>LPNX010731805.1:1173124-1366425 GCA_001517045.1 Pseudotsuga menziesii | reverse complement strand
CCCTCCTTCCAGCGGATTTCATCCCATTGACTTCAGATCATTTATTCTGGGATAGGAATCTAGAGTCATTTTTTAGTGCCTTGAGACTTGCAGTCATCAGTGGTAGGTTCTCTTGCCATCGACAGTTTTTGGGAATACATCAATGTCCCCTAATCGATGGATCCTTTCAAGTGTTTGACCTCAACACCTTTATTCACACTTGTTAGTTTGCACTCTAGTACCTTGATTCCCATTTTCATTATCGGTGGGTGATCTCACGTCTGTTAACAGTATACATCAATGACCGGTAATCAAATGATGGACTACTATGTTCGACCTCGACACCTCTATTCACATAGTAGGACATGTACTCATAGCAAATTGTGTAGAAGACCTTCCAGATTGGCGGCATTTCATTTATGCTACCTCCTTGATCGTGCCAGTGTTCATGAGATTTCAGCTCTCGTGACTTGATTCCAATATATGTCAAATGTTTCCAGCCATTATGGAGATCTTGATCCATTATATATATTCAGCTTTCATGGATATCATGACCCTTTGTATATCTTCATCATGGAGATTCTGATCTATCTATATTGTATGTGGTGATGACCACACATGTCATATTTTGTATCATGCCTATTCATGGCCATTGTACTCTTATGTATCCGGGACTGCTATATCTACTTGCAGTTATGCGCAGAGTTTGATTATTGTATTGTACTATTGGATGGCTGGTTCTTCCACCTGTTTCTTCATCACTCCACTTCTGGGATGGACTTATAATGTATTTCGCCATCGTATGAGCCCTCTGACCTCACATATTAGGGGGCATTTGTTATAGTTGATTTTTCCACACATGGTGGACCACACCTTTATGGCCTTCCCTGTCCCTCTGCAAACTCTTTAGACCCCATGGACCATTTTTGTACCTTTGATGTTTCCAATATCATCCCTAAAAACATGTCTTATTTGATATACGCGACTTTTAAACCCATTCTCACATATATACGCGTATTTGACCCTTAAACCCGCGTACATCGGGATGTGTGCAAAAGCCAAATAGTTTTGGAGTTTTCCTTGATGTGGATCCGAATCACTTGTCTCTTGGCCTTCCATATGCCTTGAGATCGCTCGGATTTGACCTTCCATTACCCCATTGAAGCACTATACAAGGAACCCTTTGGATACATTGAAGGGGAGGAATTGAAGAGCAAGAGAACTATAGTCCATTATTGCCGAAGCTTATACTTGAGCCAGCATCCCTTTGTCCCTTGGAGCACTTTGTGTTCTTCCCAATCTTGCCTTTGCTTGTGAGCTTGTTATCGAGAGATGGAGGATTGAAGTGGTGGAGGCCTAGGTGGAGGACTCAGTTTCTCCGATTCGTAGACGTGCCGACAGAGGTTCTCACTATTGTAATCTCTGTTTTATATTAATAGAAATATCTTTTCCTGTCCAATAATGTGTATTTAAATGAGTATTGAATCCATGGATGCTTTTAAATGCTTATATGTTATTGATTATATATGCTAGAGTAGGCCTAACACAATTATATATAGCATGCTTGTCTTGTTTGTTGAATGTTGAGATAGCAAATTACTTATACAAGCGAGAGTGGAAAAGCTCAACGAGGATCTACATCAACCATCTGGAATAAGGTATGTATGGAGATCCTTTAGTGTTAGATGTTTGGTTTCTCTTGCATATAGGAAAGGATTGATTTCTACAGTTACTCTGTCTGTTGTGGTACCCCAAGCCATAGGAAGTTTTCTCCGTAAGAATGAGGCAACATGCACGATTGTGGTTGGGATAGCCCCTGGCCACTTTCTCTGAGCGTTGGAGATATTTCCAGGATCTTATTCATATCTAGGGGATTTTGAGGTACCAGTTGGTGCTTTCAAGCTTCGGGATTTTCTACCCTACCCATACAGTAGATCCTGCCTACGACTATCCGCCTGAGCATTGGTTATATTGGGGTGACCTTAGTTGCCTTACCTAGGTATCACAGGGGGTACTTGTAGAGGTTATTCAGTGAGTGTCGT
Source organism: Pseudotsuga menziesii (assembly GCA_001517045.1). NCBI lineage: Eukaryota > Viridiplantae > Streptophyta > Pinopsida > Pinales > Pinaceae > Pseudotsuga > Pseudotsuga menziesii. The sequence continues at coordinate 1,364,404 of LPNX010731805.1, read as the reverse complement.
GTCCAGGTAGGGGTCAGACAGCACAGTCACTTTACGCGTTGAAGCTGAGTACCACTATAATTGGTTTTACACCCCCACTTGTAATGTATGGGAGTTTCAAGCCTCTCCTAGGAGAGACATACCTGCTGCATTCATGAGCTCACTTATCCTCCCCTTGGCTTACTTGCATTTTGGCTGTATATTTTCTCAGGAGTGTGCTCTTTGTGTGCTAGTTGGATTTTGGGATCACGGTTACTTGAGTATATTTATGTTCTCTTGAGTTTGGTTCATTTTATGTTCAACATGCCTGATATCGCTACTAGTATCCCATCACCCGCTCCAGGTCCTAGTGTGAACTTTATTGTTGGACTGGGGGGCACCACATCCCCTTACCTTGCTCATAGATTCGGTAGTGGTCATATTCCATCCTCTACTCCATTTGCGGAGGATTTTCACTCCCTTCATCCGATCTTAACACTAGTGTTCACCCTCATGGGGGTGGCAGTGGATACATGAGCGTTGGGTCTGCACCTTACATTCCTTTTTATGTCCCATCGTCCACCGCACTGTTTCCTTTGAATGCAGTTATCATGATCAATCCTCCCTATATCCTATAGTTTGGACTCTTTATTGATTGTTTCTAGTTGTTTTCGACTAATATTATTGTCATGTAGGGTCCATTTTTTGTACACTCTCTCCGGGGCTTTGACCCATTCCTGCCCATGACAGGTATAATTTTGAGTTGGCATATAGGTTAGGATTTCACATCCGCTTGCATTATGCATTGCATTATGACCGTTCCACCTTGATCATAGGTACGAAACCACTTCGTGATGTCACAAAACCCTCATGCTGTTATTTAGAAGTGGCATTATGTGAGTGGTAGAGATTTCCTATACATGGGCACCCTAGTTAGATTGCATTTTCATTTGGTGCCCATGCTGAGATTTCTCCTTTAGGTTTGGGGAGTCCTTTATAGTCCCACCATGTCCCTAAGCAAGAGCTTCATACTCCTCTTGAACTTTATGTTGGCCGTTCCCCAGGGACTCCCTTGTATATATCAAGTTGTGATTGCATTTCATGAGTTTTTCTTGCGTTATTGAGCTTTATGTCGGCTCCCTGCTTTCGAGTTATAAGTCATGTGGCCTGAGATTGTCTCATTTCTAGCCAAGCATAGCCTTTTACGTATCTTTTGCAGCTTGATAACCCTTTACAAAGAGGAGACCTTCCCCCAAGTGTCCTTATCCTGCACATGCTTCCTTGCATTGAGCATAGGTATGTTCCATTGCTTGGAACTAGTTTGCTTGTCCGCGACACTCATCTCCTCGTAGATGTACACTATAAAGCACTTTTATTCTTTTTCAAGCTTTTCAACATCTGAAAAAGTCCAATTTTTTTTTAAAAACATCAAAATTTGGACGGGAAATGATATTATCTTTGGCAGCTGTCGAGTCATGTCGCCTTCTAACATAGCATTGTATATCACATCCATTGGTTGGGTTGTTAGTTTGACTTTAGGAGTTGTACTTGTTACTTTGAGTTTATCTCCACCGACTGGTTATGCTTCCAGTCCTTATGGAGCCTATGTCAATGCCTCTTGTGTCATAGAGATGTCCCATTTTGCATATCGAGTCCATGCTTCCTGCCTTCAGTCACCATTCATCTTATGCTCTTGTTTGAAGGAAGTTGAAGCCTGAGTTGGCCATTCCTCAGTTATCTTGACTTTGCATGTCGTCCATTCCCGGTACAGTTAAGGGTTCGTGCACATCTTGTTCGTTTGAGCTCTTTCACATTATCCAACGTTGCTGACTACCTCGTGTTGGTTGATGGGGGATTCCTTAATGCCCTCCTTCCAGTGGATTCCATTCCATAGACTTCAGATCATTTATTCTAGAATAGGATTCTAGAGTCCATTTGAGTGCCTCAAGACTTACTGTCATCAATGGTAGGTTCTCTCGCCATCGACAGTTTTGGGAATACATCAATGTCCCCTGATCGATGGATTCTTTCAAGTGTTTGACCTCAACACATCTATTCACAATTGTTAGATTGCACTTTGTATCTTGATTCTCATTATCATTATCGGTTGGTGATCTCGCGTCTATTAACGGTATACATCAATGACTGATAATCAGACGATGGACTACTATGTTCGACCTTGACACATCTATTCACATAGTCGGACATGTACTCGTAGCGGTTTGTGTAGAGGACCTTTGAGATTGGTGGCATTCCACATATGCTACCTCCTTGATCGTGTCAGTATTCATGATATTTCAGCTCTTGTGACCAGATTCCAGTGTATATATGAGATATCTTCATCCATTATGGAGTTCTTGATCCATTGTATATTGTACATGGTGATGACCACACATGAAATTTGTATATCATGCATATTCATGGCCATCGTACTCTTATGTATCTGGGACTGCTTTATGTATATTTGCAGTCATATGTAGAGATTGTTCATTATATTGTCCTAATGAGTGGCTAGTTCTTCCACCTGGGTCTTCATTACTCCACTTCTGGGATGGATTATATAATGTATTTCGGTCATCATGCTACCCCTCCGACCTCACACATTAGGGGGCATCTGTTGTAGTTGATTTTACCACACTTGGTTGATCACATATTTATGGCCTTCCCTATCCCTCTGTAGACTCTATGGACCCCCTTTGCCCATATTATACTTGATGTTCCAAGATTATCCCCAAAAAACACCTGTTTATGCCTATACACGACTTTTAAAGCCATACTCGCGTGTATACGTTGCTTTTGAGCCAAAACCCACATGTACATCGAGAAATGTGCATAAAGCCAAAAGTTTTTGGAGTTTTCCTCATAGAGTCCCGAATATATTGTCTCTTGTCCTTCCATATGCCTTGAGAATGCTCGGACTCGACCCTCCATTGCCTCTTTGGAGTGCTATATATTGAGCCTCTTGGATACATTGAAGGAGGGGAAAATTGAGAGCAAGGAAACTATAGTCCATTGTTGCCTCACTTGTTATGCTTGAGTTTGCATCCCTTTGTCCCTTTGGATCACACAGTGTTGCTCTTCCCAAGCTTGTCATTGAGAGATGGAGGATTGAAGTGGTGTAGGCCCTGGTGGAGGACTCGGTTTCTCGGGTTCGAAGAAGTGTCGGCAGAGATTGTCACTATTGTATCTCTATTTTTATTAATAGAAATATCTCTTTCTTGTCCAATACATGTGCATAAATATAAATATTGTATCCATAGATGTATTTACTTACTTATGCATGATTGATTATATATACTAAAATAGGCCCAACTCTTAAATATATAACATGCTTGTCTTGTTTGATATTGTTGAGAGCGAATTGTGAATACAACAATTATTTATTATCAACAATTACAAAGATGTTCTTATTTTTTCCGTTTTATTAAATTTAATAAAACACTACTCGTTACAATAATTTCTTAAACATCTTCCATGAAGCTTGGACATGGATAATAAAAAAAACCTAACTTTTATGAATGTCCTCACTCATACCAGTATATCTTTATAACTTTTTACTAAGTTAATGAAATAATGAAAATTGGTTTCTCACGGGTTAAATTGCGCTAAATAAACTTATATTATATTATTCTTTATTAAATTGATAAGTAATAAATGAATTTTGGTTTGATAAAGTAATGAAAATTGGTTTCTCTCCGTTAATAAACAAAGAAAAGCGTGAAGGGTTAAATTATTATTTATTAAATTGATAAAGTAATGAATGAAAATTGATTTCTCTATTAACCGACAAAGTGTGAAGGTCGAAATTGATATAAATGAACCTATATCTCTTTATAATTAAATTTGTAAAATTGAACCAATTCAGAATTCAAATAACAAAGTTTGAAGGGTTAAATTAATCTAAAGAAAGAAATAAATTAATTTGTAATGTCTACAAGGCTAAAAATAGCTTATCTGACAGACTCTTTTGTCCGCTAGTTTTTGCATTTTCACCTTTTTCTTGTTCAGCTTGATGATGAGCTCCCTCAATTGCACCACGGGCCCTTCGTTGAATAGATTAACCCAAGAACTAGTTGTCACGATATTCACATAACTGTACATGTTGTCCTTGAAGGCCTCGCCCTCTAAAATGAAATGTTTTTCTGTTTCCACTTTTCCAGAGGTGCAAAAAGTACACACTCCTTCTTCCCAAGCTTCCTTTGGTCTTTTCCAGCATCCAGTTTCACAACGCAGTTGGTGGGAATTGGTTCTTAGTTGAGCTATAAGCATTTTGGCCCTCCATGATATATTAGCCCCTATATAATCTTTTTGATGATGGTTGTAGGTGGGATTAAACTCTTCAATATAGTACTTTTTCCTTCTCCCTATCCCTTTGCCCCAAATTTGCATGTGGAACTTGTTGATAACAAAGGCCATTATCTCTTTATTGTTTGTAGGACATGTGTTCAGGTAAATATCCCATTTACTAAGCCATTTGTTGTTTTGTCGCATCCAAGTCTTCTTTCTTTTGCATCCAAGTCATTGAAGACCACCTTCGGCCACTTGTCGTCTTCCATTTGCTCAATCTTTTTTAGATATCTTATTAGTCACACCATAGCAATTGCTTCAATGGGGGCTTCCCCCACTTCACTAAGCATGATATCACAGGGGACTGAGCTTTTAATTTTGAACTTTTTGATAATCAAGCATTTTTTAATCTTCTCAATTTGTTTCCACTATAAGTCAGAGGTATTGCTGGCCCACAGTTCACACCCATAGAGAACAACTGGGATCACTCAAAAAGAGTTTACTTAGTCTTCCAATCCCTTAGCTCTGCTTCTCTGCATCTATTTTGAAAGGTGTGTAGTGCTTTCCAACCTCCCAAAGTTCTTTTCTTTCTGCAACCTTCCCAACTTAAATTTTTGTTGAAGTCAATCCCAAGATATTTGTAATCTACCACTTCTTCAAGAGTGTTTCCTTCAAAGTAGAACTTATGTTGGTAATGTTTTCTCTTGCTAGAGAAGACTACTACCTTTGTCTTGCTAGTATTAACTTGCGTCCCCACTGCTCTAAAAAAGTGCTCAAGGGAAAGTAAGTGCTCTTGCAAGCCAAGAGCAGATTTAGCAATCAAAATAAGGTCATATGCATACAAAAAAAGCCTTATCACAAACTCGCCAAGAAGAGCACCTTCCCTATCCTGCAGGTTTAACCACTCTTCAAGTTTGTCAATTTATAAGCCAAACATGGTAGGGGATAATGGGCACCCCTGCTTGACCCCAATATCGCTCCTGAAACTTTCAGAGATACCAGCTGACGTTCTGATTTTGACTTTAACCTCCTCGTATAATCTATGGACAGCTTCTCTAAGATGCATAGGAACCCCAAGTTCTTCAATGTTGTGCCAGAGCTTATCCCTAGGGACTGTGTTAAGGTATTTTTTGAAATCAACAAAGCAACAAAAGGCTTCCTCTTTCTTCTTCCACACTTTCTCAATGATGTGTCTTAGCATTATACCATGATCAACCGTGGAGTGTTTGGGTTTGAAACCTGCTTGTCCTTTAGCACGCTTACCTCTTTCTTCCGCCCACTTGCTAATTATGTTTTCTAGCATACTTTCGAATAGATTTGCAAACAAGGGATATATCATTATGGTCCTGTAGCTAGAGGGATTATTGGCATCACCACTCTGGAAAAGAGGTATAGATAGGCTAGTTGTCCAATCTGTAGGGAAGCCCTACTGAATGATGTTGTTGAAAAATCTCGTGATGTGAGGCGCAAGAGTTTTCGAACCCCACTTTAGATACTCTGCTTGGAGTTCAACTAAATCCTTTTCTTTTTGAACACCCAACTTCTTAATACCCACCTTGACCTCTTGCACGATGAAAATCTTAGTAGCGGTGTTGACCAAGGGCGGGGGGGGTCAACCTTGGGATCTTGCTCATAAAGTTGTTTTGCATATTCAAGCCATTGATAAGCTGTGATATTGTTTTCAATTTGCTTCTTTTTGGTTTGAAGTTCCTTCCAAAATAACTTGGGGTTGTTTTTCCCAAGGAAGATTAGTTCTTCCCTTTGTGAAATCATGAAATCAACTTTTTTCTTTCTTAAAATCTGCTTGTAGGCTTTGAAGTTAATTTCTTTCTTATTTGATTCTTTCAAAGTTCTCCTTGCTTTTTTGCATTCCTCATCAAACCAACCATTAACCGGGAAGCAATTTGTTTTAGATTTCTAATCTTTTGCCCTTTTGCATTCTGAAAGTGCTCTTTGAATTAGATCTATTAGCTCGTGGCTATGAAGGCCCTAGAATTGAGTTTTCTCCTCCTTAAAAAGCCTCTCTAATGCTATCTTGAAGGTATTATGTTTTTTTTTGTGTCAAAATAATCCTACCCTTTGATTTTATGGTGATTGCTTAATGCAATGAGTTTTTATCTCAATATGTTGCTTTTTGGTCCAAGAGAATTTTAGATATATTGGTTTGTGATCAGATTTCAGAACCCAGATCTGATCCGCAATCCAAACATCCTCCATTTTCTCACACATGCCATGTGACCAAATTTCATAATCCACCACACTTGCGCCATTATAAGTGTTGAATGTGAAATTTCCCGAATTCGCCCAATGTCCAAACCATTGTAGATGACTATGTCAAAAGTTCCACATAGAGTAAGCAGTTGCTCCCCAAAAAGATTGCACCTTTTGTTGTCCTCTGAAAATCTTGTCCATTGATGATTAATTTCTTTTGTGAGCCAAATAGGATTGTAGTCTTCCTTACCACGGAGGATACTAGCTTGTTCATTTGCAATCCTAGCATTGAAGTCGCCCACTAGAAGGACTTCACTTAGTTGGGAATATGTTGCAATGTTGTTTTTTAGGGTTGCAAAAGGGTCTTTGTGGTTGAGCCCCCTGCCTTTGTAAGTTTTTTAAAGTTGCGGGGAAAAATAACATGCTGCAATTCTGATGATATTTCCATTTTTTGATATTTTAAACCAAATGAATTGTTTATTTGAGTCTTCCTTTTCTAACTGAATGAGACGCCCTTTTTTATCCCTTGCTAAGACCATCATACCCTCGTGTCCCTTGTCATTCTCTGCTGCCTTGTTCCACACTACCATCTTCAAATACCCTTCAAATAAAGGTGTATCCACCCTTCACGCTCATGTGTTTCCACCAGACAAACTATGTCTCTATCTTCTGCAGAAGCCCTAACCCAAGTCCCCGCCTCCAAGGATAGCCTTTACAGTTCCAACAAACTAAACTTAAGGAAACCTAAGTAGAGTTTGACTGATATTTGTTTTGGCGTACCAAACTCAAGTCCTTACCCCTATTTTCCCATACTGTCTCTATTTCGTATTTTTTGTTAAGGAATTATTCTTTATCATTAAACTTTGTTTCATATTCTTTGTATTTTCTGCTAAGGAATGAACCTATATTATTTTATTCTTTATCATTAAACTTTTAAAACCAAACTAATTACGTTGAAGGCGTTTCACAATGGAAACGCAGTCTCGAAAGATTCCTCGTCTCCTTGGCCAGTAGCATTTTGACAAGTGTCGGGTTGACTTAGCGAATGGCAACTTAACAGGTGTTGTGTCATGCATCATTTACCTCTCTCGGGTCAATTTTGTTTTTTTTATTTGCTGCACTTCAGTTGGGTCAGCAATTCTACAATCTCGATTCCATAACTTTTGTCCCACAGACTACAAGTGTCCTCTGTGTTACGGCCGATGCTACGCATGAATGGATTGATGGACTTTACAGATTGATTGTCAATTGCGGATCCTTCTTCCCACTTGCTATTTTGCATGTTTTTCTGATAGGTGGCTTGTGTGTTTTCACTAGACTTCTATCTGTTGTCCTAAACGACCGGTCCTGCCATATTTTTTTGTACAGGGTTTCACTGTCCTTCACTGTCGATCATTTCTCTCAATCCGACATAACCCTTTCCAAGATTTTACACCCAAGATTTTGTGAAAGTTTCAGTCCAGCAATTTTTGTGGGTTTAGGCTAAGATTTTCTCGAGGGCTTTTGTGGCTTTAAGCTCACAGTTTGTGGGGTCAATTTGTTCGTCGTTTCATTTCACTGCTGCTTCAGTCGATGGAATACATTTTTCCCATGTCCCTTCATCCACATTAATTGTTCATCAATGCATTGTTGCTCCATTAATGCAAGAAAGCTTGTCATTTGATTCATACATGGGCCTATACCTTCATTTTCGCTCACCTTATGACAATATGCAATATCTTGTTACAATACTCGATTTACGGCATTTGCTGCTACACTGCCTTTGCTTTACACATATAAACAAGCCTTTAAGTAACCACTATTTTGTTACTGTTTGCCTTTGCTTTGCTTGTATTTATTTTGTTGCGCTTTGTTTACACTGGAGAGTTTCCAACAGAGGTTTTCGCACCTTCTTAAATTTGCAGGTATTCCTTCAGTCTGCTTAAATGTTTAGAATATTCATTGTGGTAAAAACTTTTTTGCCTCGTATTTGACTTTACAAATAGTTTCTGTTACTGTCTTTAAATTTCTGCAAATCTATTTAACTCATGGTATATATGTATATGTCTAAATAGGTGTTTTGAAGGTCAATAAAATGATAGGTATTAGTTTTTAGGCTAAATGAAGACGTTGCTTATCGGATGATGAAACAACCTTGCTCAGTTTTAATTGAATGTGACTCTTGCTCTGTTGCAAAAGGACAGTGACTTGTATTGGTTATGTGGCTTCATAACATTGTAATACTCTATGTCAATAAAATAATAGGTATCCGTTTTTAGGCTAAATGAAGATGTTGCTATGGGATGGTGAAACACCCTTGCTCTGTTTTATTTGACTATGACTCCTGCTCTGTTGTAAAAGGACTGTGACTTGTATTGGTTATGTGGCTTCGTAATGTTGTAATACTCATGCTATGTCAATAAAATGATAGGTATCAGTTTTTGGGCATCCTGCTCTGTTGCAAAAGGACTGTGACTTGTATTGGTTATGTGGCTTCATAATGTTGTAATACTCATGCTATGCCAATAAAATGACAGGTATCGATTTTAAGGCTAAATGAAGATGTTACTTATAGGACGGTGAAACACCCTTGCTCTGTTTTAATTGTCTGTGATTCCTGCTCTGTTGCAAAAGGACTGTGACTTGTATTGGTTATGTGGCTTCATCATGTTTTAATACTCATGCTATGTCAATAAAATGATATGTATCTGTTTTTAGGCTAAATGAAGATGTTGCTTATGGGATGGTGAAACACCCTTGCTCTATTTTAATTGACTGTGATTCCTGCTATGTTGCAAAAGGACTGTGACTTGTATTGATTATGTGGCTTCATCGTGTTATAATACTCATGTTATGTCAATAAAATGATAGGTATCAATTTTTAGGCTAAATGAAAATGTTGGTGTGATACTCATGCTATGTCAATAAAATGATAGGTATCAGTTTTTATGATCCACTTGTTTTAGGTAACGAACTCAACCTAAAGTTGCAAGGCCACTATAATGACTTGCCTTGGGAGACTGGAAATTGCATTTTAATAATATTTGTGTGGGTACTACTGACCCAACTTAGAAATGAGGTGTTACCTCAATACATTCATGACTACATACTTCTCGATTTCTGACTTCCGACTTCACGACTTCTGCCTTCGGGATTCGAGAATCGAAAATCCAACTTTCCTTAGAGTTTTCATCTATCTTTCTGCTTTTCGGCATCTGACTTCCTGAATTCCTCTTTTCGATTTTGGAAATCAGAAATCCAACTTTCCTTAGAGTTTTCAGCTATATTTCCGCTTTTTGACTTGCGGCTTCCCGAATCCCGCTTTCTGATTTTGAGAATTGAAAATCCAACTTTCCTTAGAACTTTTACCTATATTTTTGCTTTTCGACTTTCGAGTTCCCGACTAAATGAAGATGTTGTTTATGGGATGGTAAAACACCCTTGATGTTGTTCACAATGTTGTAATACTCATGCTTTGTCAATAAAATGATAGGTATTAGTTTCTAGGCTAAATGAAGATGTTGCTTATGGGATGATGAAATACCCTTGCTCTATTTTAATTGACCGTGACTCCTGCTCTGTTGCAAAAGGACCGTGACTTGTATTGGTTATGTGGCTTCATCATGTTGTACTACTCATGCTGTATCAATAAAATGATAATATCAGTTTTTAGGCTAAATGAAAATGTTGGTGTAATACTCATGCTATGTCAATAAAATGATAGGCATCAATTTTTATGATCCACTTGTTTTAGGTAAGGAACTCAACCTAAAGCTGCAAGGCCACTATAAGGAGTTACCTTGGGAGACTGGAAATTACATTTTAATAATACTTTTGTGGGTACTACTCACCCGACTTACAACTGAGATTTTACCTCAAGACATTCATGACTAAATACTTCCCGATTTTTTACTTCCGACTTCACGACTTTTGCCTTTCAGATTGGGGAATTGGAAATCCAACTTTCCTTAGACTTTTCAACTATCTTTTCACTTTCCAACATCCGACTTCCCAAATTCCATTTTCCGATTTCGGGAATTGGAAATCCAACTTTCCTTATAGTTTCAGCGATATTTTCCGCTTTCCGACTTGAGACTTCGCGAATTCCGCTTTTCGATTTCGGGAATCGGAATTCCAAGTTTCCTTACAAATTTCACCTATCTTTCCACTTTCTGACTTTCGATTTCCCGATTTCTACTTTCCAATTTCGGGAATCAGAAATCCAACTTTGCTTAGAACTTTCAACTATGTTTCCGCTTTTCGATTTCGGTAATTGAAAATCCAACTTTCCTTAAAACTTTCAGCGATCTTTCCGCTTTCCAACTTTCGAGTTACCGACTTTTGCTTTCTGATTTTAGGAATTGAAATACAAGTTTCCTTAGAACTTTCAGGTATCTTTCCGCTTTCCTACTTCCAACTTCCCGACTTCCCATTTCCGATTTCGGGAACCAGAAATCCAACTTTCCTTATAACTTTTAGCTATCTTTCCCTTTTCCGACTTCTCAAAGGTGAATAATTGAACTTATATTTGACTAATAATAAAGTTTACAAAGGTAAACTTGTAGAAATGTGAGACTGACAAGTCTGAAGTATGAATGATGGAAAATAGGGATTCAACCGGAAAAATGTTTACATTTAGCACTCTTGTCAAAGTCTTTCTATGTATTTCCTTTAAATTCATGTAATAGATATCAATTGTCCTTGTATTTGTTTTTTTTAGTCTTTTGATCAAATTGGAGAATTCTTTTTTCACAGGTAGAGAAACTTTCTAACTAACGAGTGAATTTCAAGAGTTGAATTGGTGCAAGTTTTAGTTGCACGCTTTAATCTCAAATTTTGGTTGTCTTTCCATTTTCTGACTTTCGCCCAAGAAAATACAGACAAAATAGATTAAAACCTTGGCCCAGAAGGCATGCGTTATTCTTCCAACTGTTTTATGACGTATAAAATATCTTTTGTAAGGCATGGTTCTATGTTTGTCACAGTCCACATTTAATATTTATAACAGATAATGCCCTGTTTCATTCCACAGGAAAAAATAACCATCACGTTATGGAGACTATGCTAACTGAAGATTCTATTTCACTTTTGCTACATGGTGTTTTCAACCTTTTCCCATTGGTACAGGTCTCCTCATTAAACCAAGTGAACTCACTCAACTCATCATCTATTCGGTTCCGAATTTCTATCTCAAATGACCTTAACAATTATATATAGTAGTCTTGTAGAAAATGGACAACTTAAAGAAGGAACTATAATCAAATTTACCCAATGTACATGCAACATTGTACACAATGTAACATACGTTTCATTTCCCCGTTCTTTTTTTCCCACTTAATCAATTTCACACTGTTCATGCATCCAATGTTTTTCTCTCCCATTTAACTCTAACATACTTCTTCTCACAAGACTATCGCATTGCTTGCACTCGAAGTTGCCACAGTGGAGGCAACAATTATTGGAGATCCTACACCTTACCACTTACCTATAGCTTCTCCCTCGTAGAGTAGTTCCTCTGTTGCAGTGAACCCTAACTCAATAAATGAAAACCCTGCCTTGCCTACATCAACTACACCATTCACATCACTCTCCTCTTATAGCAAAGTTTGGAACATTCAAGGTCGGGTTATTGCCAAGACAAACATACATGAATATGGAAACCAATGAGGGTCCGGAAAAGTCATTGGATTTGACCTTGTTAATGCTTCACACGATGAAATACATATATCTACATTCAATGAATTGGCACTCTCTTTGTATGACCAAATACAAATAGGAATAGTGCACATAGTATCAAATGGCACAGTGAAAGCATCCAATCCAATTTTCAACCGTTTGAAAAGCCATAATGAGATTTTCTTAGGTTCCTCCTCAACCATCCAACCATGCTTAGATGAACACCCCTTAATACATTTATATTGGTTTAACTTTAAAACTATTCAGGAGATTCAAACTATACCTGTCAATTCCATGGTTAACCTTGTTGGACTGGTCATTTCAGTTTCACCTACATCCACAATACGAAAACGGGATGGTGTTGATACTGTTAGGCGCACCACTGGACTATGTGACATTTTAGGCTATAGTATTGACATAACACTTTGGGGAGAGCATTGCCAAATTGAAGGAGCCCAACTTGCCAACCTTTGCAGTTTACCTACTCCTCCAGCTGTAGCAATCAAAGGCGGTCGTGTTACAGATTTTAATGGAAAAACTGTTGGAACTATTTCCAATGCTACTATTTTTATAAACCCAAATATTGAAGAAACTTCAGTTCTCCAGAAATGGTTTGATGACAATGGATTTCGTTCAACATCACCATTGTTGAGCCAAAAATTCAATGTCTCTCATTCTGGTCCTCATAAAATCATTACCATCAATGAGCTACAAACTCTTCAACCATCTGAAAAACCAGTTTGGTACTCTCTTGTAGCAACCATCACAAATGTTAACATGGATGACTTTCATTTCCTTGCATGCCCTCTTTTTGTTGATGGTATACAGTGCATGAAAAAGATTTCCCACAAAGTTGGAGACATTTGGCATTGTGGTAAATGTGATGGGGAGTTTCTTGAATGTGACTACCGATACATACTAAAGGTTGACTTGGAAGATGTCATTGGATACCTTCATGGTGTCATAGCTTTTGATGATGCTGCAAACCAACTCATAGGCATTTTTGCAAAAGACCTGTATCTTCTCTCAACTGAAGCAGCATCAATTGTTGAAATAGTCTAGAGGATCTGCAACAAACAATTACTTCTTACTCTTTTAGTTAGAACAAATACCTTATGTGGAATTGCACGCCTTAAAGTTGTGATTGTCATGGTTGAAAACACATAATCGACAATTTCATATGTACATTTAAATATATAGGTTTTTTTGACCTAATACTTAAGCATTCTTTATTGGCTATAATTAATGCTTTCAATTCTCAATTTTGAGTCCTTATTTCATAGTTCAACATAGCATGGTATTTTTTGTAACTCCGTTATAACACTTCTATTTTGCAGTCTCATAATTCAACTGTACAAGCTATCACTTATTCGTTTTTACCTAAATTGTTGATGCAGCCTATATGGTAACTTTTGAATACAATACTAATTTGCTATTGTGTTTATTTATAAAATAAACAACTTTGTTCTTATACTACAGATTGTTCTTCTATAGATGACGAGTTGAGTGAGTTCACTTGGTTTATCTATAGATGATGATTTGAAAGTTATAAGGAAAGTTGTATTTTTGATTCCCTAAATCGAAAAACAGAAGTCGGAAAGCTGAAAGATACCTGAAAATTCTAAGGAAAGTTGGATTTCCGATTCCCAAAATCGGAAAGCAGAAGTCGGGAACTCAAAATTCGAAAAGCGGAAAGATAGTTGAAAGTTGTAAGGAAAGTTGGATTTCCGATTCCCGAAATTTGAAAGCGGAATTCGGGAAGTCGCAAGTCAGAAAGCGGAAAGATAGCTGAAATTTCTAAGGAAAGTTGGATTTCAAATTCCCCAAATCAGAAAGCGGAATTTGAGAGGTCGGATGTCAAAAAGCGGAAAGATAATTGAAAACTCTAAGGAAAGTTGGATTTTGATTCCCGAATTCGGAAGGCGGAAGTCGGGAACTCGAAAATAGGAAATCGAGAAGTATTTAGTCATGCATGTCTTAAGGTAAAACCTCAGTTGTAAGTCGGGTCAGTGGTACCCACAAAAGTATTATTAAAATGTAATTTCCAGTCTCCCAAGGTAACTCATTATAGTGGCCTTGTAGCTTTAGGCTGTAATTTCTAGTCTCCCAAGGTAACTCATGTTGGTGAAACACCCTTGATCTGTTTTAATTAACTGTGACTCCTTCTCTATTGAAAAAGGACAGTGACTTGTATTGGTTATGTGGCTTCATAATGTTTTAATACTCATGCTATGTTAATAAAATGATAGCTATCAATTTTTAGGCTAAATGAAGATGTTGCTTATGGGATGGTGAAACACCCTTGCTATGTTTTCATTGACTGTGACTCTTGCTCTGTTTCAAAAGGACTGTGACTTCTATTGGTTAAGTGGATTCATAATGTTGTAATACTCATGCTATGTGGATTCTATATTGTTGCTTTCCTACAATTATCAAGATAGGACTTGAAAAAATATATATACCCCATAAATATTATTTTCAGGTACATTCTTAGTTCCCAATATGCAATCACTTAACATTTGCTTTATATCTTCTACTTTATATCCATATACTTTGCAGTTAATACATATAGAAAATGGGTCGATGCCAGCAATCAAAGCTTCTAAGTCTTTAACAAGTTTACAGTATTATTGTAGGCATTATGCCGACTCATGACAATGAACAAGCCAATGCATGAAGAAGAGTTGTATATGCACACAACGAAGATAAAAACAACACAAAACAACGTCTTCTTTACATAGCTGCTCGTCTACTTGTGGATATGTCTTCTTCAATTCCTCTTGCCCAACCTTCTGACAGACCTTCACTTCCATCCCCTATGCTAAATCCATTGAACACCCACCTCGATGATGCACATCAACTATTTCTTAAAAAAATGGACCAACTGGCTGATATGCATGTCTACTCAATTTGCAAAGAATGTTACCTTGGTATTGTAACGAAAAAGTTCCATGGTGCATTCACTTGTTCTCGTTGTATTCTATAATGAAAAGGCCATCGTTTTTCATTGGAAAAAAATATGGACCCAGGCATCCAACCACCTGTCCTTGCAGTACTTACACAAGTTAAATAAATGCTCATTAGTCTTGCTAACCCAATCTTACAAGTCACACATGCTCATGGTGGTCAATATAAATATTATGGCCATACTATCTGCTTCCCCCGAGACATTTCCAATATTACCACATACCTACCCCATTTAATATCAGAACTTGACATCCTTGTTGTTAGCAAATGCAACTCTACAAACAATACATATGAACTGTTTGTTAGTCGAACACATGTTCGTGCTGCCCTTCAATACAAAATGACAAACGACCCATACTACAAAGATGTACAAGTCAACCCAATTGCCTTAGCTTCTTTGCCTCTTATTTCAACAGACATTTCACCTTTGATTCAACATGTTAATAGCAATGATACATTATCTCGTCATTTTCCTGTATAGTTTAACCACCAAATTCATTTGAACCCTATGAATTAGAATCCTCCTTGTTTATTTCAACACAAACTAATGCTAGAACTGAGGTTGAAGAAATTAGACAGTTGTTACACATACCAAATATCGCACTACCACCTTCCATTGATTTCCCCCCTATAGGCATCTCCCCTATCAATGAGTATAACACAAAAGGCCTTCTTTCCATGGATTCTCCAACCTTGTTCCCCACAGGTGCAACAATGCTTAAACAACCACACATTCATCAAGTTGATATGCACGAATATGTAGTTCACCTGATTCGCTATCATGAAAACAAATTTGGCCAACATCCTCGCTTCTGGTACTACATATACAATCTAATTATGCGTCATCAGAGTAATGCTACTGCGTCTATTTTTGTCAAAATTAATCTTGAAGATACACTACCTCCCTCAATACTTGAGATTGTTAACCAATTGCAAGACATGCCTAATGACAAAATTGGTGAGTGAGTCGCAAGGTTTGGGTCTTCATTACGTGGAACTTGCTCGTATTGGAACACAAGCAGAGATGAACTCACAAATATGATCAATAAATGAGGCACATAAACATTCTTCTTCACCCTTAGTGTAGCTGACACAAAATAGCCAGATTTGCATGCTCTAATGCCTGCTGGACGTCCTACCGATTTTGCTCAATACTATTAATGGAAGGTTCACAACATCATATCAAACCCACATATTACATCACAATACATGCACAATAGATTCAAAACATTCCTTCAATAGGTGCTTAAAAAAGGTTTTCATATAACCGATTCTTTGTGCAGGTATTCTACCATGCCTTCCTTCTTATTATTCTCTTCGTCTTTCTCACTTTATACAATTCATTTCTAATATATTGCTTTTCTTCCCATGTAGGTATGAATGGCAGCATAGAGTATCCACACACATTCATGGTTTTATTTGGTTGGTAGATGCACGAAATATGGACACCTTAGATTGGGAAGATGTTCTTGCAGTTGAAGTTGCAAAAAAAATTGACACATATGTTATAGCTTGGAATCCTCGTAATTCCCACTTGTCCACATTTGGGTTACCACATTCAAGTACAAATGATCCATGCAGTCTCGCATCACCATCCATATTTGCATCAAACTACTCAGTTGACTATGAAGAACTTGTAAATTTTGTTCAAAGGCACACAAGATGTTCATAATCAACTTGTCTTCATAAAAAAAGGAACATCTGTTCAATGTCGCTATGGTTTTCCGTATGACCTACAAGCTACTTCTTCGTTATTCATTGATCCAAATGGACGTAAAACCTACAATCCTGCAAGAAATTATTCCCTTCTAAATATTCACAATCTTACCATGCTTTGAATATGGAGGGTTAATGTTGATTGCCAACCTGCTCTTTCTAGACATGTTGTCCTCAAATACATTTCAAAGTATGCATCAAAAGTAGAGCCAAAACCAGAAAGCTGCCTTGCAATTCTCTCTCGCCTTACACATGCATCCAAGTGACGACCCCATTCTTCATCCAATCAAACAATTCCTTGCACAAACAGTTGCAGAACAAGACATTAGTGCACAAGCGACGTGTCACGTGCTCCAAAAACTCCCTCTTATGCTTTCTAGTCGTCACTTCTTTTCCCTAAATGTGAGCCAAAGTGTCTTTTGTCATCATTGTAATGACACTAATAACACCCCTCCAACACCCCCCCCCCGCCCCCTTTCATATTTGCATACATGCAAAGACCCCTTGCTCTTTAACATATAACCCTGTTTAAAGCTGCTCGTTGTTGGTATTTCTTGCCTAATAGGAAAAAAAATCCATGGAAACAAAACTTGTGTCACAATATTGCTAGAGTCTATCCATAATTCACTTCTATTCCTCCCTTTGATTCTTTGTCTTTTGAACCGTTTTGTTAGACCGAACTTCTTCTATACAAACCTTTTCATTCCATCTGTCATGATATTGGACCAACAACTTCTGAAATTATATCTCATTGGCATCACATTAAAGGCACAAGTGTTGTGTGGCATGTTGAATGTGCACAAGAAGAACCCTCTACACCTCTATCCAATGATTCAAACTCCAATGCTATTACCTTTCCCTTGCCCCATAGCATTGATGAATGGTAACTTCTCTCTCAAATGTGACTAGGCAACAATATCCAGATTGATGACCTTGAAATGCTTGGACATCATGATTTTGACAAAAATCACAATTGGACACATAGCAATATAACCACCCATTTGCATGAGACAACAACATCATTCATTGACCTCAATCGCTTGTCCACCCAAGTACATGAAGACACCCCGTCGTTGTCCAATTCACCTGATTCCTTGTCTCCCACACAACGCATCACCTTTGATCTTGTCATTTCCCATTTTAGAAACACTACACCTGCTCAACCACTCAAAATGATGATTCAAGTTACTGCAGGCACTGGGAAATCTTACCTCATATATTGCTTTAAATCTGCACTCGAACCTGCATCTGAACAAACTTCCTCCCCACTTCTTCTCCTTGCTCCAACTGGTGTTGCTGCTTTTAACATACATGCATCTACAATACATTTTGTTCTTCGAATACCCAATGGTGAAATGCACCCCCTTGAAGGCCAATCCCTTTCAAAACTTCAAGAAGAACTCCGCCATATTCGCTATATTCTCATAGATGAAACAAGCTTTATTGGCCCAAAAATGTTTACTCAAATTGGTACACGCTTACGTCAAGCTTTCCCCTCACATTGTACAATCCCATTTGGTGGTTGTTCCTTAATCCTTCTTGGTGACTTCAGACAATTGCCTCCTATAATGGACATCCCCGTGTATGAAGGCTCATCCGTTGGAACTACTCTATGGCGTACATTTGATACTTTTATCACACTCGAAACAATTTTTCGACAACAAGGAAATAACCCTTCTCAAACTTCCTTTCGCCAACTCTTACTAAACCTTCAAAATGCAACACCAACTGTTGAAGACTAGGCACTCCTAATGATAAGAACAACCTCATGCCTTTCACATGTGGAAAACTATTCATTTCAACAATCTATCCACTTGTATCCCACAAATAGCTATGTTGCACTGCACAACAAACACATGTTGAAATGGCTTAATATGCCAATTGCACATTGCTTTGCAGAACAAGGGAACAAACATGCCCACCAATCCATTGACAATGAACAATTGCCATTAAAGGTCCTTCTTGCTATTGGTCAACAAGTCATGTTAACTGCTAATTTATGGGTTCGAACATGACTTGTTAATGACTCACTTGGAAAATTCATTGACATTGTCTACAAATCCAATGAATAACCTCCTACCTTACCATCCTTTGTTGTTGTCAAATTCTTCCATTACAAAGGACCCTTATGGGATGCTTTTAATCCCACTTATGTTCCAATATCTCCCATAACAATAGGATCCCATAGGCACCTACCACTTTGTATAGCACAGGGTTTAACAATTCATAAAGCCCAAGGTATGACCCTACAAAATGTAACAATAGATATTGGAAACATTAATAGACAAGGGCTTACATTCACTGCAATATCAAGAGTTACATCTCTTTCAGGACTTTGCATTTCTCCACCTTTCTCTTTTTCCAGATACTCTCGGATGCAAGACAATCCATATGTCCAATGTAGGAAACAAGAGGAAAGCTTACTTGCTTCAAAGTCTTTAAAACCAAATTGTGGTTGAAGCTTCTCATTGTTTCTATATAGATGTATTGTTTTTCTTTGGTCAATTGTTGATGTAAGAGATTTACTTTTGTTTCAAGAAAGATCCAAGAAATTTTGAAATAATTAGGTTCTAGACTAAACTGTCTCAAAAAACTGAGACACTGACTGTTAAAGTTTGTAGGTAGGACATTTATGATATATAATTGATAACAAGGAAATAATTCCTCAACATATAAAAAATATAGATCAACTCTTATTTCCTTAAATTAACTTTAAATAAAACTCAATAATAACAATTGCAATGCTTTATCTAAAGTATTAGATGAATACAAAACTATACTATGAAGTGATGATAATTGACAAATTAGTATTAGCAATAAATAACCATTCATCACTTGCACTAAAAGAGTATGTAAATTAAATAAATACATTTTTCCAATGTACATTTCATATGTAAAAATTGTAATGCAAAATCAGTACATAAATCAACACATTTAATACATTAGTAACCTATGATCAATATACCACAAATATAGAAGAATATGAGATTGCCCCCACTTGATGACAATTAGGGGGTTTAAACTATTTCTTAATATCATCAGTGCTAAGCTAGGGAATCCACTTCCATTGTGGAGAAGCATTGTTGATTACCATAACTTTTTTGTCTACTTTTGTTGCTTAATTGGCAAGAAAGTTGGCTAAATAATTGTTATGACAACAAATGTGCTAGAAGGAGAGATCTATTATGTTGTGCAATTTTTTCTCAATCCTATGAAGAATGTAATTTTTAATCTTTTGGGATTGAGTGAAATCATTGCGAAATTGTTGAATTACCAAGAAGGAATCCCCCGAAATCTTCAAACGAGGGATTGACAAGGTTGAAAAAAAGGAGTTTAGAGCCAACAAACAACACATAAATCTCAACAAAATTATTAGAGATGCATCTGAGACCCAAGAGAATTTGATCACTTCATTTCCTCCAGGGTCAAAAAGAATCCCCGCCCTCCCACACCTGCCACCCCCCTCTATTATAAGAATGTCCTTCTCCAATAGATACCTACCATATATTTTTCACAAAACTATTAATGAATATATCTTTCATATTCTACCATTTACATGTTTTCAATGTCTTTTGCATTCTTGTTGTGTTTATTGCATGAAGTTACACCTTCCACTATACATTGTTATTTCTTTGGCACTATGTCCCCTAATCGACCTTGAGAATCAAATCACACTCCCTAATGTCATGTTCTCCTATCACGCTCACACTTTTCCCCTCGTGGTTTTATTTGTCATGCTTACATTTTGTTGCGCTTCCTTATGCCACATTCTCTTTTTGCATATTCTTATAACTTTTGTCAAATTGTTCTCATAATATTTATGCATGTCTTTTTAGATATTGATAAACATTCTTGTTATTTTATGTAAAGTTACAAACCTTACAACAATATTTAGGTGTATGTTTCTCGTATTCTTTTTATTAATAAACATTTTAATTTTTTTGTAGGGACCTATAAACCTTACACCACATTATCATGATAAATATTAAATTTATCAATTACAAAACTAAAACATATAATTTAAATTTTTAAACATAAATACGTTTCCATATAATAACACCATTTTTGTTGTTGATGTTACTACAGAACGTTGTTACTATCTCTAAACTAGCCATTTACTTATCGCAAGGGAAATGGGTATTCTCAATAAATTAACATTAGATCTTATTTTCAATCATGGTGTTCTTCAAAGGCCTTCTCCAAGTTATGTCCAAATATACCATAGAATCATGTGATGGTTGGAACACTTGCAACTCAAAGTTGGGCTACATACTTCCTACATAATTGAAGACATAACAAATCTCCACATATTTCCAGGTGAAGTATCTAGGTTCACTAATAAGATCTAATGGTATTGATTTATCATACATGGACATTAAAAACTAGATTCTACTTGCGGAGTCTGTCATCATAGTGCTTGCAACCTATGACTGTGTGAATGGTATCAAGGAATCAACTTTAGTTCTTTACAAGGTTAAGGTAGTAGATACATTGTACAACATTGCTAATACTATGTTTAGGGGCATTGTGACTTTAGATCAATTGAAGCATGGAAATGGATAACATATTGGATCCTCACCTTATACAGATTTGGTATGGTACTAATGTTAAGGTAATGGAAGAAAATAAATCTCTCCATGATAAACATGATATACATCTCCAGCAAAACAACAAAATTAGGAGGCAAACATACCATGAACATCACCAATCACAAGTTGACAACAATGCAATTTCTACAATGAATGCAACTTGTCTACTAGCGAGTTCAGGACACAAGATGATGCAAAATTGTCTCAGTCGAAATATCTGTTGTGCCCATTATCCAAAATAGGGGTTAGAATAAAAATCCCTTTAGAATTTACACTATATAACCAAAACCCTTAAAAGAGACCAAAAACAATCATTCCATTCCCAACTTAAATAATATTACAACTTTTACAAGAAAAGAAAATTCCCAAAACATGGGATTTCAAAATCAAATAGTTTTAAGATTGGTCGAGGGCGAAACATCATTTGGCATGTAGGTTCATGAGTTCATCGATCTCCTGAAAATGGGCATGCCTCAAGTGGATTTCTGTTTTTACAAATTTGGGAGGAAATCTCCCTCTTTTTGATTTTCTCCCACTCTTTCATGAACACCTGTATTTGAGCTATCAAAGCATGAGGAATCTCGATCCATCTCTTGATCTCTTGCATCATGAGCCAATTTATTTGTTGGATCAGTTCCTTGGTAACATCAAAATGGCATTCTACCTGTTCCAACTGGAGCTTAGGTGAAGGTGCATGACTAATATGATCCAAAACAGGCAAGGCTAAACAGCACAGCAAAGACTTAACATCTGACCACCTTTGCTCACAGGCCATCTGTCCTTCCTTGATCAACACCTCTACTGAGTCACAGATACTTTCCCATGTCTCAATTGTGATTTCAGTCGTTTTGGCCCACAACTTGTCCAACATCGGTAAGTCATGCGGTCTTTCTTTGATATGCTTCTGCCAACCTATCACCTATTCAAAAGCTGTAGATGTTGCTCTCATCCGATCATGATGGTTTTCAAGGGTTTTAGAATGTTGCCTAAACTTGTCATATAACCCTTGCATGTCATCAAAACAAGTGTATAGATCTACCATGGCATGTTGGAATTCTTGATGCACCTTGCATAGTACCTGCTTGAACTCTTCTGGTGTCAGACTTAAAAAGGAAGAGGCTTTGGAGGCTAGTTGAGTATCCTTCAGTTGTTGCTTAATGAGAACAATCTGCTTTGCTTGCTGTTGATTTAGAACATCTGCGTTCCCAAGCTGTTGTTTAAGATGTTCAGCTTTATTTTTCCATTGCTGAATTGTGTTTCCATGCTCTTGTTTCAGCTGGTTAACCTCTTTCTCATGTCTTTGCTCAGTTGTTGCCAAGTCCAATTTAGCTCTCTACAGTTCCTTTTATTTATCAGCTAGGGCCAAACTCAGTTGTGAGACTGAGTAATAGTTTGCACCTGCAAAAACTCCCATGGCAACTGATGTATCCAATGCCCCTTGCTTAATGTCAATGGTGTTTGACCTCCAAATAACCTGATTATGGGCATGCACCTGTTTAGCTGAACCTTCTCTAGCTCTCTTCGTTCCCCACTTTATCACAACTTTTCCTTTTTTTCTCCAATAGTATTTTCCCATTGACACCACAACATTATTTTCCCATTGACACCGCACCATCCTTTCCAAAATATGCCAACACTTATGATGATGAAGTGATTTCGTGTTGGACAGTAACCAGGAGATTAGTTTGATTATGACCTATGGGGATTTCTATACTGAGGGGACGGATATTCATGAGAGAGGGAACAAAGACAAAAGTAAGGGATGAGAGAGAACTAGATATAGGCAAAACCTCTTTAGAGGGAAGAGTGATAGGGGTAGAAGGAATGTCCACCTGAGGAAGCTGGCACAGTGGGGGTGTTGAGATGGGGTGAGGTGGTGAAAGGGGAAGAGGAGAACTACGAATGGGTGAGTCACTTAGTATTGCAGGATGCTAGTGGTAGCTTCCAAAATCTGTGAGAGATTTATTTTGGATTAGGACTGCTGGGAAAACGACAAATCTAAGATAGTCAAAAAATCCTGTAGATTGGGAATGGATGATAAAATGGTAGTCAAAACAACTTCTGGGCAAGTATCAGGGTTTTCCTCTACTTCCATATTACTATGCACATCATGAATTTCCATCTCAGCTGAAGATAGAGGAATTACCTGTTGTATAGGAGGGTCTTGCATAGGTGCTTGTTCTTGTTGATCAATATGAACCAGAGGCATCAACCGTTCTCTTCTGGGCACTTCCTGTAATTGAGTCTGTTCAGAACTCACTTGAGTCTCTTATTTCTCAGACTATGTTTCAGCCATCTTTGTGTGAGTTTGCAATTAAAAATTGTTTTTCTCAAGATTCCTCTTAAGTTCTTCCCCTTTCTGCAATGTGTCTTCCAATGAGGCAAGATGAGGGCTGGATGGACCATCAATGATACCTTTACCTTTATTCATAGGCTGAGTGTCAAGGGCAGTAGCAGAAATTGCTACATGTTCTCTCGCTTCCTTTTATGTATTCTCCTTCTGAAGATCTTCCTTAATCTTCAGTTTAGCTTCCCTTTCATGGAGAATTATGATCTTGAGATCCTTTTGGTACTTGTACAGGTGGGACTTGACATTTGGATCAATGATCTTATTCATTGCCTCCCGAAAATCTATAACTGCTCTCAACATGGAATCATCAGGGTCATTTTCATGAGCATACTGAAATCTAGCGTGCTCATGTGCAAAGAGGTTTGCCATAAAAGACATTGGGTCATACATCCTCGTGGCATTGGGTCATACATCCTCTTGGATGCCTCTCCCAAGTTCATAATAGAGATTTCTTTACCCAGCAGAGCTGCATGGGTAGAATTCTGTAGCACAAGAGAGTCGAGAGACATGGGAAATTTGGGCCAAGCCTTTTTCTTATGCTTAGTCAATTTGGGAAAGACCCCATCAATGACCGTCTGATAGGCAAATTCCTGTAGAACCATATGGTCAAGAACTATCCTGGGGAGTAGATGTATTGTATTCCTGCCCCAAATCCTCATATAAGAGAAATATTCTCCTATGTACCAGTCCCCGTATAATGAAATTAGTGCCCTAACACTTTCAGAGAAAGCAGGAGCATCAACCTTGAAAATTTTAAAATACATTGACCTAAGAAACAGGTCACAAAGCTCATAAATATGAGGGACAAAGTTGTCTTCCCACATATCAGAGCAATATATATGTACAGGCGGAGATTTCTCGTTCCAATACCAGTTTAAAGCCGGGAAAGAAGAAGATGCACATAATGCATCCATCAAAAACCCTGACATGTAGAAGGCCAACTTTCGGTTGACTGGGGTTTTCCGATATTTCTCAATCTCTTCTTGCAAATTGCAGGATAGAATTTGTGCCCAATTGAAAGAATTATGTGTAAGCAAAATGTGGTGTGCCATAGAAACCCACTATGCTTTGAACAAGGAACAGTTCGGTAACCCATATAATTGACACGCCGGTTCCCCAAACCAAGAAATAGGGCACGTCGATTCCCCAAACCAAGAAATAGGGCACATCGGAGTAGTAGGGATGAATAATGTTGGATTCTCCATCCTCGTTTTAACCGCCTCTTCATAATTGAACTTGGAGAGTGTTTCATCGAAAAAATTTGACGAGAAAAGTTGTTTGAGAGGTCCCATAGCATAAGCCCTAACAAATACATCAGGGCAGAATGACGCAACAAGGGTATTATCCTTGTCGTGAAACGAGCGCTCCTTAGGGTCGGCATGGTCCAATGCCCACTTGACAGGGTCTGTATAGGGCATGGAAGGAGGTTTGGCAACGATGCAGTGGAGCTGAGAGCTATGAATCTTATGATAAGTGGGTTGGTCATGGGTAACAGAAGAAAAATCGCCATTGTCAGAAATGGAGTAAATTCTGGACCACTCCAAATATAGGGTATCAGATACGCGTCCACTGGTGTCAGTAAAAACACCGACATTGGGGTCTCTGTTCTTTTGCTCTTGAAGCGTTGTTTTTGACTTGGTGTTCCTGGAAGTGGTGGACACCTTCTCTGATTGGAGCTTGGCAACCATGTCTAATGATGACGTGAATTCGAGTTAATAGAAAAAAAACAGTCAAGCGATGAATACTTACCAGTGAAAACGCTCAAAAGATTGCAAATCCATGCGCTGGGGCAAAGAGAAAATCCACAGTAAAAATCTTCAAGCGCAGCAAAAAAGCACGAGCAAAATGGTAAAAAATGCTCGTAACTTTGAACAACTTAAAATCCTAAAACCAAATGGCAAAAATAACCTGCTCCGTAGATCTCGTATGCATGGACGACTGAGATCGAGGCGACAAAATATAATGCAGGATTGACAAGGTCCAAGTTTCATGGTTTCTGATTTCCGAGTTCCAAAAATCGGGAAATGAACATTTAGCTAGGAAAGCATGTGTGGTTTCCAATTTCCGATATTCAGAAAGGAAAAGTCGGAAGTCAGAAAGATAAAAAAATCATAAATTAAAAAAACGATGTTAGCGATCTTCGGGATCCAAATATCGGACGTCGGGAATCGGGAATAAACCAAGAAATCTTCAATAAAATTGGAGTTTTCGGTTTTCGCCACCCGGACATCGGAAAGCGGAAATCAGAACAAGGACTTTTCTTTAAAATTGGAGTTTTCGGTTTTCGCCACGTTTCTATGACTTGTCTGAATATCAGAAATCGGAAATCGAAAAAATAGACTTCAACTTACCTCCAAAAACTTAACGGGGGCCCCCATTTTGATGACTCAAAATGGGGATATGTTGTAGGCAGCAACACAATTGTCATCGTAGTTTTTGGATGTAATTTTAGTCTATCCTTCTGTCATTCATGAGATTATTTTATAATCAACTGTGGAATAAGCAACACATTTTTTTGAGTATCTGCTTCTAGCTTTATCAAGCCTTGTTTAACTTCTTTCAAGTAATATGCGGATTTATGTTTCACTGTTGTTATAAACATTCTTTTGCCATGTTGAGTTATGTTCACCTTATTTATTTTTACCTTTTTCATTATCCTTTCTCCCTTATTTATTTTAGTAGAATTTAATTATAAATTTACTATGTTTGAATGGCAATAGTGATGATAGGAATAAATTCAACAACCAAAAAATATTTTAGGTTCTTGCACCAATTCGCTCGTTAGTTAGAAAGTTTCTATACCCGTGGAAAAATAATTCTCCAATCTGATAAAAAAAGACTAAAAAAACCAAATATAAGGACAATTGACAGCTATTACATGAATTTAAAGGAAATACATAGAATGACTTTGACAAGGGTGCTAAATGTAATCATTTTCCCCGTTGAAGCCCTATTTTACATCATTCAAACTTCATACTTGTAAGCCTCACATTTCTACAAGTTTACCTTTGTAAGATTTATTATTAGTCAAATAGAAGTTCAATTATTCGCCTTTGGGAGGTCGAAAGTTAGAAAGCGGGAAGATAGCTGAAAGTTCTAAGGAAAGCTGGATTTCTGATTCGTGAAATCAGAAAGCGAAAATCGGGAAGTCGGAATTCGGAAATCACAAAGATAGCTGAAAGTTCTAAGGAAAGTTGGATTTCCGATTCCCAAAAGCAAAAAGCGGAAGTCGGAAGGTCGAAAGTCGAAAAATGGAAAGATAGCTGAAAGTTCTAAGGAAAGTTGGATTTCCGATTCCTGAAATCGGAAAGCGGAATTCGGGAAGTCACAAGTCGGAAAGCGGAAATATAACTAAAAATTCTAAGGAAAGTTGGATTTTCGATTTCTGAAATTGAAAAGCGGAATTCGGGAAGTCATGTGTCAGAAACGAAAAGATAACTGAAAAGTCTAAGAAAAGTTGGATTTCCGGAAGGTGGAAGTGGAGAAGTCAAAAGTCGAAAATTGAGAAACCAAGAATAAAGGTAAGCATTACGCAGATATCCGCGTTCCAAAGTTGGAAATTGGAAACAAGAATTCAGGAAATCGGAAGTTGGATATCAGAAAGATAGCTAAAAGTTCTAAGAAAAATTGAATTTATGATTCCCAAAATCGAAAATATCATTAATGTATTTAGTCATAAATATTCTAAAATAAAAACCTCACACATAGACTTAGTAATACCCAAATCAATATTATTAAAATGTAATTTCCAATGTCCAAAAGAACTAACTCAATGAGTTACGAAAAGACTCAATATTTTACCCTGTCGGCAGCATTCCTTTGGACCTATCGCTGCAAATGCTAGTTTATAATTCAAAAAGAGATAAACCGATAAGACAAAGATTTGACTACACACTGGTAATCTTATGAATTTAAATGTCCAAATTATTTTTATTGAAAATTGTATGCCCCGTCTTTGAATACTGAAATAGAGAGAGATTCTCAGCTTCCCGCCTGTGCTGGATTTTCAGCAGGAGTGTGTGTTATGTGCGTTGATTCACGCGACAATGGTGTGGGAGCTTGAACCCCTCAATTCCTCAGGTACACGTTATTTTCCTACTTTTCTATTAATCGTTGTCGCTTAGAGTTCAAATTATGCATCTCCTCTAACAGTCAACAGAATAGCTTTTTATTATGATGTAATCTCTTCGTGCATTCATTCTACTTTCTCTCTACTTGGTCACAGGGGTACCGAGAATTAGACATAGATTTAAAATATTCATGAATGTGGTCAGACTTTTAGCTTCAATTTCACATCTTAAACCCCGCCAAACCCTCGGGGAAGGTTATGCAAACTACCAGTTGAAAGTCGCATTGAGAACTTGCCTGTTCATTGGTGTTGTTGAGTTACTGTATCCCTTGTGGCCTACGTGGACTCGAATTGTATTTAGTCAGTCTGCTGCCTATGATTCTCCTTGCGCGCTTAAACTCTTTTTTCTTTGAGCAGAAATAAAATATTATTTTGTATCAACATACAGAAGGTACAAGGAGTTGAAGCCTGGGCATACCGGGAGGCATATGCGTTTCTGCTTCTAGACAGACCTCTGTATTTTCAGCATCCATATATATAGATTGACTATACATGCATGACTGAAAATACATTGTCTGATTGACTGTACATGCCTGACTGAAAATACATACAGGTGCTTTATTTATTGAATATATGGCATCTGGAGGGGGACTGCCTTCTACTTACCAAAAAAAACTTTGTACAAAATGCCCATGCCTCTGGCCTAGTGAACCTGATTTTCAAAATGAGGAGCGCTGAAAGCAACCCCTCTGCCAACCCTCATGTTTGAACCAGCCTCCAGGGCTATATTATAAGCATGCAAAAAGACTGTGTATGCCATAATTGACTTGAAGGAAAAGGATTAGGAAAGACTCTGTATACCTCCCTGCCCCTTCAGAGGAACTGGAGCACTTCCTTTTATTCATTCAGTGAAAAGAAACTGTTTGGGATCCAAGCAGGCTGAGAATATGGTCTAAATTCATAGTAAAGTTGTAATTATTGCTTAGAAAGACCCAGGGTGCAAGGAAGGTCTTTCCAAGAAATGGGAGCAATTCACAAATGATACTATATTTTTTGATGGGGGGATTGAAACAGATGGCCTTGTTGAGCTACTTGCAGTCACAAATTCACATATGAGTTAGTACTCGAGAGCAACGAGTAACTAGAAAGCATCTTCAACAAGGATCTAGAAGATGTCGATCATGCAGAAGCAACGAAAGTCTGTACTAGTTAGTAATAAGTATTATAAATTATGATTCATGAGCAAATGTCATTGAGCATGTTTTATATATATTTCTTCAGACATTTTGATTTTGAAATTTGAATCTATTACAATATTTTGACTCATGACTCTTACGATCTTGTCCATTTACGAGGATTAAATACAAATTTTTTAATGAATTATGATTGGCAAGGCTTATACCATTTCTAAACAATGAATCGTATTATTCTATGTTTTAAGTTATATTGTTTTACATAAGTTTGAGTTCTATTTTTTTATTTTTACATCTTTTACATGTGACTAACTCTCCTCTACATTCTATGGAGTCTGATTTCAAAAATAATGCCTCTGTCCTTGGACCTACACTCGTCCTCAAAACTGGACCCATGAATGGTGGCTACTTATCTAGGAAACAACCCTAAAATCAGAACAATAGTTGTACATGCACATTTTAATGCTTTATGGACTTACCAAGGTACCAAAACTAGGCCTAAACTAACTGTACTTGGATGATGTTGTGATTGTGTACCTTGATGACATACTCATCTAGGACAAGTTATGGGTACGTCATTTACAACACATTGATGCTGCTTGTTGGAGCAAAAGAAGCATGGATTCCATGTGAACCCCAAGAAGAGTAAGCTTGCTATGAAATCTATTCATACATATGTTACGCCATTATGAAGATGGATTTTACATGGATAAAAAGAAGGTTGGAGTTGTGGTCAAATGTCTGATTTTGACTTGCCTTTTGAAGTGGAGGAGTTGCACGATGACGATAAACTATTTGTATAAGTTAATCTCTCACTATGCCAACATGCATTACCTCAACATGCTTTGAAGAAGGAGAATGTGGACTTCACATAGACTAATAAGTGTTGGAAAATGATAACTTTGAAGGTCTTTTCTCATATGTTTGGTGTGCGTGTGATGAGAAGGACTTAAGGCTTTGTCCTTTGTATATTTACGTAAAAAAATGATTTTTTATATAAACAAAGTGTTATGTTTTGTCATGTCCCAAATTTTGCATTGGGTCACAATGGCCTAATCACATTTGCCATATTCATGAGAGTTTGTCAAATTGATGGTAAGGGTCAAATAATTGCCAAGGAGGAAATTTACTAGTTTCCTAAGTTGGGGGTGGAAGCTTTGGGATTTGGAATAAGGGGGACAATAAATGATGTTTGAACATTAGAATGGCATAAATATTTAATAAAGGAGTTAAATAAATAAATACAAGGGGAAATCAAAGTGACAATTGATCATGAAGATACATGGAGGATGTGGGACCCACACAAGCTAGATTTTCTATGCCATATGGCATCCTCCTCTTGTCATTTCGAATCCATAAGAATCCCAAGGGTCTTGGGATGAGTTGGAAGGTCAATATCCTTGGCATGAACCAATTAAGGTCGAATTGGAGTGGAAGAGTAACTCCCATGGAAGAGGAAGAGGCATTTTGGAGCTAGTGAGACACTTGGACTAGATTCCCTAGTTCTTTGACAACAATGATAAAGATGCTATGACACCTATGTCACAAATCAGATCTGAAGGCTGACATCTGACATATATGACATGTCAGGGCTAAAAATAGCTCCAAGAGGACGCTCAAGGGAGTTAGGGCAGCTAAGATGCTTCCACATGTGATTTGGTGGAAGTGGGAGACTAGGAATTTGTTGTACAAGTGGCATTCTTTGGAATCTCTTCCCAACTAGAGTTGGAATGCATCTCTTGGAAGGAATTTGACCCATAGAGAGCTTGGAAACTTTATAAATGTCAAGAACAAAGAATGAAGGAAGCTTTTGATCATTTGAGAATTTGCATTTGTGAAGAGAGAGAGCTAGTGGAAAACTAGTCTTTTTGCCTTAGCCAATTTCGAGGGTGAAAGATTCCCATTGTTGGGCCAGGAAAGAGCTAAAGGAAGAAACCGAAGCGTAAGCGCAAGAGGAAAGCAGGTGCGCGACGGAGGAAAAGCAGGTAAAGGAAGAAAAGGAAGCGCAGAACAGAGAAAGCTGCGACGAGGGATGGTGGGACGAGGAAAAGTGCACCCAAAGTCGGTGGAAGATTGGAAGGTAGAAGAGTTAAGGCTGGAAGGCAATAGGTCAAAGAAGGACTGCAGGTGCTCGAGTCGGCAGAAGACTAAAGGATAGTTTTTGCGGGTAGTTATGGCCTGTGTTTAATGTAACGCAGGACATTTTGCGGCCAGTATGGTCTGTCATTAATGTAATACGAGACATTTTTGTGGCTACTTATTACTGTAATAACTGAGCTGTACTAAGTCGACCCCGCGTGGTCTGATAGAAACTATAAATAGGAGGAACTCGTTTTGTATAAGGGTTAGCTAGTCAGTTCGGAGAATAGAGGGAGGAGATCAAAGAGGAGTCTAATAGTAGAAGGCTGTTGAGTTGCAGACTTGCAGCTGAGTGCATAGACCATTTTGTAAGAGTCAATCTGCAGCTGAGTGCGCAGATAGTAGAGTAGAAGAGTCGATCCAGGCTGTGTGCGGATCAATAGAAGTTAGAAGAAAAGCATAAAAGCAGAGAGCATGAGAGCAAGAAAGAGTTTGAGCTAAATAGACATATCTCAAAATAGTCTGTAAGTCGCAGACTGCAAGGTGCCATATATTTCTCATGCTAGATGAAGAGCACCTTGGTGGTTTTTACCCAGATGGGTTTCCACGTTATTTCCTGTGTTGATGAATGTTGAATGTTTGATTGTCTTGCATTGTTTATGGTTATTGCTTGAATGAATGTCGCAATATTAATAGAAGCAATGAATGAATGAACCACTAAAGCATTGTCGAGCACTGTGTATTAGTTCATGTTAAAATACTGTTAAGATTATAATACAGTCGCATCACTGTCATTTACATTTAAGGAATCAGATGCATCGCATAGTTGCACCAGTTGTTAAGTTGACAAGGACAAGGTTGTGTCGCATTGTTGCGCCACTGTCGAGTAGTAAAAGACTCCATCCTTTTGACTTTGTCGAGCGCCTTGGCCGTGCGCCAAGGAATTGTAATCCCTCGCCAACTGCGGAAACATGGTTCTGGCAGTTACACATTAAGATATCTCGGGTGAGATTGCGCCTGCCTCGCAGGTGTTGTCGGCTGAGCTTGCTTCGTCGGGCCGATGTCTTTGGGTGTTTTGTTGGTATTGTGTTGTTGTTGAACCTGGGTCGCGAGAGTGAGGAAAAGTAGGCCAACACCCATCCAACTTGGTGTGTGGAAAGGCAATTCAGGTCTTTCATGGAGCTTTAATGGAGTCATAAGTTATAGGTGCAAGCTACAGGGCAGCGCGTGGACACTTCAAGATCAACTTGTTCTTTCATCTATTCCAAGTTTTCTCATCATATTCTTGCTCTATGGATTGAGGCGCACTTGGTGAGCTATTGATCTCTTTGGGGGAGCTTCTAATGCCCCATTATTTTATATTTTGATGTAAATGATCTGTATTTCAAGTTCAGAAGACTCTCAGGTTGAAATACCAAAAGATTTCATGTAAAAATGTTAAACAATGAAGAAACAGTGCCATTTCCCCACTACCTTGTTGTGACCCAATGTAATGTTGATGGATTCGAATGGATAAACTACTGATGGTTTATGGATGAATGGATTGTTATTGATGTATTATATGAGTTTAATGTTCAGTACATAAGCATTTGGAGTCATTTTGTTGAGTTTCATAGCATTTGGAGAAGATTGCCTATCATTTCTCCCAAGGTTGAAACTAGTCTTTTTGCATCTGATTTAAGGGAGTTATAGTAGACATTAAAAGTTGAATGGTGATGCATATGAGTTCATGTTGATGTCCTTTATATGTCTCCTGCTTCCATTCAGAAATTTGAGTTGGATTGACTGCATTTGGAAAGTCATTTTCATCATCTACCCCTAGGGGATTTGAACCACAAGTTGCTCGTAAAACTCCGTACATTGACCAGATTGCCAAAGTGAGTTGCAGAAGTCATTTGATGGTTTAAAGACACCTATAAACACCATTTTTATTTATTAACATCATTCATACACCTTCTGGTACACTTTGAGAGCATTTGGAGATATTTGAAGCCATCTACCATTGGCTGTTTGAGCCTCAAAATTACTAATAAATTCCCTGAGTTCTCTTGGATACCTATTCGACCCCAAAACCATATCTAATGCTGCAAATATACTTTACTTAATGTCTTATAACAGAGCCAAGTCTCATACCAACCATTAGTGGAGGTTTCCAGGACCTTTGGGGGATTTCCACCTCCCAAATTGATTAGTCTTGTCTCGAAACTTCTTCCCTTGCAAATTGCAGACCATGGTTGGGTATATCAGTTGATTATATGTCTGATAGATGTGTTAATGTGTCCCATCACCCCTCATGACCTTCCTCACCAAGTTTGAAAGTAATTGGAGGAGTTTGGAATCAGTTGTATCCATATACCTAGAGTTGAAACATGGTGAATTTGAGCACATTGGGAAACATTACATATTTTGTACTTTATAAAGTGGGTCACTTTAAATGATGTATTTAATAATTAATGTATTTAATTGTTAAAAGTGATTTTTAATGATGACCCTTGATTTGTAATTAATTTTCAACTTTAGATTAGGGTAGTTAGGGAAGGTAGTTACAAATTTGAAATATAAGACAAAGAGAAAGGACATTGAAGAAAATATTCACCATCATCAGAGGAAGAAGAAGAATGTGAAGAAGAAGAAAGAGATACCCAAGTGAATGTGGCACGATTTCTAGGAAAAGGAGCAACAACACATTTTCCAAGGCAGCCAGAAGGTGACTGTACAGATTCTGAGCAGACCATACAACAACACGTGTGGGCACAAATCCCAAGGTAGCGGCTGTAGTATTTAATGCAGACTGTTAGTACCGTACAATAGAGTTAATTCTGTCACGTGGCACAAAAATTGAGGCAAAAAATATAGCATTTATTGCAGGCCTTACAACACATGTGAACAGGATGTACAACTGTTCCTTGGCACGGTTTTCAAGGTAGTTTGCTGCTATTTCAGTTTAGTGAAATTTTGCTAGTGAGGGTTGAAAAAATAAATTGTCTTGTGTTGAAAAATTTATGAGTACTCTTCTTTAATACTAAAATTTTCTTCAGGGTTTTCCCCAAGTTGGGGTTTTGCTCGGTCATTTGACCAAAACATCTGTGTACAATGTGTTTGCTTCATCTTCGATAGAGAAGTGTCTTTGAATTTGTCGTTTTAATTTCAAAGTTTACGAGCAAATTTTAATTAAAACCTTATACATTCAAAGTGTTTGACATAATGCATGTGTGAGAAATTATTATGCTTATGCCAATTTTTCTTCAATAAGTAGTACTGATGGTTTGACAAAATAAGCAAAGATTACATGAAGCACTTGTGTTGGCATTAAACTTAGATTTCCCTTTAAGATAAAGTGTATGCATCGCGATATGCATTAGGGGCAAGTGTAAATTTTCCTTTAATATTCAACTAGGGCTAAACAGTGCATGCAAAATATCAACTGATAACCACACATGAATATCTTTTACAGTATGCAGTGGAATATAAAACTGAGAAATAAACCACAACATCACATCACAATATTAACACTATTATTTTGGGTATGGAAATCCTGGAAAAACCCAAGATGGGAAAACCAGTGCAACAGTCATATATAGATTTTATTATGAGAAAATATAGAACTTTTACAATCACTGCAAATTCACCCAAACCTGGTGAATGCAGTACCCGGCAGAATCACTGGGCAAATCCTAGCTAAACCTCAACACCCTGCTGTGTGAGTGTACAACCTAGCTGTACGAAGCTCGATGATCTTGCTGCTCGCTCCTTCGTCTTCTTAGCTAAATCCTCTATTTGACTTTCTTTCCCTGTCTGTATCCTGTCTCTGTCGGAATACAAGTGTGTGTGTTTTCTCCACCAATTGATTTCTTTTTTATAACTTTAGGTAAAGCGAAAACCCAAATTTCACTTTCACTTTAACTAGTGGTAAAGCAAAAACCCTAATTTCACTTTCACTTTAACTAGTGGTAAAGAAAAAACCCTAATTTCACTTTCACTTAAACTAGTGGTTCACAAAAGTTAATTTTAGATCACTTTAATTTATTTTCCAAAGTAAACTTAGGAAAAGTAAATTAAATACAACTGGTTTCATAATTTAAGTCTTCTGCATGCAAGAACACATGCATGCAGGAAGACCTTCCTTGTTGCTACTAGTTTAACAGCAAGATTCACATGACAAAGTAGAGTTGTTTCATTTAGAGACATTATCCAATGTCGTTATCAATTATCAAACGTTTGTTAAGGAGAAGTACAAGATCATGCAAGCTATTGCATTGGTGACTACTCTATAGGCAAGGGCACAATAGTCCATACCAATAAATTGCCACTAAAAAGATAAGATAATTCTAATTAATGTCCAACAAATAACTATTACAATCCTTCCAACTTTAGCCTAACTTGTAGGAGAGTTGATATATGAAATTGTTGACATACTTGTCATGGTTTAACTTTGTTGATAGTTCTTTTATGCATGGGAGCACAATTTAGACTGATTGAATTCTTTTTCCAACCACTAATTGTAGTGTTGAGTACTTTATTAGTTATTATAGATGTTATCACATATACATTTACAACTGGGCTACCATGATGCAACATACAAATTGATTTCTTTATTCTTCTGAGCTTTTCATTCACATGGGGTTTTAGCATGGATCATTACAGTCTCGGCCATTCCAGAGCCTTGATCAACAGAGTTTCCTTGCCAGGACTGAGATCCATTAGTCCATTGAGATGCTTTTAGTGATGACCTAGTTCATTTGAGCAGAGTAGCAGATCATATATGGTACACACAGTTACAGAGGGGCCTATCAGATGGAGACATGTATATATGGTGAGATCAGCTATATGCTTCTATAGTTTGATTTTGCTCTGTGATGTATATCAAACACCTATGCTTGTCTTCTTAGGATGATCATGGTGACCTATGCTAATACATGTACTAATGCTTGAACTTGTGTTGAGACTAATCAAAGGAATTGATGTGAAGACTGTTGCTCATGCCATGCTTGTACAAATAGTGAACCTTAGTGCTATGTTGGTTCCATGTGTCATTTGTCCCCATCCATCGAATTTATCCGTTGTTGAATTTTATCCCATGACTTAGATTGATTGAGACTTGTGAGATTGAAGATCTTTTCCCCATCTTGACCCCTGTGCATGATAAACTCCATGTTATTATGTGTCTCTGGCTATGAAGTATGTGGCTCGGCCAGTGTGGCTGGGTTCACTGGGTAGTTTCCCTTTAGTTCTCGAAACAAGTGCTCCTCCAAATAGTGTTGCTAAACACTAAAGCATCGGAACACATAAAAGCTATATCTAAATGATGCAAAGTAAATGTTTAAAAAGTAGTCAGTGGCCAAGGGGTTGAGCACTCATTCTTTGTATAATGTAAGGCTCATCTGCCCTCCACATGGGTAGCAGGGAGAGACAAACTCGTTGGGGCCATGGACTGCTTGCTAGGAGCGGGGCTAGGCCTTAGTCATTTACTGGAGCCCAGAAGGCTCTCCAGGGCACTTGCTCTTGTAGGCTGGCTACTATCTTATGTGAAATATTAAAGTATTGAAAAAGGTCAATATTCAAGGGATGGGCACTCACTCTTTGTATAGTGTTCGATTCCCTTGTCCCCACAGGGCAACAGGGTGAGACTAGCTTGCAAAGGTTATGTCTTTGTCAGTAATGGAGCTCAGGAGGCTTATAGGGCACCTGCCTTTGGAGGTCGACCTGTATTGTGAAAATGATGAAAATGAAAAGTTGTTAGAGCCTGAAGGAAACAAATCCAAGTACTTTATCCACTTGTGGGACACCACCATCCCCTATTGTTATCTGTCATGCATATGTCACTTTGGTTGAGTATATTGGTTATCATTCGGAGAGATCACATAGTCAAAGTCAGTCAGAAGTCATTTCCCTTTGCTTTAGCCTTGTTTTCCATCTTCACCCAGCAATATCACACTGTTTAAGCTTTGTAAGTATGGCATGAACAAGCAGACTTCCAGAAGGTTCCGAGATTTTTCAAAGGCATAGGTATATCTTACTTACTATTACTATTATTGTCACCATGATTATGAATAACATGATTTAAGTTTGGTTTTGATATACACCATTGGGGCATTTCTTACCTTGGAAGAATGCAGGATCATATGGGTACAGTATCTCACTTTCAGTTTGGGTACTTTGACCTGGTCAACCCAATTGACCAAGTCAAACATGGTTCCCAAGGCAGTGACTAAAAAAACCAACATTGCTTATATTTGTTCCAGACATGCCCAACACCAATACTATGTTTCAGTTTTGAGAGTTTTGCCCTAGATCTCATGATCAATGATTATTATCACTTTATTATTGGCCAAATGATCAATTTTTTTTACAGATGGCAGTGATTCTGGTTCTATTATTTCACTATTTTTTTTT
Organism: Pseudotsuga menziesii; assembly: GCA_001517045.1. Taxonomy (NCBI): domain Eukaryota; kingdom Viridiplantae; phylum Streptophyta; class Pinopsida; order Pinales; family Pinaceae; genus Pseudotsuga; species Pseudotsuga menziesii. The sequence goes on along the minus strand of LPNX010731805.1, from coordinate 1,326,937 downwards.
CAAGTTTGACAAAGCATTTAGATCTTCTTCCTCCTTCTGCAGGTTGGGTGTATATCCTTCATTCATCCCTTTGGATTGGACCTCTCGCAACTTGGCTTCCAAGAGTGTTTTGTCCACAAATATGTTGCCAAACTCTTCCTTATTCCATTTCTTTAATCTTTCCTTCAGACCTTTAAGCTTCTGTTGAAACTGGTACATGCTCCTTCTCGGGCCTTCACTTAACTCCTCCCACCATGACTTGATTTTGTCTGCAAAATTTGGGTGCCCCAACCAAAATTGCTCTAACCTGAAAGGCTTTTTGAATTGAGATCCCAGACCACTCAACCTCAACTCTATTGGCCAATGATCGGACTTTGCCCCTGGGAGGGTTGCTGAATGGAGTTCACTTACCAGGTCCAGGATAGACTCCGAGACCAAGAACCTATCCAACCGATAGGCTATGTGTGTGTTATCACATATATAGTAGCCATGCTACCATATTCTATTTTTCAGATCCAGTACATTTTTCAGCCAGATCTCTTATATATGAGATGCCGAGATGAGCAGTTTTGACGGATCATTATTTTGTTAGTGGACTTCTATACTCTCCCATGTCAGGACTGAGTCTCAGGGCACTCATATTCGAGGACTGATGTAGCCATTTAGTCATTTGCAGAGTAGTTGGTGATGCCCAGATTGGTTTTAGTGTTTTCTCATTGGACAGATGATGGTTCAGATGGATTATTTGCATGGTTATGACTCAACATTTATTATATTGTGTTATGGTTATCATTGCTCTTATACTCATTTTTGTGATGTATACTAGCATTTAGTGTCATGATCTGGCGGTCATAAATATATGGACTTGGATGTATTTGTATTATGTATTGATGTCCCTACTTAGACTTGGAAGTTCCTGATCTATACTCATTGGTGTTACCCTCCTTAGGGAGAATAGAGGTAGTCATTTCCACCATTTCTTTGGCTTGCTAGTGTTGGCTTCATCTTTCACTGTCTCCACCCATCCATTACCTTCCAGTTTTGTTTTAACCCGTCTTACTACTTGACTTGTGGCATGGAGGACCTTTCCCCGCTAGAACCTTTGTTGGACAAACTTCCCTGTTTATACCGTGTCTCGGCTCTGAGTTGGTGACAAAACTTGCCTTTGGTAAATTGGATTGTATGCCTAAATCATTTTGGTCGGTTGTCCCGATGTTTGGCACTGTGCAGAACTCCCCCTGGTCACTTGAGATGTTGTTGGCTAAAACTGAAAGCTCATGTACTACTTGTATTGGAAATATTTATATATGTGCCCATGGAAAATGTAAATTCTAAACTATGTTTCTTAACATATGTGAGCAAAGGGCAAGAGCAATGAAATGCTAAAATACCCCGTGAAAAATATAAGAAAAGGTCCCAAAAGCAATGGTTAAATATATGCTATATCCAAATATTGCTGACCTTATAAATTTGAATATGTCCTGGATGAAAGCTGCGATTAGCTGTGCTTTTAAGCATTGGTGAAGTCCCAAAGGGTCATATAGGCCAAAAAGGCCATGGAAATAAAATTGATGGTCCTAATGAACTTGGATCAAACTTGATGTAGACATGATGCCTAAGTTGAATAAGCACTCTCTGAACAACTCAACCATTTGTGAGGCACTGCCATTCCTTGTGTTGTTGTTTGTCCGACATGTGGTTATAGTGAGTTTTCCCTTTCCATATCCAAAGTGTCATGATGTTAAGTTGGTAGTCATCCTTTTCCCTAGCCTTGTCAATTTCAGCCTTCAGCCTTCACTAGCAAATTGACTACAACTATGAAGTGAGTATAGTCCTGAAAGTCTGGTCTGAGTAATAATAAATAAAACCCTATATTTGTATTTGGTCGATGTACCACCAGTGAGGTGACTGCTACTTGTTATGATTGTTACTTAAAGGATTTGTAGAGCATGTCTTAGCCGTGTAACACTTGCAGCAGATGGATGATAGTCTGAGTTATATTATTGGTATCTGGTCATTTACAGGTGATTATAGTGTCTATTGGATATTGTTGATGATCAGGCAGAGACCTGGAAAGAGTATGAGTATATACCCTAGATGGATTTGGACTCTCTGAGTCTAATGAGATAGCTTATTTTCAGTTTCGGGCACTTGCAGAGATGGTTAGGCTCATTTTACCCTTTCGATGCAGTTTTGCTTCACAGGATGATGTGTCTGAGCAGGGAGATGTTTTTATTGGATCTCCTAGGGCGCTATATGGGGTGTAGGGGGTGCAACCACTTGATTGTACCATAGTACCCCCATCATAGAGAGCCTGGTGGGCTCAGTTGGACAAACAGACATCCTAGGAGGCTGTTTTGGCAGGTTCACATTTCTCGAGGCAGATTAAAAAATAATTAAATGGCTATTGAAGAAATCGATTTGGGCTATTGAGGCAAGGAAATGACATGGGATGAGTCATGATGATGAGAGTGATGTCCTCCGCACCTTCTCCAGCAATTGCAACACTTGATTGGGCCCACACCTATTTTTTCGGGCATTTTTATATTATTTTTTGGAGCTTTTGGGAGGCTCACGATTTCCTCAAGGAGGCACAAAGTCAAAAAATTAAAATATTATATTATTTTATTGTGCCATGGGGCACCCAGAGGGAGTTAGTTAACACTCCATGGACCCACCATGTGCTTCATTTATTTCTTGTTGAGTGGGGTACCCTCTTTATGGGTGATCTAGTCCACTTTGGTACTTTATGGTTATATTGATCCATGTATTGTATGTTGAGCTCATCTCAACCATTGATTAGAACATTTATATCTTTTAATCTTAGCCACTCGTTTTGAAAGTGGTTAGGATTTTGGTTCTCTCATTTCTATTTAAAGGAGAAAGCTTCTCATTTGTAAGGGGTCTTTGGCTTTTGGATTTTATTAATAGAAAAACTTTCTTGTGGATATTTTTTGGATCTTCTTTGCATCTGGTGTTTTTAGATGGTGATTGGAAAGTCTTTTGCTTCCTAGCATTCGGGAAATTTGTGTGAGATCTATATTTTTTCGGGATCATTGTCTTGTCTGCAAGAGGGCGACTTCATCTTGGGCGTTTTTGCAGGCGATCCTTAACTCGCTTGGATTGGCTTCGTCTTGTATCAGGGGGTTTTCATTAGTTTCATTGTGACCTATGATTACACCTTGTTACTTTTTTGTAGATCTTGCTTTTCTCTCGTGATATGACAAATCTGATATTGTTGACGTTTGCTTGGCAGGAGAGAGGACGCATTGGTCACTTGGACCAATGCGTCTACAAGCATTTCCAGGTAAGATCTGCAGGTTAGTTCCTTTCTTCTGGATCTCAACCCATTGACACATGCTTTTTCTTCATTTTACTGAAAATTCCATAAATAATAAAAAACCAAAAATACTAAAAAATAAACCGCTTGATCTTTGGACAAACCACTGCTTGGTTTTGTAGATTGGGCCTCCCTCTCACCAATTCACCCCTAACGCTGAGCAAATTCTGCCTGGTTTGCCCTAGATCTGAGAAACTACCTTCTCAAACCCTAGCGCCCCTCACTAAATTTTTGACTTTTTTCGAGGTCTGATTTTTTCGGGAAAATAACAACTTGGGTTTGTAGATCGTCTCCTCCTCACTCCAAATCACCTCCAACGATGAGCTAGAGGTTGACAGGTGGCCCTAGATCTGAGAAACTGCCTTTCGGGACCCTAACATTTCTCATCATTTTTCTGACTTTTTCCTAGATATGATTTTTTCGGCATTTTTTCAACTTGGGTTTGTAGATCAGGTCATCCTCATCCCATTTCCCCTCCAACGCTGAGCTGATGGTCTCTGAATTGTCCTAGATCTGAGGATCTGCCTCTCCAAACCCTAGTGCTAGCCACCTTACTACTGGTTTCCCTTGTAGATTGAATTTTTCGACCAAATAGTTTTCTAGATCCATAGATTAGGGCATTTCCTAGGTGGGTTCACTCCAACGCTGGGTAGATATTGACTCCATTACCCTAGGTCCAACAGGCACTGATCTTCAACCCTAGCGCTAGCCCCTCTTTGGCCTCTTTTCCTTGCAATCTGATCTTTCCTTGATGACTCGGGATCTCTGATATTGTCACATCTATCATCGAGTCTATCCATCAGTACTAGATAGCCCCAACACTGTCCTTGCCTTTCCTGCATTGGTCACGTTTCCCAAGGCAGCGAATATCTTCACCAATTGCTAGTACCTCAACCCTAGATCTGATATTTACCCCATAGGTCACCTGTGTTCCACTTTGGATCAACCCTCATTTGTCTAAAACCCTTATCCAAAGCCCTGGCACACTTAGTGACACCTTCCATAGATGTAAGGTCTCCAATTACCTTACACCTTACGTACCTCAAGTCTAATTGATATGATCTGGTGTCTAAGTTTGATCTCTCCTATCGGGAGCATATTCGGGTCTTCCCCTTTGTTGTCTTGGGCTTAGATAACATAAAGTGAAGGCTGCCTTGATTGGTGTGACAACCATCCATTTGGGAGTTTAGGCAGTCTCGGTTCCACCTCCTTAGTTGCTTGTCCCTCTACCATCCATCCTGGATCCACCTTACATAGGCAACTACAAGGTTGGTGATAACATTTTGGCACCGTTACCGGGGAGGTAGAGGCCTACCTTGGATCGACATACCTCTCCTTTCCCTACGACATATCTCTTTTTGGTGAATTACTTGAGTGGTTCACTTGGCGACTCCACCCCGTGACTCTACTGAGGACCGTACCCAACGTATTAATCTTAAGTTTTAAAGTCATGTCTCACATTAGAGAGAGTGATCTAGAAAACGATATGATGATGAAAATGATGATTGAAATGAGTAAGCTGATCCAAAATCTATATGGTGTAGCTTTGAATCAGCAAAAACAAAACACAAGACGTGATGAACATTTCCACAAACTTTCCCAGAGAGTGTATACCAATGATTACCCCCAGACTATGTCAGCCAGGGCACTCTCAGATAGTCAAGTCGTGACAAGGTCTCAAACGAGAAATGATGTAAAAAATCTAGAGAACAATAAGCCCGTCACAAGAGAGAATCCCTCATAGCCTTTGAATGTTCCTTGTAGGGTGATCTTGAAGAGAAACGAGCAGCCTTTGAGGGTCCCATCTCAAGAAGCCGGGAAGGTGGTGAATCTAGATTTGGCTAAACATAAAACAACAATGCAGAGAAAGCCGATAAGCTTTCCTAGCAAAGGAATCCCTCCCATGATACAATATAGCATTAATGCAAACATACTGGGAAAACTTTTCGAGTCTTCAGTTATGATGTCTTTGAAAGGGCTTATAGCTATCCCATCTGTCCGAATTCAGGTAATGCATTTGTTGGGACTAAAGGTAGGTGATAAAGACCAAGAGAAGCCTTGTAACTTAAAGGTTGATTTGAGCCATTTTATTTCAAAACCAAGTATCCCTGTTCCTCTCAATGAGTTACTGAAGGTCCCATCCTTGTTTAACCAAGCTACTCAGTTTCTAGGGATCAAGCCTAAAACTAAGGATATTGGGAAGTCAACATTTAAGAAAGACCCTCCCATAATGATCTAGAGTGTTACTAGTAATGGAAGTGGTCATCCCCCATTATACATAGCTCTAGAAATAAACCAACTGATTCTTCACAACTGCATGCTAGATTCAGGAGCAGAGGTTAATGTCATGCCACTTAGGGTGATGGAACAACTAGAGCTAAAGCCATCTCGGAAATTTAATAACGTATGTGGAATGGATTCTCAGCTTGTTAAGTCTAAAGGAATAATCGAGAATTTGAATATGAAGCTAGCATCATACCCAGAGATTGAAATAAACATGAACGTTTTGGTTGTAGACATACAAACACATGGGGAATGCTGCTATCTAGAGAGTGGGCTGCTAAGTCAGGAGGAAGCATCTAGATGGACCTTTCATATGCCACCATCCCTATCGAAGAAAATGCATCCTATAAATTAGTGAATGAAAAGCCTATGACTGAACATGTGGAAACACCTGAACACCTCTTTGAGGAAGCCATGCAACCTACAGAGGAGGTTGGAAACTATATGGTGATGGCAAACTATTGGGAAGAGCCTCGACAACATCCTTTCCCTCCTAGCCAAGTATGGAAGATGCATTTTGATGGAGCTAAGTCTAGGCATGGTGCTGGAGTAGGAATCGTCCTTATTTCCCCCTCTGGAGAAGAAAAGTGTTTTTCTTTCCGTCTAGAGTTTGAAGCCACAAATAATGTAGCTGAGTATGAAGCCTTACTTTTGGGATTAGAGATTGCCCAAGATCAGAAAATCAAATGCCCGAGTGTTATAGGTGATTCGGATTTAATCGTGTCCCAGGTGAAAAATCAATTTGCGGCCAAAAACAATGGACTCAGAGATTTTAGAAACGCTGTTTGGGATACCATTGAAATGTTCGATGCCTTTGCAATCCAAGTAGTTCCAAGAGAGGAGAACACCTTGGCTGATGCATTATCAGCGATAGCATGCACTTTTGAGATCCCAAACCACCTTAAGGAGAATGAGTGTAAAGTCGAGGTGTTATTTAGACCATCGGTCCCTGACAATCAGGATCATTGGCAAGTCTAGTTATGTGACACTGTTGAGCGACATCATTGATGCAGAGCCTTCCAGCTATGAAGAAGTAGACAAGAAGAAAGGGAAGGAGACTATGATCAAAGAATACCAGTTCAAGAAGAATGATGTCTAGGATGCAGTGTCGAGACCTGAAGGGAAGTCCACAGTGTCTTCCATATGGATCTACAAGATCCAACATGCAGTAGATGGCAACATCATGGGATACAAGGCAAGATTCGTAGCATGATGCTTCTCACAGAAAGAAGGCATAGACTACGAAGAGGCATTTGTCCCAGTGACGAGTCAAGTATATGTAGAGCAACCACTGGGAGATGAGACACATGACAGGCAGACTCATGTGTGCAAATTAAAGAAGGCCTTGTACGAGCTTAGAAGGCACCCACGGGATAGAACATACAGTTACATAAGGAGCTTGAAGATCACCTAGAATGATGAAGATCTTAACCTTTGCTACAAGATTGAAGATGAAAGCCTATAGAGGATGACAAGCTCACAGATGGGTGTGAGAAGAACTTTTCAACAATGTTTAAGATAGAGGATCTTGGTGTCCAGTGACCCTAGATGGATACATAGAATATTAGTAGCAAAGGAAGCTACTTGTCACTCCATTACAGAATGTTTCAATACATAGAGTACGAAAGGCAGAGGGAGAATGATGCTCCACTTCAGAGGAAGTGATTGCAGAAGATCCCGAGGTTTGACATGGTACGACAGGATGGACAACTTATTGATGGCTCTAGGCTTTACTGGGAGTAAAGCGGATTCCAACCTTTACTTCAAGGTTGAAGGCAGAAGACCAGTCATGCTCCTGTTATATGTTGATGACCTGTTCCTGACAGGAAAAGAGGGACTCATTAAAGATGCAAGAAGGAGACTTGCTGCTGAGTTCGAGATGAAAGAATTGGGTATGATGCACTACTTTCTAGACATGGAGGTGTGGCAGAGTGCGGATGGAATATCCCTTGGACAAGGGAAGTATGCAGTGGAGATCCTGAAGAGGTTCGGGATGATGGATTGCAAGGCCATGGCCACACGTATGGCATCGAATCTAAAGTTATTGAGTGATGCTTCATCAGAGATGGTTGATGCCACGATGTATCGTCAGATGATTTGTTCATTGATGTGCCTGACGAATACAAGACTAGACACATGCTTTGCTGTGAACGACCTGAGCCAGTTCCTGACGGATCTGAGACATGCTCACCTGGTTGCAAAGCATGCAGTGAGGTACCTGAAGGCTACAGTTGAGTATGGGCTCAAGTATGATACGAATCAAAAGACTAACCTGCATGGTTATGTTGATTCAGATTGGTAGCGCCACTAAGAAGAAGAGCACTTTGGGTTGCTTCTTCAGTTTTAGATCCAGTATGGGCTACTGGTTTGGCAAGATGCAATCCTGCATGGCGCTGAGTACAGTCGAGAGAGGAGCAGTGAAGCTCCAGCATGTGATCCAGTCAAGATCTCTCGAAAGAGGGAGTGATGCGTTCTAGCATAGCCGGTGAGACAGGTTGTCTGAGCATAAAATCTTGGCGAAGCTCGTAGGTTGCTCAGACATAATCAGTCCTGTAGGTTGTCCTCGGATGTAATCAGTCCTGGTGAAGCTCGCATGTTATCCTTGGACGTGATCATTCCTAATGTGATTCTATGCTAGAAATGGCCAGAGTGAAGTTTGAATACTTCAGAGAGAAGCATGGTGTACTTGAGATAGAGATTCCTTCCAAGGGGAAGTGATGAGTCTAGAAGACGTAGATACACCTAAGCCTTTTCGACATGGTGGCAGGCTAGGCCTCCCATTGTCGTTGATGTAAGTGCTGAGAGTCTTTTCGACATGGTGGGAGGCTGGGCCTCCCATGGTCGTTGATGTAAGTGCTGAGCCATTCCGACATGGTGGCAGGCTGGGCCTCCCATGGTCGTTGATGTAAGTGCGGAGAGCCTTTCTGACATGGTGGAAGGTTGGGCCTCCCATGGTCGTTGATGTAAGTGATGTGTTACGTGTATTTGGGTTGTGCTCCGTGTGATGATGAGATGATCTGAAGATGATGAGGTAATAATAGGGTACACAGGTGTTGCAAGGCATGTAATCAGTCCTGGGATGCTCCTTCAGGTTTTACAGTGGCATATAATCAGTCCTGGGAGATCTTGCAGGTTTTGCAAGAGGCATATAATAAGTCCTCAGATGTACCTACTTGATGGCTTGCTCGCAGAGATGATGAAGACCTGGCAGAGGTCTAGGCCTACATCCAACATGAAAAAGGGCTGGCACTGTAGATGAAGACCTGACAGAGGGCTAGGCCTACATCCAACATGAAAAAGGGCTAACACTGTAGATGAAGACCTGGCAGAGGCTAGGTCTACATCCAGCATGAAAAAGGGCTGGCATTGTAGATGAAGACCTGACAGAGGGCTAGGCCTACATCCAACATGAAAAAGGGCTGGCATTGTAGATGAAGACATGGTAGAGGGCTAGGCCTACATCCAACATGAAAAAGGGTTGGCATTGTAGATGAAGACTTGGCAGAGGGCTAGGTCTACATCCAGCATAAAAAAGGGCTGGCACTGTAGATGAAGACTTGGCAGAGCGCTAGGCCTACATCTAGCATGAAAAAGGGATGGCATTGTAGATGAAGACCTGGTAGAGGACTAGGCCTACATCCAGCATGAAAAAGGGCTGGCATTGTAGAAACTTCTGATGACAGATAGTATGGGATGATGATCAAATTATAAGAAGATGATGGCAACATCTATGATGAAGACTCTATGACTCCGTGATGATGATGATGATGCAATGAAGACTTGACCAGATGTGTTGATGACTGTGTAGAGAGAGAATACCTTCTTAGTTAAGAGGGAGTGTTGATGTATTTGTAACTTTGGAAGATATTCTGATGTATATTATCATTGTATGTTGTTGTACCCCCATTGGGGATGTGTGTTACCCCTTTACGGGATGTCTAAATTGTGTCTAGACCTTGAGGTACAACCTCCGTTGTAAGTCGGGGTAATAGTCCCCAGTGTAACATCATGTAATATGTAATTGTGGTCTCTCTAGGAGAAGTGGGCCCCATGTGAGATGACATGTAGGCTCGAGTCTTATATTTGGTTAGTGAGTTGAAAGGGTATAAATAGGGAGGCGCTCTCCCTCATATATACACACCTCACACACTCTTTAAGGCGCATGAGAGAGAGAGACAGTCAGAGGAGGAGAGAAAGATAGCTGTTGAACATTTCTTATTACTGCTTTTGATTATCTTATTATTCTGAAGAAGTTTGCGGGGTTTTCTCCTTTATGGTTTCCCTGATGAAAATATTTGTGTCTTGTGTATCTTTTATATCTTATGCATTTTGCTGTGCTTGCTATTCTTTCAAATAAAGATCCTAGATAATCTAATCAGATCTTAAGAAAATCTAACAAGGACAAGAGTAATAGTTTTGCATACATATTCCTACTCAAATTAATTACACAATGCAATGCTTAGATCAAGCCTCTCTCCTTGGGTGAAATGGAGTAAGTGACAGTCATAGGCTTGGTCAAAATGTGGGTTGACTAATAGGATAGATTTGATTTACCTTTGGAGAGATGGGAATAACAGGGGTCTTTGTGACATTTGTTGGAATGGCGAACACTAGGGAAGTAGTGTGTTTCACAAATGGATAAAGTGCTTAGAAGGCATCCTTTCGACTATAGCAAGCCTCCCTTTTATTTCATAACTTTATAACTTTCTCTTTCTTTGCTTTCTCATACACTTTTTGACTTTCATTTGATATTTCTTTGAAACACATTTCACTTTGCATCCCTTTAGTTAGCTAATTGCTTAAGTTATCGACCCTTGATAGCCTTCTGGGTTATGACATGGCCTTAGCTAAGCTACTAGCCACTATCTGTAGGTGTGATGGAGTTGCCACAATAATTCCTTTTTAAAGGCAAGTAAGCTTAACCCCATACAAAGGAGGATTACATACCCTTCCAACCACTAACTAATTTCAAGGATGGGAGTACTTGTTTCAAGTCTAGAGGATATTCTTCCGGTGACTAGACAAATTAGGCTTAGAACTCAACATTGGTAGCTATCCAACTGGAAGCGTTCAAACTTCGCATAATTTTATCACATACAACAGAGCCGAGACACCAGGGAAGGTCCTCAGGTTGGTCAGTCAAGTCCAAGTCAAAGATTTTAAAACCAATGGATGAGATGGATGAGGGGGAGGATCTAAGCATGGAACCAAGAGAAGGGGAACTGATCTATATATTACATAGGAAATTAATTCAAACAAGAGCATGTACATGACACTACCACTAATGCACCTATACTATATCGAGCGTCAGTTCTACCGATAACAAATAGAAAATCCACATTATCACCAATGCATAACAAGGTCTAACATAGTCAATCTATCAATAGAACTCATGAAATCCATAATATACCTCTCCCATATACCTGCTTTGTGTTGCAGTTGCAAATGTTATCCACCTGTACTAACTCTGCTGACTCCGGATGGCAAGGAAGAGAAGATCCCAGCCGTATAAAATTGATCATGAAGGCCCAATGTACCAAGGTTTGAAATGTATGACAAGGGAGGTCATGAAGAGGGTGTTGATTAAGGTTTCCATTGACGCCAACAGTGCTCTGGTGAGGGTTTATGGTTGTCTTGGTGCCACTTGTAGAGCCCCTGAGGGTTTGTGTTTGGTTGTGTCCTTACTAGCCATTATAGCACAAAAAGTTCAGCTTATATGTTGCTCAGGTTAAGATCTGCAACTGAAATAGAGACTTACAGCCAAGATAACTGAAATAAATTGTGAAGTAGAATCTTATTCATATAATATTGTGATAAGCTACTATATAGTTTGAAAAGATAGACATAGCTTCACTTCAATGCATTGACCTATTTTGTCAGGTTGTACTTTATAGCCTCGTTGATCTAATTTGGTCATCTTTGGAAATTAATATAATTTCATTTATCTCTATTAGGATCTATCATTGACAGTTTACCATGTGATTGTACTTCGATTATATTTTATTAATAGTTGTGTATTTCATATCATACTTTTTTGCATTGAAGTACAAATAAATATTACAAGTGACAATTGAGAGTTGAAGTTAATTCATTAGAAATTTGACATGCTTTTCATTTTACAGGTTCTTCAAAGTATTATTTGATATCTAAAGAAACATACAAAGTTGGTCGAAAAGGTATAGTTGACGAACAACTACTATTGTACACTCAATGTTCTTGGTATATTTGTATATGTTTCTCCTATTATATATATATATATATATATATATATATATATATATATATAAGCCGTATGGTATAGAATCTAGATTTTATAATGGATAGGAGAAATGATAACTTAGAAATGTTAGGGCATCGTTGGTTATCTTTGATAAACATGCTAAACACACTTCAGTAATAATCATCACATGTAGAAATATAATCCAATATTTTTCCAAGTATGTCTTGAGATAATAATAAATATAATAGTGAATATTTGCTCAAGTGAGGCAAGTTCAAATTAAGCCAGGGCTCTTTACAATTCGTTGTTAGGGTCATTTATGATGTGGACCCAAACCTGTGGTGTGGTACTCATAACAGGCACATACTCACACCCGTATGGTTCATAGTTGACCATTAAGGATGTGCAATACATAAGATATAAGGATCATTAGGGCCACAAGTCAAGCTTAGCCAACATATCTCCAACACAATCTATGGAATGTTTATGTGTTACTGTTTTTTTTGTTTTATTTACACATGATTAGAATTATCACAAGGGCTATCTAATTCTTAATTATAAAGATGCCCATAAACTAGCGCAATACTATTTAACCAGGCAAAGTGCGATGGAGCTGATCTACAAAAATGTCATTTTTCCTTGGATTATGGACATGGACATTTTTCCTTGGATTTGAGTTTTGTATTGATGTTGGTAATTTTGATTATGTTGTATTACAGTTGTTCACCTTTTCTATTTTGGTCTTTTGTAATTGTTATAAAATACATGTTACATGAAATAAGGATGAAGGTTGTTACCATTTGAAGAGTATAAATTGTTACACCATCCCTTAAACGAGGAAAGAAAATAGTTTTGAGCTTTTATCATCTGCGTTTTGTACGAACAATCTTGGAGCACTAGGTTTTCATTATGATATTTAGTGAAATCAGAATGGAATAATTTAGTTGATACCTTGAAGCTCCTTGAAGATATATTGCACATAATATACCTATGTGTGCACAAATGGATGTGTTTTTGTGCACATGCATAGTTTTGTTGAACCTATTACCAAAATGAATCATGAAATCCTCCAAAGTTAAGTTAATTAATTAATTTATCTTTTATTTTTATAAAAATCTTCCTTTAACTATTAAAATTCATAAGTTATGTACATATAGGGCAGTTTTACCAGAAAAAGGGCCACGTGGGTAGCCACCACAAGCTAGACTAAAGTAGACTGTAAAATCCATAATGCTATCAGAATAACCCTAGTTCATCTAACATAAGCATAGTGCTATTTGGCTATATAACGTATAAGTTGAGCATCCCCAACATGATTGCCATCGAGTCACAAAAAGGTAAAACATGAAAACATTAGGAAAATTTATTTGAGTTGTCATCATAATCAATCCCATGTTGGGAGTAAGATTGTCATTATCTTGGCAATCTCTTCTTGACAAGATAATGGTGCGCACTCTCTTCTTGGCAATCTTGAAGCTTCAATGTGGTCTTTTCTTGGTGTTTTAGGTTGATACTCAATGTTGCAAGGCTTGTTTAAGGAAAGGGATTCTTAGGAGGTTACTCTTTTCTCCCTTTTTCTTTGTTTGTGGTAAGATCTCTGGTTCTCTTTCTCTTGCACTATCGAAGACATCCAAGGTAGTAGTAATTAGGGTTTGTTATGCATAAAAGCTCTGTCTAGTAAGTGAGACATTCCTCTTTAGAGGGTCTCTCTTGTTAGGCCTTTGCAACTCTTTTTACCCGAATTAGGTCAAGACCAACACAACTTGGGGTTTTTTGGTTTTGCCCTAATTCATCAAAATATGTTGTCAATACTTGAGAGGAACGCTAACCATGATTCCTCAATGGCCTTGAAGGGAAAAGACTCGAAGTCTTTATTTCCCTCATCTTCTCTTGGCATATTTTTATCAAATTTTTGTACTATATATTGTTAAAAATACAGAAAAAAACATATATTGTGAAAAACTCTATAAATCGTATATGTTTGCAAAAATTCCAAAAATATTTATTTTCGTGCCTTGGTTATTTAATTTTTGATTTTCTGAAATATTCTCTTGCAACAATAAATTTCAAATTTTGATTAGATATTGAAAAAATCTAAAAAATTTGAAAATATTTGCAAAAAAGTCAATTTTTGGCCTTAAAAGTGTTCTAAAGGAGAAACTCATCCTAGTGTTAGGTGACTTCTGAAGAGAGAATAGTTTATGTTCTATAGTTTATGTTCTATAGGTGACTTCTGCCAGCCTTTTCCTGGGACTTTGTTCGGAACTTTTTGTAAATACATGTTCATACCGCCTTGGGGAGATTGTAAAAAATGTCCTAGCATTTAATTTTTTATAAAAGACTTGGCTTCTCGGACTTGGGCATTAAGGCTACTAGCCCAGAGTGTTTTTTCCCTTGGTTGTTATTGGCTGTTGAACAAACGACCAATAATTTCTGAGTTTTTCACTCACTACTCCAAAGTTGGGGTAGTTGTCTTGTTGCTTCGGCCTTGGGAGGTTATTAGAGCCTTCGTGTCAGTGTTTTTTGTCATGCTAGGCATTCCGATTGAGTCGTATGAACATGTAATAGGTTCCCCTAGAGTTTCGTTGGATTTCGAGAAAAATAATTTTTTCCGTTTTTAAGCCATTTTTTAATGGTTTAAATGGAAAATTTCAAAATGTAAAAAAAGAGTGATTTGGAGTCCGTTTTCGGCATGGTTGGGCTCATTTTCAAGCCCGGAGCAACATCTTTACCCCAGGGGCCACTTTCACCATCACCAGCAACATTTGACTAAAAATGCATCAATATAGCATTTTAATGCAAAAATGAACATTTTGGATTTTGGTCAAAATATTTAAAAAAGTCAAAATCAAATATTTTATTGGTAAGTGGTGACTTGGCATGTGGGCCATATGAGCTGCGACCCTCTTCCACTTGGTAATAAGTCAAATTTTGGCTTAGAGTATGGTTACGTTTTTATTCATAGTGAGGAAGGTGACGTGAGGAAGGCTCACGAATAATTGAAAGCATGAAGTGGTGAGTGGGATTAGTGGGGGTCCATCCACTTAACCAATAGAATATTATATTTAAACTTTGGCTAGAGGAGGTGAAATCGAACTAATGCATAAAGAAGTGACGTGAATATAAGGCTCACGAATAGAGTGGAGCGTGATGGTGATGAGTAGGATTGGTGGGCTCCTCTACGATAATTATAAACCATGGCATATACCAAGGTGAATGGTTGAAGGGAGGATGCGTGGTGTATCAAGTGATTATTTGCAAAGTATGTTATGAATTGATAATAAGGAGTGACGTCAACCAGGGGAAATCACAAATCACGTGAGGGTTGGGCTAATAAGGTATGGACCCCTCCATTTCTTCTTTGATTGGTGAGGCCTTTTCCCTTTTCCCACATCATATTGAGGAGCCGTACAACCGCATGAGGAGTGTGGTGACCTCACCCACCTCCTCACCTACCTTGGAGCAATCGCATGAGATCAAGGAGACGCCGAATTGTTTTGGTGGGGGACTGATTGGGTGTGTTGGCAGTCCAACCTTAGTTCAGCATTCACTTCAGCTCAGTTCAAGCTCACTTAGCTAAGATTGAGCTCTGGTTCATTAAAATCCCCTGGGGCTTGGTATTTTGTATAAATAGAGGTGCTTGGCACTCTCTTCGGATTGAGAATTTGTGCAAGTACACTATGGAGAAATTTGTAATATTGTTTGAATTTGAATAAAGCAGAAGACTTTGGAGGTCCATGTGGGAGTTATTTGTGTGCCATGCTTCATCTTGTTCAAGGTGATACCATTCTTAGCTCATTTCTTTTGATTCTTAAGTAAATGATCTTGTGATTAGAAGGCTAACAATCTAGCACAATATTATTTGATCTATGCTTTTCTCTTAAGTTTTGTGGCTTTCAGGTATTCTCCCAAATACAAGAGCTTTTGTTTGATTTATGCATTCATTCTACAAGTTCCTAAAGGAGGCTTCTACTTTAAGAAATCGAGAAACGAAGGGCTTGCTTGCCTCATCCATCAAACTACAAACTTCAAAAAATATTTTGCTTACATTGGTTACTACAAAGCGGATCTACATTTTCACAGGTTTTATCCTATTGATTTGCTTTCCAAGTAGTGCAAGTATTCTCAATTTATTCACATTTCTAGATCTTGCATTATGATTGGCTAAGTAGATCAAAGATTCATACTTTGATCTACTTGTTGGGTTTAGATCTATTATTTTTCAAATCTTTAACTTTTATTAGATCTAAGATCCTAGTCTCATTTCAAGTTTGTAAATCCATCTTTCTTTTTGCCTTGGAAAACGTGCACGAATTTTCTCGAAAAGACGTGCAAACTTTCCACTTCTAGGCTTGCTGGTTTTTCTGTGTTTTTCATTAATTTTCAATTCTGGAAATTCATTTAAAAATCAGAATTTTTTCGAAAATTTTCCCAAAAATTATTTTTTCAAGTTTTTGTACTTTTCCTCGAAAAGCATGCAAATTTAAGCTTGCTGTTTTTTGCTGATTTTTGACATTTTTCTGCAATTTTCCAATTCTGGAAATTAGCCTAAAAGTTAGAAAAAATCTTCAAGTTTTATTTCTCAAAAAATTTCAAGTCATTTCATTGAAAAGCGTGCATTTTGAGTCATAAAGGGCAAGCTTTTCCTCTCATTTCTAAGGTCTGATTTTTGGTCTTGTTTTACTGTTTTGGGCTTTTATATATCTCATTAGGCACTTATCATCTTGTTTACTTTTATCTTCTCGAGTCATAAGTTAAAATTTGGTTTCCTAACACTCTTACTAATTGTTGTTTAGAGCTCTTACTTACAGGTGAACGAAGAGCAAAATCGAGCAAAGAAAGAGCAAGCAAAGCTAGATCCAAAAG
The DNA here is from genome assembly GCA_001517045.1 of Pseudotsuga menziesii. Lineage (NCBI taxonomy): Eukaryota > Viridiplantae > Streptophyta > Pinopsida > Pinales > Pinaceae > Pseudotsuga > Pseudotsuga menziesii. The sequence continues at coordinate 1,310,249 of LPNX010731805.1, read as the reverse complement.
ATTTAGAGCTAAAACGAAGAACCATACCAAGAAGAGGATCCAATCTCAAAAAATCATTCTCCTTTGTACAAGTCATAATAAGGCTTCAAGTTCTATTGATTAGTCATTTTCTTCATTTTCAAAGGGCTAAATGCCCTCATCTTGTAAAGTATTAATGAAATAAGGCTAAGTGGGATAAGGCCTCCCATTTTCGTGTTTCTTCCCCATTTTTGGGGAAGAGTGTTGTCTTGGTTAGCTCAGATCTTTGTCATATTTTTTGAGTAGATTAGATTGATTTTTCCATCTTTTGCATTTAGAAATATTCTGCTAGTTTAGTTTCATTTTGCTTTAGAATAGTGATTGCTAGCTTAGATTTACTTTCCACTAATTGCTAGCTTAGCTTGTTTTATTTCATTGTTAAGTTGTTTATCTTTTAAAATTTTTCATCTTTCAAAAGTATTTCAGCTGCTTAACAATTAGAAATCTCTTGAATCTCACTTTGTGAATCAAGAGTGCTCTCTATCGGAGAATTGTTTTTATTTCGGTTTTCTACTTACCCCCATGCTCTCTCGATTAAGGCCTTAAAACTTGAAAGAGATTCTTGGGTAGATTAATTGTTTTCTTTATTTGCAAGTGGTTTATCATCTTACTATGTCATCGCTTCATTATTTTACAATTTGTTGAGCTATCATGTTGTTTCAATTTACACGCTGATTGTCTTATAAAAAGAACCAAAGTCTCTTGAACTTGCAGTAACCCAAGTCAAGAGCACTCTTGGTCGGAGAGCATTCCCACTGCATTATCCTTGCATCAAGCATATAGATTAATTAAAGTCTCTTGAACTTCTGTCATAAGACAAAGTCAAGAGCACTCTCTGTCGGAGAGTTGAACTATGTGCTCATAATAATAAAATCTTTTCAACTCACATTCCCCCTTAATTAATTTACTTCGTTGACATCCTTCACCTAGTATGCTTTGCCGACTTCATAGTTGGGCTCGTACTCGGAACGGTGAACGGACTTGCTAAGATCGCAATAACAACACAACTAAAATTTTACCCCTTAACCAACGCACCGGTGTTGTAGAAAGTTTCAAGTCTATTCTCAGTAAAGGCGTCGGAACTCCTCGTTGTTTAAGCTTCCCGGCTAGCTGGTCAATCCTCCTGGATACCAACCTGAGATACTGGACGGGCCGACATGTCTTTAACGGAATGACTCTGAACACTTTCCCGGTTGGTCTCTGATACCTTCTTCGTTTCAAAGCCATAATAAGCAAGACCACTAAAACATTTAAAACATACCAAGAGCACTCGCATAACATTCACTAGCTTTATTTCAGGACTTGTTGTTATTTCTTTAAGCAATGCAGAGCTCCGACTCCATAAGGCACTGGTTTATTATTTTATGCATGATTATTAAATCTGGATCATTTGTCCTTGGCTTATAAAAATCTTTATCTGTGAATGCATCTTTATTTTACAAGTTCTTGATATACTGTTCATCTGTTAATCCAGTACAACAACGTGGATTGCTTTTGTCTTGTGTTCGAAATTCATAATTATAATCATCTTTCATCATAATAACTCCTAAACAACACCCATCCGCATCATAACATCAAAAACACTTAAACACATTGAGCCATAGAAAACTCTTTGTTAGGGACGACCCCCCTTGGCTTCGTTAGGAGTTAGCCTAAACAGAGGAGCTAGGAGTAGGTGACAGTACCTGGCTCTGTGCTTGCCCCCAAGGCCACACCTCTCCCACTTTTTCAAGTGAGGAGACAACTTTCATTAGATTTCTGCTGTTGGTGTGCATTCGGCAGACAACAGTCCTCAAAGCTATTGATACCATCTTGATTATGGAATTGTTTGGAAGCGATGATTTGAGATATATGATCTTGATTACGATAATATCTTCTTTATCTTGATATGTACATAATCCTCTTTTCTTTTGGAACTCCTTCTCCTTGAGATGTGATGCTTGTAGGCTTCCCACTCCATATAAATTGTAATTATGTTCTTGCCATTTGAATTCTATATCCTGTTCTTGCAGGTTGGTGGCATAGATACCTGTTATCACACAAAGTGTAGCTACCTATTGAAAGTATCCTTTCTGGGACGATAGAGGTAAGGTAGCTAATCGACGACACTGCAAGGGCCTTGTCCACTACAGATGAAAGGTAGTTTCCACACCGCACATGCTCTTGTCACTTTAGATCAATCCGGAGAATGATCAAGGGGAGACCCTACTAGCCTATGAGGGTTACCGAACCTACACAAGACACTCTAAGGGGTATGTACTGAATAAAAGAGATGAATAATGAGTAAGTCTAGATCTAAGGAATGAATGTGGTAAGTACGGTTAAGACAAAGTTGGGGCGACTTAAGGAAAAAGAAAATTGCCCAACTTACAGTGAAAGGTACCACAAGGAGTTTAATGATGTAGATCTAGATTAGATTTGGTCTAAATGAAAAGTACCCAAAATAGATCCACCTAGGGTTTATGCAATTATGGATGAAGTGAATCCAAGAGGGTAGATCGGGACATGAAATGACTAGATCTAGATGCTTGAAGAGTAGATATGGTGATTTGAAGTGGGTTCAATCATACCCAATTGATAGATCTGAAAGTTTGATCAAAAGCCCAAGGAGGGTGCCCCACCTAGAGAAGACTAGTGCTAGATCCAAGGGTAAATGAAGTCAAATTGAGTTGAAACTTTAGATTTAGGGTTTAGATATTTATTCCTAAGTGGGTTTTGATGGCCGTCATCAAATAAGCACCCGATTTATCAGATCTAGAAAACTAGGGTTTTAACAATGAGGGTTTTGTGTGGCAATTGGATAAAAATATGGAAAATGATACTAACCTTGTAGATCGTACTTGAAAATAATCGCGGCCTCCTTGTATGTTGATGATCCTTTCACCTAGTTACAATGTTGAGCTAGATGCGGCATGAAATGAAAGCGTTTTGCCCCAAGGAGGTAGTGCGTCCTCTCTACTTGCAAAAGCAAACTATCGAAGTAAGATTTGATTCATGGATGAAAAGATAAGCAACGTATGCCATTTAAAGAGAAAAATCCAATGCACAAAGTATCAATTGATCACTCACTGAAGATGAAACGATTCGCAAGAAGAGATGATGCAAGTCGCCTCTACAATCTCCCCTCAAGCAAGTCCCTAGCCCGCAAAGATTAGTACGACCTCCACAAATGTATGTCATTTTCATGCAAGATCCACTGAAATGTCTAAGCAAGAAGCGTAACAGTCACATAAAGGACATTCACAAAGCTTCCAAGAGATTTTCCAAAAGTTTTCTTGTATTCCAATATTCTCAGAGCCAAAAGTCGCTTTACAATGAGAGAACATCTCGATATATAGATATCTTCGATACACAAAACCTAGATAAAAAAAAGATCAAGGGCCAAGATCAAAAGATACAATCACTCTAATCAACGGCTAAAATTAGCCGGATAGCAAGTACATGGATCAACTCATTACTAGAAGGGGGCGACACACCCACTAAGACGCCTACGGAGGGGTGCACCACTTAAAAAATATGAATAAGGCATAACATAGCACATGGTGGGGGCTCTGAGGTGATACAAGTCCTTCTCTAGCATGGCCCCATGGCACAATCATAAAGTATAACCACTAATCATAACATAAAGTGACTAGAGTCACTAGGTCGTGCCCCTCAAAATATATCAAAACGCCCACCAAGTAACAAATGCTAGGATGTTTGGGCCCTATTGTCACATATATAGTAGTTGGGCTACCTTTGTACCTGAGCAGTACTGGTCAGTTCTTTGAGCCAACCCTTTACTATGAGATCAACAGATGATGAGCCAGAGTTGATGATCTCCCACTTTCAGTAGATCGAGAGTATCCAGATTGACCAGTTCCATGCCATCACTGAGTCACATGACCCCATATTCGGTGACTGAGTTAGCCATTTTTCTTTCAGGACCCAGAGCAAACATTTTTATATTGCCAATGATATGTAGCAGCAACAGTTGTTCCAGTGATATTCAGATTGGTTTCAGAACCAGTGCAGGTATATGACCCAGGTGATATTATGGTTTGTACATGTGGATTTTGATGTTGCTCCGTTACCTATTTCAGCAGTGAGACTTGGTTGATTTTGATTATATGTTGGGAATAATCTATCTTGGCTTTCTTGAAATCTAAAGTAAATGATTTAGTTGTTTTGAACGAGAGATTCTTTTGTATACTCATTGGCCTTGCCCTACTCCTAGTATGGATTTGATCATTTTCCTTCAGGGACATAGCTTGCTAGTCTTGGCATCATTTCCACTGTCTCCATCCATCCGTTGCTTTCCCTTTTTCGTTGATTATCCTTGACTTGTAACTTGACTAGTGACATCTGGGATTTCCCTCGCCTTCACCTCTATGTTGGAATAGGTCTCCATGTATAAAATTGTGTCTTGGTGTTGGTTTATGTGATTTTTATCACAGGGATTGTCTACCTCTAGGTCTTGAAAACAAATGGTCTTACCAAAGAAAGTGTTTTTAGACACTAAGGCATCAGAGCTTAAAGTTATTCTAAATGGATGCCTTGCCAACAAAATAAAAGTATCCTTGGACACTACTGGAAATAGAAAAATAAAACTAGCCAGTGGCCAAGAGATGAGCACTCATTCGTTGTATGGTGTAAGGCTCATATATCTTTACAAGGTATCAAGGAGGCAAGCCCCTCAAGGTTGAGCGTTAGTCATTTTCTAGAAGCCCAGAAGGATTTCCAGGGCACTTGCTCTTGGAGGCTGGCAAAGTTATCAATGAAAATAAAGTTGATGGATAGAGGATGAACACTCATTCTTTGTATAATGTACGACTCATTTGCCCCCACAAGGCAACATGGTGAGGCTGGCCCAAGAAGGTCATGTCCTTGTTGTATATTTTTCAGCACTTTCCCAACCCGCTTTCCAACTCTGTTTTAACACATTGTTTAATGCCCAACCCAATTTGTTTTACTGCTGCAAATTAGATTTTTCTCATAAACAACATAGGATTGAAACAGAAGAAAAGCTTCTACAACTTTTTCACTAACAACAAGTAAACACATTCAACCATGAAATTTCAGACACAATATTTTTGGTCAAATGACCCATGAAAAAATCCCAACCTTCGGGGAAACCTTGTGAGAGACATACATTTTTATTATAAGGAAAAATTACAGCAATACTCAGAAAAATTTTCAGACCAACTTATCTCAATCGGATAAAAATTTTCTGCCTCATTTTCTGTGCCAAACAAGAAAAATCAAACCCAGAAATTTTTGCTGTAGCTGCCTTGAAAAACGTGCTGTTGTACGGACTGTACGATAGCTTGTCTGTACAGTCTGTCTTGAAAACCGTACCACAGAAAGTTGCCTTGGGATTCGTGCTTGCTAGTTTGCCTTGGGATTCGTGCCCCAAACCCTTCTCAAAATCTGTTTGAAAACCTCCTCGAAAATCATGCCTGTACTTTCCTTCTCGAAATCTGTGCATTGTACGGATTCCGTACAGTACGGCCTATGCGGTCAGGCAGCAATAAATGCTATTGTCTCGAAAACCGCGGTGGCTGAACTCCTCGAAAATCGTGCCCTGTTCTTGCTGTCCTCTTCCTTGATTTGCGTGCCCAAGAAAAATGCCTGCTGCTGCTATTTTTCTTCTTTCTCAGAAAATGGCACTGCTCTCTCTGAAAAATGAAAAGTGCCTCTTCACTCGGAAACTTTCCCTTTTGGTGAAAAAATTAGGGTGATTGAAAGGCCATCTAATCCTAGGGCTCAGATTAGTCCAGATGAGTGGTTGTGATTAAAAGCATTTTTCTTCATAAAGTAATTAATTTCACTCACTTTTTAAGTATTTCACTTTGTTATCCACTAAATTGCACTTAGGGGATTTTTCAAGTGAGCCACCAAGGATCGAAACAAATCACTTGTTCTTACTCAGTGCTCGGAAGTTTTGTGGATTCATCAGGGCCAGTTGTGGCCTCTTTTGGATGTTCACACCCTTTCGAGGGAATTGTAATAAATGACATAGCATGAGGTTCTTTTTTGCAAAAGGCTTAGCCTTCTTAGAATTGGTCATCAAGGTCATCATCCTTTAGTGTTTTTTCCCTTGTTAATTATATGACGTTTTTTTAAGTGACATATAATTTTCAAGTTTTTCACTCAAGAGTCAAAATCCTCCAAAGTCGGGATGGTGAGTTTGGTAACTTTTTTCTCAGAAAGGTTATTAAAGCATAGGGTCTATGCATTATACCAAGCTAGTCATATGTCCAGAGTTTCGTGAACATCCGATAAGTCCCCCCTAGGATTTTTTTTTTAATTAGTTTTTTTAATAAAATCATCCATAAGGTGTATTTTAATTGTAATTTTTCAAAATGTCATAAAATTGGGCCTAGGGATCCAATTTGGTCACGTGGATGCTCATTTTTGGACCCAAGGACCTAACTTAACCCCTAAACCCACTTTTGAGAGTCAAATTAGTAATTTTCAACTATTAATTTGGATTTTCTCTCCAAAATGGCTTAGAGGATCAAATAAATGGGAAAATTGGAGAAAATCAAATCCTTAAATCAAAGGCAACTTGTCTGGGACTTGTCTCTGAGGTGTCAAAGTTGTTGAGGATATTGTCTAGGACATTTATGAGCATAGAGGAGCATCTCCAACCATCGAAGGAGGGGCTCTAAATCACTTCCACAAAAGGGGGGCGAATTCACTCATGGAGGGTGGTTTTGCCACTTGGATGAAGTGGTTAGAGGAGATAAAGGCTTCCCAAACCAAGTGGGATACCTCAATATAGGTGGCAGCCTTCATTCCAACACTTAAGCCTTAATCCCACCATTTTCTCAACCCCCAAAACACCCCACACTTGTCAAATTCGCCCCCTTGGGTTTGAGCTTTTTTTTTGCTATAAAAGTAGGGTTTTCCTCCTTTGTTGAGGATGGACGCAAGAAACCTCTGCTATTTTATATTGTTTCTATTTGATGAATAAAATGTTGAAAATCTGTGCTTAACTCAGCCCAAACACTTAGTAGAACTCTGATATCAGTCTTCAACATTCATAAATCAAACACATATCACATGCATGTAAATTTCATGTCTCTGTAAGCTGATATACTGTAACTAAGTAAACTTTGCAGCGGAAAATTAACTCGAAAATAAAAAATCAGCAGACTGTAAAACACATTTAAGACACAGTATTTTGGTCAAATTTGACCCTGGAAAAACCCCCTCAACCCCAGGGGAAAACCAACATGCAAGAGAAATTTTATTGAGCTTCAGGAAAAAAATTAGACATCAATTTACAGTCAAAATATAACTTATCTCGACCAACGCAAATAACCCAACAGGCTGCCTTGATTTCTGTGCATGAACTGTCTCGATTTCTGTGCTATTTTTTTCTCAAAAATTGCCGAAATAACAGTCTATATCAGTCCTCGATTTCCGTGCCAGAATGCCCTCGATTTTTGTGCCAGAACAGTCACAAAATCGTACTGTACGGTCTGCATTAAATGCAGCCGTACGGCCCTTGAAAACTGTGCCCAAAACTCAGCCTGTACCTTGGGAAACGTGCCAGATTTCTTCCTCGAAATCTGTGCCTGATTTTTCTGGAAAAACGTGCCCAAACGGTCCTGGAAAACCGTGCTAAAACCGTATTGTACGGCTGCAATAAATGAGGCCGTACTTCACCTCGATTTCTGTGCACAATAAATGCTGGCCGTACCTTCACCTAGAAACTCGAGCCAGCAGTTAATGATCTGGGTTTTCGTGCCACTGAAAATCACTCTCGTCTCAGTCTGGAAATTCGTGCCCACACTCAGTCTCTTCAGCAATCTCTTGCAAAATGTGCTTCTCACACTTCTCACCAAGCTCCTCTCTTGGAAATCGAGCCACTCCCAAACTCCTCCTTGGAAATTCGAGCCTCTCACCAAAAACTCTCTTCTTGGATTATGTGCCAAATGAAGTCTCATGCACTTTATTTACCCTATTAGGGTTATTCTCATGACTTTTCACCTTCAATGGACGAGATTAGATCTTGGCCAAGAGATCTATGGCTGGGATCTAATCTCTCACTCACTTAAATCTCCTAAGTGAATTTTACAACAAATTTTTCCTTTTTGAAAAGTCATATTACCCTAAATATTTAAAAGTACACTTTATGACTTAAAGTCACTTTAAAAACATAATAAAGTGCAACTCATTTTTAAATCATAAAGTCACATAAAAAATGTACTTTAATAAAAACACATTACTAAAGTCACTTTAAGAATATAAATGAGACTCCAAGTTAATGACCCCTGCACCTAGGCACCTGATGCAGGAGTGCCACCGAGCTATCAAAAACTAACATAAAATTGTAGACTTTGGAGGTCCATTCGGTGTTATGAGATGAATTCTTGCAAGTATTGAGATATTGTTAAAATTTTGAATTGTTTCCTCCTTTTTGCTTAAAATTGCTATTAGATCTAGCTTAGAAGGTCATCCTAAGGCACATAGAGTAGGCATTTACTGTTGTAATTTGCTTACTGGTATTTTGATCTCAAGAGATAGGAGAGTAGTTGTTCATACTCAGTTGTATTTCAACTCTTTTTCATTTCTTGTTTTTGAGTACACTAGATCTAACTCTTTTTATGCAGGGATTTCTCATAGATTTGTTTTGCGGGTTACTTTTTCAAAGGAGGATTAGAACTCAGCTGTATCTTCTTCTTCTTTGATAATCTCTCAAGTTTCATCTTATTTCTACAGGGTCTCCAAAGTTTCCATAAGAAGATCAAGCAAGGCTTGAAGTTGCTCTCCATCTTCTCAAAACATTTCTCTCTCCTTTGTCCGGTTACTTAGATTGAATATGCAAATTTGATAGATCTGATTTAAAAGTCTGATATTTTCAATCTACTCATTTAGCATATCAGATAATTTAGATTTAGAAATACATAAAAAAGAATCATCTTTTACTAAGTCTAAAGTTGTCATTTCAGTGCTCTAAAAACTAGTAAAATTTTCCAATCTTTTGCAAGTAATGAATTTAGTTTTAGTTTTTATCTTTTATTTATTCATTCCATCACATCCTAATATTTTAACTTGCTGGTTTTTAGCAGGTCCAAAGAAAAGAGGAGGAAGCTCTGCTCAAAATTCGAGTTTTGGGTCTCCCGGGGCACCAAAAAACCCCAATTTTTCCCTCCTCTTCTTTCCCCTTCACTCCATAAAGTTGTATAAGTCTTTAGACCTGTTTTATAGGGTCTAAGACATATTTTAATTTCATTTTGCTGATATTGTAATCATAATTAATAAAAAAAGCAAGTGGGTTACACAACACCCACACTTCATCCCCCTTGGGGGAATTGGTAGTGTCTCTTTTGTCATTTGATTTTTTCTAACAATCACACGCACACAATCCGCCTTCTTGAAAGGCTGTTTAGATTAATTATTTATTTTATTTTCCATGTTTAAATTTGTTTAAATAATTTGGTTTCCTTGCTCGTTGCCACGAAGTTTGCTCTCTCAACCAACCAAAGGTTTCTTGCCGATTATTAGTGGATGATCAGAAAGTGACACATAGCTTGTGGATTCTTTTAGACTTTAGTTGTTATTTTTGCTGCCACAATATTTTTGCTTCAATACAATTGGAACTAACATTTTGCCATTCCGGTGTATGCTCTTGCCCATCGCAGGTTCGCCCTGAGCTTTGGGATAATCAAAAGCAGGGATGTGCACTAATCAATTATTCACATCTAAATAATTAACTCACAGTAATAAAATCAACAACCTTCGAAACATTGTGAAAATCCGGCATAACACCTTTTGACATTATTGGGAAAATTTATCAAAGGAAGCAGGAACCACTGAATAGTGACTTCGAGATACAGTTAGGCTACACCCTTGTTGGTGTAGTGTTGAACACCTTCTCAGAGACTCCGATTCAGCCCACATTTCCAAGTGAGGAACCAATTTTGTCATCTTTCCGGATATATTCTTAGTACTTCATAAGTATATCAAGAATCCATTTCCCTTAAATCAACTCATCTTTAATAATTAAAAATTGACCAAGACACATTGCAAAACATTTCCATTTCAACAACAATTTTGACTCCATTTGGCACTGATCTGAGTACACAACAATCTTATTTTCATTTGACTATCAATTTTGTCAATGTTAATCTTTATACACTCATGTTATATGCTGTTGAATGTTTAAACTATTTTGCATCAGTCTTGCGACCAAATTATTGACCAAAAACTCCTAAAAACAATTTAATTTCGTCATTAACAACTAAAATATAAAGATCCTTAGTTGAACTCTTTCTTAGGGACCACCCCCCTTGGCTTCGTTAGGAGTTTGGCCCAAATGGAGGAGTCAAGATCAAGTGATAGTACTTGACTCGAGACTTGCCTCAAGGACACACCTAGCAGCTTGAAGATTTCTGCTACGCTTAACCCCCAGGTGATTGAAAGGTGGCAACACACTTAAAGTGCACTTTTTTCCTAAAGTGCAATCAATGCTCATCTCAAGTCATTAATATAAACTCCAAGTGACTTTCCCCTTTTCCTAGTGACTTAGGCAAATGTCACTTAGGGGAACACTTCCTAGGTAAAATTTAACACTCCCTCTTACTGAGGAAGTTGTTCTTTACAACACCCAACTTGTCTCGGAAGTGAATAAACTTGCCTCTTCCAAGAGACTTCGTTAGGATATCTGCAACTTGCTCATCAGTGGAAATGTACTGTAATGTCATTGCTCCTCTCTGAACATAGTCTCGAATGAAATGATCCTTGATCTCAATATGCTTTGACCGGTCATGAAAAATTGGATTCTTAGAGAGCTGGATGCAACTCTGATTGTCATAGTAAATCAACGTAGGCCGAAGCTGTTGTTTGCTGCTTCTTCTTCTTCTTCTTCTTCTTTTGTATACACTGCCCAGCATAGTGCCCCATCTTCTGACAAGCAAAGCACTTCACAGTGCTCAAATCCTTCTTCTGCCCATCCTGCTGCTTGGCCCCACCCTTCTGGAACTTCTTCTTCCCCTTTGTTGTCAAAGCCACATCCTCCTCATCCTCCCTACTAGTAGAAGCACTGCCCTGCACAAGACCCCTCTGAGTCTCTTCCTGATTAAAAATCATCACATATCCCCATGTAGGTAAGTTCTCCCTAGCTACCAAAGCCTCCACAAACACAACCCAAGGCTTTGAAACCCCATTTATAGCTATCCGCACTAGATGTGCATTAGGAACAACCTCCCCCACTACTGCAAGCTCATCTCTCACTTGAGAGATTCTAGTAAGATAAGATATCACAACCTCCCCTTTGACCATCTTGATGCTTTTCAACTTCTCCCTCAAAACCATCTTCCTATTCTTGTTTGAGCTTTGAAACAAGCCGGTCAAAGCATCCCACATCTGAAATGCATGGGTATTACTCGAGATGCGAGGAATTACATGGTCTTTAACTGCATCTAGGATTATTCTTCTAGCTTTTATGTCCTTGTTGAAGGCGGTAAGTGCTGTTGCATTGGTGGTAGGGGAAACAACAATAGGAACTGCTGTAGTGTTATGAACCACCTCATCCCACAACTCATTCTCTTCCAATATCAACACTATCCTAGCTTTCCATGGGACAAAATTTCCAGCCCCTTCAAGACTATCCTCCATCCTAAGTCCAATAGCCATTATCTCTGCAAAGTTCAAGTTTTAACAAGGTGCTGCCCACTGTCAAAAGAAATCACTGAAGTCTGAAATTTTTCACTGTGTATAAATTTGCCCTCTTCTTCAAGAAAGCTCTGATACCTTGTAGACTTTTTAGCAGTTTCCCAACCCGGTTTCCAACTTCGTTTTAACACATTGTTTAATGCCTTACCCAATTTGTTTTCCTGCTGCAAATTAGATTTTTCTCATAAACAACTTAGGATTGAAACACAAGAAAAGCTTCTACAACTTTTTCACTGACAACAAATAAACACATTCAACCATGAAATTTCAGACACAATATTTTTGGTCAAATGACCCAGGAAAAAACTCCAACCTCCGGGGAAAACCTGTGAGAGAAATTTTTATTATCAGACCAACTCATCTCAACCGTATGAAAATTTTCTGCATTTTTTGTGCCAAACAGGATTATCAAACCCATAAATTTTTTGCTGTAGCTGCCTCGAAAAACGTGTTGTTGTACGGACTATACGATAACATGTATGTATGGCCTGTCTAGAAAACCGTGCCACAGAAAGTTGCCTCGAGATTCGTGCCTGCTAGTTTTCCTCAGGATTTGTGCCTATAACTCTTCTCAAAATCTGTGCTTGAAAACCTCCTCGAAAATTGTGCCTGTAGTTTCCTTCTCGAAATCTATGCACTGTATGGATTCAGTACAGTAAGTCCTGTACGGACAGGTAGCAATAAATGCTGCTGTCTCGACAATTGTGTTGGTTGAACTCCTCGAAAATCGTGCCTTGCTCTTGCTATCCTCTTCCTCGATTTGCGTGCCCAAGAAAAATGGCTGTTGTTGCTATTTTTCTTCTTTCTCAGAAAATGGCTCTGCTCTCTCTCAAAATGAAAAGTGCCTCTTCACTTGGAAACTTTCTCTTTTGGTGAAACAGTAAGGGTGAGTGAAAGGCCATCTAATCCTAGGGCTTAGATTAGTCTAGATGAGTGGTTGTGATTAAAATCACTTTTCTCAACAAAATAATTAATTTCACTCACTTTTTAAATATTTCACTTAAAGTGCACTTTTTCCCTAAAGTGCAATTAATGTTCATCTCAAGTCATTAATATAAAGTCCAAGTGACTTTCCCCCTTTTTCTAGTGACTTAGGCAAATGTCACTTAGGGGAACACTTCATAGGTAAAATTTAACATTTGTCAATATCTGGAGGCCCTAAAGGCTTACTAGGGCACCTGCCTTTAGAGGTCAACTAAGTGAAATAAATGCTGAGCAAATAAAGTATTAAAAAGGTTGCTTGTCTAGAGCCTAGTGGGGCTTTCTCATCATTCCACCCATTTGTGAGACACCGCCATGCCTTATTGTTTAACTAGTCCAACTTATGTGTTGTGTGGATCCCCTTGTCCTTTAGCCCAAGTGTTTACAATGTTGATTCATCAAGTCATCCCTTGGCCTTACCTACTGTCTTGATCTCTTCACCCTTGACTAGCAAAAGGGCTAAATCTATAAATGAGTATACACTAGAGGTTCTTGTTTTGAAGCAACTAAGCATTTTGATTTGGATTATTATATATGTATTGTGCTTATACTTGCCGACAAAATCTAATCGTACTAGAGTGTCACTGCTAGCATAGATAATTGAGCATGCATGCTCACTTGTACTTTGCATCATCAGAGTTTGGTACTTGGGTCATCATTTGATTTGTTTTGACTTGGTCAACCTAGTGTTGGCTAGGCCATGAGCAGGATCTAGGATGAGTTATAGACAAATGTTTATGATTGATGATTATTTATGGTCTACAAATGTCAATTTGACATATTCATACTTCAGATGGTGATTTGTTGTGATGGCTTGTATTATTTTCATGATTATCAACATTTACAGGGTTTATTATTATTATTGCTCTGACATTGATGGGGCCCCTGATGTACCTTTGAGATGGACATATGGTGTATGAGTATTCATTCCTAGTTGTTTTGGACATTCTGAGTCCATTGGTGCAACCGGTTTTCAGTTTCACGCAGTTACAGGACAGATATGGGTCTCTTGGCCTTCTTGCAGCAGATTTCTTGGGGAAAATGAAAATAAACACAATGAGTAAAAAATTAAGTTCTCCTAGGGTGCTTAAGGGATTCTTGTGGTGCAGCCAATCGTTTGTACCATACTACCATGGTCCTAGATCCATCTATTAGTTTTTGTTCTCGGTGAGATATGGACTGTTTGATGTTCCCAAGGCAACATTTTAATAATAAAAATGGCTAATGAGGAAATCGATTTGGGTAGTTGAGGCAAAGGATTGGCATGGAATTAGTCCGAGGCTCAGTGTTGGGTCATCTTCATCATCCGGCATCAGCTTCACTTCACTCGGGGTTCACACATCCTTGATTTATGCATTTTGAGGGTATTTTGATGTATTTTGAGGGAGATCCCCTAGTGATTTGTATCACTCCTTTATATTATTAGCCACCACACATTATTATTGTTGCATGGGGCCATGCTAGTGAAGGATAACATGACCTCCTAGCCAAACCATGTGCAACTTTGTGGTCATTAGTCATATTTTATGTGGTGAGCCCCTCATCAGGCATTTTTAGTGATGCACCCCCTTCTATTTGTGAGTTGATCCATGTGAGATGTATTCGGCTAATCTTAGCCAAAGATTATGATGATTTTATCTTATGATCTTGACCCTTGATCTTTTTGGAAATAGGTATTATGTACTTGAGAGATCTATATATTGTGATGCTCTCTCATTTGTAAAAAGGACTTTTGGCTCTGGAAATATTGAATATAAGAAAACATTTGCAGAAATCTCTTGGGAGCTTTGTGAATGTCATGGATGTGATTGTTATGCCTCTTGCCTGGACATTTCAATGGATCTTGTATGCAAACATTGTTTTTCTATGAGGGTTGTATCCATCTTTCTGCAGGTAGCGAATTGGAGGAGGATTTGCTAGGGCAACCCGCATTATCGTCCAACCAAATCGCCTCATGTTCAGGGAGTGATCAATTGTTACTTTGTGCATTGAATCTTTCTCTGTGGATGTTGTACGTAACTTATCTTTTTCATCAGTAAACAATTTTGACTTCGGTAGATTGATTTTGCTGGTGGAGAAGAGGGGGCACACTTCCACACTTGGGCGTTTTTCCTTTGTTGCATGCCAGATCTAGCTCGAAATTGTAACTAAGTGGAAGGATCATCGACATCTAAGGCGGCCGCAAGCATTCTCAGGTATGATCTGCAAGGTACGTATTGTGTTTCATTATTCTTCATATTTTTCAGATGGGTATGCTTGAACTCGCCTCAAAATCATAGATCTAATCATCAAGCACCCCGATCTAGTCATCTCATGCCTTGATCTGTCCTTTTGGGTCCACTTTGTCCACTTATGCAAAAACCCTAGGTGGTTCCCTTTAGGGTTTTCATTCTTTTGGCTAGATCTCACTAGATGTACATCCTTAAAATGTTTGTGGTACAATCGCAATCAAGTTGGGTTATTTCCTATCTTTATTAATCCTCCCCAAGTTGGCCCTAACTTCTTTACCACACTTATTCCATAGATCTAGTCTTATCCACTCATTATCTCTCCTCTTATCCATTGTCAAACCCTAGGAGTGTTTGAAAAGGTACACTAACCCTTTTAGGCTAGTAGGGTCTCCCCCTTGATCATTCTCCAGTTTGATCTAAAGCGACAAGAGCCTGTCTGGTGTGACAACTACCCTTTACCCGTAGTGGACGAGGCCCTTGCGGTGTCACCGGTTAGCTACCTTACCTCTATTGTCCCAGATAGGATATCTCAAGTGGGTAGCTACACTTTGTGTGATAACAAGCCCCATGAAGAGTGAAACTGATGTTAGAGGATGAAGATGACCCCAACAATATGCTTCGGACTAATTCCATGCCATTTCCTTGCCTCAATTACCCAAATCGATTTCTTCATTAGCCATTTTCACAATCAAAATACTGCCTCAAGAAAATAAAACTGCTCATATCTCACTGCCCACTGAACCTGGACGTCAGCTGACTGCAAAAATGAATACACTGATTGTCAGCTGTCATCTGTTTCTCTGAGAGGAGATGAGTACTATGTGACATTCATCAATGATCATTCTAGGAAGACCTGGATCTACTTCTTGAAGAGCAAGAAATCTAAGGAGGTCTTGCAGAGGTTCCAAGAGT
The DNA here is from genome assembly GCA_001517045.1 of Pseudotsuga menziesii. Taxonomy (NCBI): domain Eukaryota; kingdom Viridiplantae; phylum Streptophyta; class Pinopsida; order Pinales; family Pinaceae; genus Pseudotsuga; species Pseudotsuga menziesii. Next base: position 1,294,440 of record LPNX010731805.1, on the reverse strand, counting down.
TCAAAGCTCTTGTGGTGAACCAGACAGGGAGGAAGATACAGGCTCTCAGATCGGATAATGGGGGTGAGTATACCTCCAAGGAGTTTGATGGATATTGCAGACAGGAGGGCATTCAGAGGCAGTTGACGGTTCCATACACTCCAGAGCAGAATGGAGTGGCAGAAAGGAAGAAGAGATCTATTGTTGGAGCAGCTAGAGCTATGTTGCATGATCAGTCACTTCCTCTCTTCCTTTTGGCAGAGGCATGCAGCACAATTGTTTATCTTCAGAACAAGAGTCCCCATCGTGCCGTGGGGAACATGACACCTGAGGAGAGTTTCACAGGCAAGAAGCCCGAGGTTAGTCATTTTCACATATTTGGTTGTTTGACTTACTCTCATGTCTCTTCTGAGAAGAGGACAAAGCTGGAGCCCACCGCAGAGAAGGGCATCGTTGTGGGCTATGATGAGACTTTGAAGGCCTTCCGTATTTATCTTCCTTCTCAGAGGAAAGTTGTTGTGAGAAGGGAAGTGAAATTTGAGGAGGAGTAGGCCTTCAGGAAGTCTAGAGAGTCAGGGCAGGGAGAGCAACAGATTCCTCCACCTAAGGTAGTTTCACAGGTACTGTTAGTGCAACAGATAGGTTCATAGGTTTCTTGAGTTATTGGACCAAACAGTATGGGCACAGGTTCTCTAGTTTCAGTGGTTTAGCTAGTAGGATCTTCGTGGACAGATTTTGTGTCTCAGTTTATAGGTTCACCGTACAGAGCATCAGGATCACAGGGTTCACCAGTTATTGGCACTCTAGCTTCTAGTTCACAGGTTATTGGGGTTTCTACCTCTGGTAGTTCATCAGATGAGGACACACCAGTGTGGGAGTAGTCTTCAGGGAAGAAGAAGCCTAAGTGACTTTGGGACATCTTGAAGGAAGCTCGGGAGTTTGGGACACACAGGGAGCCAGTGAGGACTGTTCGGATGCCATGCAGATTGGGTATGGCACTAGTGGCTAGTCTTCATGATTCAGAGCCTTCTACGTTTGGCGAGATGCCATGATGGATGAGTACCATTTCATCATGAAGAACGATCTATGGGAGATAGTTCCGAGACCTGAGGGGAAGTCAGTGGTGACTTCTCGTTGGCTTTACAAGCTAAAACATGCTGCAGATGGTAGTCTAGAGAAGTATAAGGCTCGGTTTGTGGTGCGGGTTTTTTCACAGGTTGAGGGAGTTGACTATGATGAGACCTTTGCTCCGGTTGCTCGTTATACTTTGATTAGGGCTTTGATTTCCATTGCTGTGGAAATGGGTTGGAAGATCGATCAGATGGATGTGAAGACCACATTTCTCAATGGAATCATACATGAGGAGATTTACAGTATGCAGCCTCAGGGCTTTGAGATTCATTGGAGAGAGTCTCATGTTTGCAGGATGAAGAAAGCTTTGTATGGGCTGAAGCAAGCTCCTAGAGCTTGGTACGCCAGGATTGACTCTTACTTGCAGCGGATGGGGTTTCAGAAGAGTGAGGCAGATCCAAATCTCTATTTCATCATGGTTGGAGATGATCTGCTCATTCTTCTGTTGTATGTGGATGACTTATTTATCACAGGAGGAGAGAGACCTATTTCAACTTGCAAGAAAGATCTTGCTTTAGAGTACGAGATGATAGACATTGGGTTGATGCACTATTTTTTGGGATTGGAGGTTTGGCAGGAGCCTGGACATATTTTCCTGGGACAGGGAAAGTATGCAGTTGATATTCTGAGGAGATTTCAGATGGAGGATTGCAGGCCGATGTCTACATCGATGGTCACCAACTGGAAGAAGCTTCATGCTTCTGAGGGAGAGTTGGTGGATCCTACACTATATCGTCAGCTCATTGGTTCTTTGATGTATCTAGTCAACTCATCCAGATTTGTGTTTTTGCGGTGAACACTCTTAGTCAGTTCATGGTTGACCCTAGGAGAGTGCACTGGGTAATCGCAAAACATGTGTTGCATTACCTTGCAGGGACAGTGGAGTATGGTCTTGACTACAGGAGGTTGGATGGGATCAGGTTGATTGGCTTCACAGATTCAGATTGGGCAGGTAGTGTGGCAGACTGGAAGAGCACTTCCGGATGTTGTTTCAATTTGGACTCGGTAGTAGTGTCGTGGTCTAGTTGGAAGCAAAAGTATGTTGCTTTGAATTCTGCAAAGGTTGAGTATATGGCAGCCAGTTAGACTAGTTGCGAGGCACTGTGGCTTCGCAAGTTGCTGGTGGATTTATTTGATGAGGAGCTGAGGCCTACATTAATTTACTGTGACAATTAGAGTTGTATCCAACTCTCTAAGAATCCAGATTTTCATGACCAGTCAATGCATATTGAGATTAGGTATCATTTCATTTGAGATTATGTTCAGAGAGGAGCAGTGACATTGCAGTACATTTCCATTGATGAGTAGGTTGCAGATATTTTGACGAAATCTTTGGGGAGAGGCAAGTTTGTCTTCTTCAGAGACAAGTTGGGGGTGGTGCAGAACACCTTCCTCAGTAAGAGGGAGTGTTGATTTTTGTACCTAGGAAAATGTTCCCCTAGGTGATTTTAGCCTTAGTCACTTAAAAGGGGTAAATAAAGTGACCCTTGCATTAAATGACTTGAGATGAGCATTTAATTTGAATAAAGTCACTTTTTGAAAAACTTGAAGTGAGGTGAGTGAAATTAATTTTAAATGAGATTTAATGAGCATTTAATCTCATCCACTCATCTTATCCAATCTCAACCGTTGGATTAGAAGACCATTCACTTACCCTAGGGTTTTCACCAAAAAGGCAAGGAAAGGAAAATCACTTCTACTTTTTGAGAAAGAGAGTGAAGGAGAGAGGTGAGAGAGAGTAGAGCCATTTTTCTGAGAAAGGAGAAAACACCAACAGCAGCAAGTTTTTTCTCTTTGCACGCAAATCGAGGAAAGAACAACAACAAGAGAGAGCACAAAAATTGAGGAGAGGTCAACAACATCTATTGCTGGTCCGTACAGTCCATACGGTACGGTTTTCAGTACAACATGCACGATTTTCGAGGTAGATTTTTGGGCATGATTTTCAAGTTTTTTATCCTTGGGCACATATTTTGAGGTTCTTACGGTCAGTTTGTACAAAGGCATGGAAATTGAGGCAGAAAACAAAAAAAAATTGAGTTTGATTTTTCCTGTTTGGCACGATAAACGAGGCAATTTTTTTTTATCTAGCTGAGATAAGTTGGTCTGAAAATTTCTAAGTATTTTGCTATAATATTTTCCTGAAAATAAAAATCTCTCTCTTAACAGGTTTTCCCCTTGTGGGTTTTTCCTGGGCAAGTTTGCCAAAAATATGAGTCTGAAATTTATGGTGTGCATTTATTATTTTATTTTGTCAGTAAACGTGAGTTTCAACAGTTTTTTTATCAGTCTGAAATATTGTGCAGTTTCCAGCGTTTATTAAATTTGGGTTGGGCATTAAACAGAGAAAATTTAGACATTTAAACCGGTGGCTGAAAACTGAGAAAAACTTTCAGTTCTCTTTGCCATTGATGCCAACGGAGGAGAAAAGTTTTGTTGACAGTGGGATCTTGTTTTGAAGAGGAGTTATGATGTTGTCATCAATGACAAAGGGGGAGATTGTTGATTAAGTTGTCATTGATGCCAATGGTGTCTGGTCATTGATGCTAACTGTTGAGTCCTTGGTGCCCCTTATGGAGCCCTTGATGGTTAGTGTTTAGTTTATGGCTATTTGTGTCAAAGGAGCCCTTTTGACCTTTTCCAAGCCCAAGATTGAAGCCCTTGGAACAATGACAAAAGCCCTGGTTACCCATTGACTCGATCAAGTGCCCTAAGTTGTATCTTGGTCCCATTTGAGTCCATTGTCGAGTTACTTACTCGTGGTTGATCTTTGGTTACTGGTCTTTGTGCTGCTTGTTATGCTTATACTTGTTTTGATCTCTTGATTGGTTATTGGATGGATGATGCGGCTTATGTGTAAAGTCCTTGATGTGTTGATGGTGAATCCCATTGCTTGCATTGGATGGTCTTGAGGTTGACAAGTTCTTGTGGGGTTGTTGAGTCCACAAGCTTGGATCTTGATCTTGCATGTCGAGACTTGGGTCTTGGAACCCACACTTATGGTGGTATGTTGGAACCCATTATTATGGGGTCTTTGGTGTCCTTGAAAGTTTAGGTCTTGAACCCACATATATGGTGGTTTGATGTCCCTTGGACGCTATATGGTCATTGGCATGTAGTAGCCTTGTGATCATGCATATGAATCCCATAAGGTGTTGCAAACTAGTGGTGAGGTCTTTGTACCCCTATTTTGGGGTGTTGGTACTCTTATGGTGATGAATATATATAGTGGAACCATTAGATATGTTTTTAATGATATGGATACCTTGAACATGATGATGATGATGCCCTTGAATTCCATGAAAGTTTCTTGTTTAATTATTATATGATATCTTTGAAAGAGTCCTTGAAACCTAAGTCACACGGTTCGAGTTCGGCAAGGATTAGGTTCGGTTCAGGTTCGAATTTTCGATTGAGGTTCAGATGAGGTTCGACAATAGGTTCAACTATATATATATAAACTTTCTTCATATACTCCCCCTTAACTAATTTTCTACACCCCATCGCCCATAGGATTCAAAGCACTTAGGTCACTATTCATAATTTCGTCATATATACTTGTTGTTTATGACATTTCTGGTTACAGATTTGTACTTCTAAGCGTAGGTTTTTGTGGTTTAACAACAGATTTACATGCTTCCCACAGCAGTAGTTTGTTCTTAGGGGTAAATCTATGTTCTTACTTGTTGTTTGGTGTGTTCTTATGTAGACTTCAGGTATGATATTTCAAATTACAAAGAGCATTTAATTTATAGACAACATAAATAAATAGAGAGCATTTAATCTATAGACATCATAAATAAATTAAGAGCATTTAATTTATAGACAACATAAATAAATAGAGAGCATTTAATTCATAGAGAACATAAATAAATAGAAAGCATTTAATTTATAGACAACATTTAATTTATTGGTATTGTTTGTTTTTTTATTTGAATTTTTTTCAGTAAAAAAATTGAACCTCAAACTTTTTTTTCCTTTAGGTTCGGGTTCGGCTTTAGGTTCGACATTAGGTTTGCCTTCAGGTTCGGGTTTGATGAGGTTCAGGTTCGGCGAACCTGAACGAATTTCAAATTTTTTTTGAGGTTTGCCGAACCTCGAACCTCAAGGATTAGGTTCGGCGAACCCTGTGACTTAGCTTGAAACCCTTGCATGTGGTGCCTTGGGTCTTGAACCTGTTGAGGCCTGGAAAATCGCAGGTAACAACAGTAGGGATTCTCCCCAATAAGCGTTCCCAATTAGGTCGTTTATTGTTTGGTATGGGGAATCCGTTCGGTTTGCGGTTCGGCGACCGTGGGTCAAGTAACGGTTAAAGCTTGCTTTACCGATTGTGGCTTGGTCCACCATGTATTTTTTTAGTTTTATGTTTATGTATGATATGCAAGTGCCTAACTAAGTGCAGTGGATAGAGATAACGAAGAGTGTCACAATGTGATGCGCAGGTTCTTACTTCTCGTCTTACCTCTTTCGCTTCTAAATCATAAACAGGAAAACAAATTATACTAGTGCTAACTAAATCTATCTAGCCTATCCCTAGGGAGCAATACTGTAATTAATAATGAGTAATGTACTGTATAACATGCATTTAGAATACTACAGATAGCTGTTCATATTTCAAAGTACAAGAATATAAGTAGACCTATAACCAAAGAGATAGCTCATTGTCAATTAAAACATTCATTACTCAGATATGATGTGGAAATTTCACAGAATTAAACAAGAAAACATTCACGACATGAAATAATTCGTGAGTGGGAACGATCTCACAGTTCATAGAAACAAGCTGAAACATAACTAGTTCACATTCAACCAGTCTATGGCAAGCGTGTGAAACTCCACAACGCTTTCTCCAGCCGAAAATATAAACTCTTTATTATAAGATGAAATAGTTCTTCTTACAATAACATTTCCCAAAGATAGCCTGAAAAAAGGTCCTATTTTACATCTAATTCTCCTCTATTTATACAAAAAACAAAAACTCTTGAACTGCCCTCTTTGCCTTTTGGGCTTCCCCTAACCTTCCTTCTACAAAATTTTGTCTTCTAGCGTATGGACTTAGAAAAAGATAAATACAATACATTACATAATTAATCAATCGTTTGAAATAGTCCAACTAGGATTGCCGAGCTTGCTCATTCATAAATTTCTTCCACGCATTTGCATCTGTTGCTATGTTTTCAAAACCAGAATGTTCTAGAAATCTGATAGTAATCTCATGTTTAGCAGCATGAGACTTTATATTCACCATTCTGGCTAGAATCAGGCGAAGCTGGTCTTCCAATAAGCGATTGCTAACTGCTGCCTGCGCTATTGCAGTTTTGAGCACTTTCTCATCCAATCCTTGGACTAGTTGAATAGCCTGTTCATCCCCCTGCCATCGTTCCTGCAATTGCTTCAAAAACATTTAATGATCGGGCAGCTCTTCTAACTTCCTTTTAGCAGAGGTATGACACCAATTATAAGTTAGGAGAACTTTCCTATAGAATTCTGCACATGCACTCTTCGTCCTCCTAATTGTCTTTACTAGTTCTTCTGTTGCTTTATTTGCAAATTCGATCAAATCATACTCCAGCTTTATCGTCTCTAAGTCTTTAATGGGTATATCCGCGGGAGGTTCCTTATTTGTTTCTAACCATGTCATTCGTCCCTATAGGGCCTCTAGGATATCCTGTGTCTTGTCTAAGAAATAGGAAGCCGTATTTATAATTTCCTCCAATCTTATTTCTACCTGCGGAACCTTTAACCTCTCTTCCGTCATCTGAAGTTGCATTTGATGAATCTTATTCCTCAGTGTAAGGGCATGTTTCTTCAAAGGTTCAATATCTGCTTTTTGCTCCATGGCTGTCTTTAATGAGACTTCCAGTGAAGTTTTCTGATTTTCCAAGGCTACTACCTGAGTCGCATACAGCTTAGCTTTCCCCTTCGCAGTATTCTTTTGCATTTCCAATTCTGCCACCTTATCCTCTAACTGCCCCTTCTCTTGATTCAACTCTTCAATTGACAATTTCAGATTATCTCTTTTCGCCTCCAAAACCTGATGTTTGTACCTTGATGAAAGGTATGACAGTATCAAAGTACCCAAGCCTCAGAGATAAGATCAAAACACAAGAGAAAATTGCCAAGTGAGGGGTTGCGCTACAGTTGGGAGATCAGTGCCTTGGAATTTGGGCCCAATGGAGTCACCCAAGCATGACGCCTAGGAGGACCCACTTAAGGTTTGACCCGATCTACAAAACCCAGAAATGGTTTGCCAATTTATCAAGCGGTTTGAACCACACAATTTTTTGATTATTTTAAGTAAGGGTTTTGATAGTAGAAATAAGGTGCCAATGGATTGGAACCAAGAAAAGAAGAACTAACTTGTGGATCTTACCTGTATAACCTTGTAGATGCCTTGATGATGATGATGATCTATGCCATCCCGATCAATTTGAGAAGATTTGGATGAAGACTCTATGCAAATCGATTTGCCCAAGGAAGCCAATGCACCCTCCCTCCTGCACAACAAACGTCAATAATATCAGATTTGATGCATCAAGAGCAATGGACAACTGCTACAGAAAAATAACAAGATGAAACCATAGATCACAATGATACTAATGATAATCCCCTGATACAAGCGAGTTGAGGAAGCCCTGCAAAAACGCTTAAGTGAAGTCGCCCTCCTGTAGACAAAACAAAGTTTCCACAAAAAATATAGATCTCACCACAAATACTCAAATGCTAGGATGCAATAGACTTTCCAATCACCATTGAAGAACACCAGATGCAAAGGAGACCTAAGAATTTCCACAAAAGAGTTTTTCTATTATCAAGATTCCAAGAGCCAAAGACCCCTTTACAATGAGAAGCTCTCTCCTTTAAATAGGATGGAGAGATACCAAAATCCTAACCACCTTTTGAATGGATGGCTAAGATTAAAAGATCAAAATGTTCTAATCAATGGTTGAGATGAGCTCAACCTAAAGTACATGGATCAATGTAATAATATAACACATCAATGGACCAAATTGCCCTAGGAGAGGGGATCCCACTCAATATGACAAAATAAACATGAATAAAGCTCATGGTGGGTCTACGGGGTAGTGTCTAACACCCCTAGTGTGTACCCATGGCACAATAAACATAAAATATAACTCTATGTGCAAAATAGTGCCTCTCTAAGAAAATCGTGAGCCTCCAAAAGCTCTAGAAAATCATAAAATATGCCGGAGAGATGGGTGTGGGTCTTTCTGAATGCTCAAACTGCTGGAGAAGGGGCGGAAGACATCACACTCATCATCAAAACTCATCCCATGCCATTTCCTTGCCTCAGTAGCCCAAATCGAATTCTTTAGTAGCCATTTTTATCATTTTTAATCTGCCTCGAGAACTGTGAACTTGCCCAAACTGCCTCTTGGAGTGTTTGCATTGGCCAACTGAGCCCATTAGGCTCTTTGGGAGGGGGTTATAATGGTAAAAACAAGTGGTTGGACCACCCCCTCCTCATACATCGCCCTTGGTGACCCAATCAAATCATTCTTCTGCTCTGACAAGCCATTTAACATGGCAAAAGTGCACTAGAATGGTATAATGAATCAAATCACCCCTGTAACTGCTCGGTACTGAAAACAAATTGTCTCATTGGACTCAAGGAGCCCAAATCTATTTAAGGTGTATACTCATACACCCTACAAATCTCTATATGATCATGTACAATATCTAATATGTCTAGACAGATAAAATAATAGTAATTTGTAAATGATCAAATAATCAATAATATGACCCAGGCTAATATCAATCTGCTGCAAGTGTTTAGTGGTTAAGACATGCTCTACAAATCATTCAAATAACAATTATAATAAGTAGTAATCAATTCACTGGCGATCCACCAACCAAATATATAGAGTTTTGTTAATTATTAATTATGACTCAGACCAGACGTTCAAGACCATACTCACTTCATAGTTGTAATCAAATTTCTAGTGAAGGATGAAGGCTAAAAATCAAAAGGCTAGGCTCAAGGGTGACTACCGACTTGACACTGTGACACTTTGGATATGGAAAGGGGATACTCACTCTAGCATATGCCAGACAAGCAATAACACAAGGGATGGCAGTGTCTCACAAATGGGTAAGTTATGTTTAGAGGTGCTTATTCACCTTGACAAATGCTCACAATCCAAATCAAATACAAGGGAGGCTAGGAATCTTTAGATATAACTTTTAAGAACCATTTCTTTTTGGGCCTTCCAGTTTTCATAGCCTTGATCCATCCATTTGTTACACGGATTTTTATTTATTAAGGCTTTATGCTCCATGCGTGTTTAAAAACACTTGTTACATGGGTTTTATATTTCACATTTCACATTTAAACTTCAAAGCCAATTTCATTAGGCTTGCCTTGCATTCATGTATGTTCAAAAATACTTATTTTCATGAATGAGCTTTTCACAAGATATTCATTTCATTTCCATATACATTGTATTGCTATTTGTTTCAGGTTTAGCCAACACAACCTAGGCAACTCAGAGCCGAGACACAAATAAACAAGGAAGCTTACCCAACAAAGAGGCTATAATGGGGAAAGGTCCTCCATGCCACAAGTCAAGTAGTAGGTCGGGATATTAACATAACTGGAAGGTAATGGATGGGTGGAGATAGTGAAAAATGAGACTAGCACTAGCAAGCCAAAGTATGGTGGGAATGATCACCTCTATTCTCCCTAAGGATTGTAAAACCAATGAGTATGGGTCAAGAACTTCCAGGTCTAAGTAGGGACATCCATACATAACATCAATACAACCAGGTCCACATATTTATATGACCGCTAGATCATGACACTAGATGCTAAGACATGCCACAAGAATGAGTATAAAAGCAATAATAACCATAACACAAGATAATATCTGCCGAGTCATATACATGTAAATAACTAATCTGAACCAACATCTGTCCACTGAGAAACTGCTGCTGCAACTCTGGGTAATATTAACTGCTCTGTAAATGGCTAAATTGCTACATCAGTCCTCAGATCTGAGTGTTCCGAGACTCAGTCATGGCATGGGAAAGTACTTTAGTCCATTATCAAATAGTGATCCATCATAGATACTCATCTCAGCATCTCATATGTAAGGGAACTGGCTTAAAAAATGTACTGGAATCTGAAAAATAGAATATGATAGCCCGTCTATTATATATGTGATAACATTTGGCTCCAGCTGGGACGAGTGCTCTGCTGAATAGAGTGCGTGAGAACATCAGGATCTCTGGTCCTCGCACTCTGCTACTCGTATCCTCGATCCATCACTTTAGCTGCCAAAATGATACCAACTACCTGCAAAATGTCTAGAGCTATACCAAACTCACAGACCGGTCATCAGAACAATGCGTAGATAAAAGAAAGTATTGAAACAGAAGTGCATGAAACTGAAAAGCAGAAAGTAAATCTAATCTAATAACTCAAATCTTTAAGAAAAGTTTGATTTTATTGTGTAGAAAAAAATGGTTGCAACTTAGGGCTACACTAAGAGCTTCAAAGGCAAGCTTCAGGGAAAGACAAAAAATGCCAGGCTAAAAGCTGAAAACTATTGCCCAAAGGAGGCTTATTCAAGTCCTACCTACTCTAACCTACTAGGCAAGAAAAGATTCCAGGCTAAGTGAGGTCAGGGATATAAATCCTCAACTCCCTTTGGTTGATAGGAAGTAAGATTTGTCGTCCATTACCGGTAGCAAGAAAACACGTCACCCATGCAACGGTCAACGGTGAAAGGTCCAACCCAAATGTCATTAGCTTGCCCTGATCGGATATGCAGTAAGTGGTGTGGGATAAGGACTTGACTTCCCGTGGGAAATCTGTTCCTATTCACTGACTCAGGAACAACTTCAATGTTACGTATAGGCATGGGATGGACTTCAGCAAGGTTTCGTGGTTGCGGGGTGATAATTCTTGAGCTCCTTTTGGAAGGAACTGCATCAAATTTGGGTGGATCACCATCTATGGGAATAACTACCCTACCAACGAGGATTTCTCTAACCTCCCTCCTCGTCTCTTGGACATTATCATTAGGCTCTTCCCCATTAGGAGACATTACATGTTTGACAATTTCCCTTACAATCCAGAAGTCTCTATGTTCTTCCAAGGGATGAGGCATATGGGATATAATAGTACTATGGCTAGAGCCTTTCCCTGTAGGAACATGAATGTGCATATTTTCTAGTTCGTTTGGAACTACTTCTGAATGTGATGCCAAAGAACTAGGAATGTGAGAAAGATCATGATTATGATGACTAGATGATTCAGGTGGCAGAAGAAAGTTGGGGATGAGAGGATATGCAGATAAAACATTATTTAGGGAATCTGAAGGAGTCTAAAATATAGCAAGATTGCTAAGATTAAACTCTCCTTCAGGTGCATCATTAATTAAAGCATCCTCTTCCTAGCTTAGAGAATTATCATGGACTTGATTTAGATTATCGTCTTCTAAAGACAAATGAGATAATGACCCAACAACATCGGAATAATCTGAGCCATTGTTTTCATCACCGGCCTCTACTACAACAACTAACTCAGGATGGTTTTGCCATGGGTAAATAGGTTCAAGCCCTTGGCTTTCCCTCTCTCTCTGTTATGGTCAATTAAGGCAAACCATTCACTTACTCTACAAGGAATTCTTTCAACATGCCTAACATCATCAATTTCATCAACTTCAAGTGTAGGATTCTCGATTATATGCTCTTGATCTATTGCATTATTATATTCTTGACCTTGAGGTCGATTTTCATTTCTTCTCAATTCTTCCAACTCCTCCGAACACTTGTTCCTAAGCATTTCCAAATTAATTCTCCTAGCAATTTCAACTATCTAATCTTCCTCAGAAGAGGAATCAGAATCCTCCATTACCATGAACATGTTTTCAGGTTGCTCATATTTCCAAATTTCATTTTAATCTTCCACAATATTAGCTTTAGCATTATTAAGCAATTCATCTCCATATGTGTTTTTAATCCCTTCCTCAAAAGTTTCCAAATGCTTATCATAACAAGGCTCTTTGTTAATCCTAATTAAAGCACCGTCAGAGTTTGGAACACAAATATATGACAGATCCATCATAAGGTGGATCACCTAGACCAGCTGCTCACTTCCTAGATAAAAGCATTCCATATGCTGGGGGCAAGTCAATAACAACTACATCCATCATAGTGGAAATGTCGGAACATGCAAACAGATCAGCCTTAAGGTTTTTGATCAAACCATAGGATTGCACACGTCTAGAATCTATACCATAGACATTCCCATCGGGTCGAGTCACCTCCAATCCCATTTTCTTCATGACATGTAAGGGCATCACATTCATAGCTGCTCCAGAATCCAACATGCAATTATGCAGGAGCACATTCTGAATGTGCAAGGTTAGGTAAAAGGGAGGGTGACCCCCGTTCTTTCTCTCATAAATTGCAGACTGGATGTTGATAGGTGGATCCTTCAACTTTGCTGGGTTGTATTTCGCTAAGGCTCTGTATGTGACATGATTCTAAGACAACCTCAGGAGTCTTTTCTTGGCCAATGCCATCAAAGAACTCCTCTACTTGGCTTCTTACTGAGGGTACTTTCATCAACTCATTGATAGGGATATTACACATTATCTTGCCTAGCTCTTTCTTCATATCAATATTGAAATTAAAATCTTCTAAGGCGAAATCTTCTTCATCTTTTTTATCTTCATTAATTTCTTTGCGTTTGTCTAGGAAAGAACGTTGGGAATCAATTCTTCGTTTATAGATTTTAATTTGTGGTTGTTCCTTTGTTTCAAAGAGATTTATGGCACAACATGAGGGGCTAGGTTCATCAACAAAATCTTCCTCTTGCTCCCATGGCTCTTCTTCCAAGAGAATCCTTCCAAACCCATCATTAGAAGATAAGTCATTAATAAAGTTGATGTTGTTTGGTTGGTCATCATGATAATTGGTGTCAAAAGGTTCTTCCTCTGTTACATCACACCAATTCACATTCTTCTTTTCAGAACTTTCTGGATACTCAGGTCGTCGTCTATTATTATTTCCCTCAGGCCTTCTATTATTGTTTTAGTAGGGCTTAGGGCCATAAGGGTTTCTCTGTCTCTCAGGATCATGAAAGCTAGTGACACTTTTTGTCAGGACAGTTGGTTGCCTCATCATCTCTTGCATGGTTTCTAACGTGTCCTTTGAATCCTTTAGTTCATTCACAGGTTCCTTAGGCTTTCGGAGTTTAGGGTTAGATCTAGAAGTGGATGGGGCAAAGTGATCAAAATTTTTTGCTTACACATAGATGCCGCATTTTGCTCAACCATCTTTGCATTGAATTGGGAAGTCTTCAAGTCATTGGGATTCTTATCCTTTAAGTGATATCCCAACCACCCTTCAATAGCATTCAAATAATGAATAACAATTTCTTGGTCCTTGGGTTTAATTTCTTCTGGGATGTTTCCTACAGTCTTGTCAAATCTTACGTTAAACTCATGGACTGTTTCATTTTCCTTCTTCTTGATGTCAAATAGTTGATGTAAGAGGAATTTCCCCTCTAACTTGCGAGACCAATCACTATTAAGCTTTGCGACAAAATTGTCATACCCATTGATGGATGAGGCAGGCAACTTGTCAAACCACTTCCGGACGTCTCCTTCCAAAGATGCCAGAAGGCCCCTCATGAAGACATCTTCATCAGATGCTCCATATGTTTCCATGTGTTCCCAGACTTTGTTAATATGATCTTCAATGGAGATAGATGACACTCCATCAAACTTAGGAACCTTTTCAAAATATTTATCAGGCATGTCATGGGGGGCTCCCTGGATCAGGGGAAAAGTCTAAAGGAGATCGCTTAGCCTTCCTTCCAAAAATCCTAGGGTTCTGTGGAGGAGGAACATTTTGGTTACCACTAGTGTTTGTTCCGGCCATTGGATTAGATGAAGTTGAAGGAGATCCAAAAATATGACTCGGGAAAACAGTAGGACTAGATATCTTCCAAAAGAAGTTGGAAGGATTTTCTTTAGTTTGTCTGCGTTTCCTAGTGTAAGTTGTAGGGATTTCCTTAGGATTTACAGGACGTTCTAAGAACTTAAGATTAATACGTTGGGTTCTGTCCTCAATAGAGTCGCGTGGTGGAGTCGCCAGGTGAAACACACAAGTAATTCACCGAAAAGATATATGTCGTAGGAGAGGTGAGGTGAGTGAATTAAGAAGGTGATTGATAAAATTATTGAATTAGAAATGCAACCACCAAAATAAACGGATGCGATAAGATATGGATTAACGCATGGACACTCGCAGACATTGAAGGTAAGCCTCTACCTCCCCGACAACGGCGCCAAAATGTTGGAAAAGAGAACGGCAGTAGAGCTTAAGGATAAATGTCGAACCAAGGTAGGCCTCTACCTTCCCCGACAATGATGCCAAAATGTTATCACCAGACTTGTAGTTGCCCCTATGAAATGGATCCAAGATGGATGGTAGAGGGATGGGCAACCAAATAGGTGAAACCAAGATAGCCTCGACTCCCAAATGGATGGTTGTCACGCCAATCGAGGCAATCTTCACTTGATGTTGTCTTAGCCCAAGACAACAATGGGGGAAAGCTAGATCTACTCCTGACAGGAGAGATCAGACCAAGACACCAGATCAAATCAATGGAAGTTGAAGTACGTAAGGTGTAAGGTGAAGTAAACCCTAGATCTATGGATGAAGTCACAAGGTGAGTTATGGTTTGGATTAGGAGGTTTATGAAGTGTGAAATTGATCCAAGGTTGAAATACAAGTAACTTATGAGTCTTACTATGAGATCCAAAATCAAGGTACTAGCAAATGATGACAATATCCATCACCTTGGGAATCGTGTCCAATGCAGGGAGGTTAAGAACAAGATTGGGGCTATCTAGTACCAAAGGATAGTCTTGATGAAAGGTATGACAGTATCAAAGTACCCAATCCATAGGGATAAGATCAAAACAAGTATAGACTTGGTTACCTTTCCTCTTGTTGCTATCCTTGGCACCATGGTCATTGTCTCCACCCATCTGACTCCTTCATGCTTTGGATCCTTACCCTGACTTGGACTGAGACATGTGATCTTAAGGACCTCTCCCTTTGACCTCTATGTGTACTAGACCCCATGTTATTTGTGTCTCGGCTTTGGAGTGTGTGGATGCATAGCTTCAACTGTGGATCTACCTCTTGTCAAATTTCCCTTGATGTGGTAGTGGGGGGTAGAGTTGTGTTTTCCATTGGATGTCATCCCAATAGGTCTCAAAGCAAGTACTTCTTCCATCATTACATTGCATATGAGTATCATGTTGTGTCTAAGTAAAGTAAAAGTGCAAGCCAAAAAGGCTAATGTGAAATTAAAGTGAAAATGGCCAATAAAAGAAGACAAAGAACAAATGCCAAATCAAAATGACTGCTAGCCACTTGAGAAATAAGTGTAATAATTATTCCTCATGGAGCCCAAAAGGGCACGAACGTGAGACAGGGCAAGCGACTGTTAATTCTCAGTGTCCCCGAGAACCTTCCCACACTAAAGTAGCTTGTGTACTCAACACAAGAGGTTCTAGTTAGATTGTCACGGAGCCTATGGTAGGTTTGGATGTGAGCTGCAGAATACTTGTTATAGTCTAGCGGTGGTTTCGTAAGCACTCTATTCCATTTGTGAGACACTGCCATCCTCTATTGTTCTCCAGTGTGCATTAGTGTTATCGGAACCGGTTTGGTTCAGGCAAAACTGACCAGTCCGACCAATTTACAGGGTTTTTCGGTTCGATCAGCGCCCCAAACCGCTAGGGCCGGATTTTGAGCCTGAATTGGGCTAGTCCGTATTAAGTCGTATGGAAGCCGTCCGGGGATCCAAAGAACTCAAATTTTGGTTCTAAACTTCAATGATGTATTTTGGTTCCGAGCTTCAGTGATGTATTTTGGATTAGAATTTCAGTGAAGTATTGCATTCGAGGATATTTTGGTTATTTGGACCTGTACTTGCTATATATATGAGAAACTTTGCATATTTGTGTTTAATGGTTTGAATTCATATATATGCACATGAATATATATGTTTTTTTACAAAATATGAATATTTTATGTATTTTTTGTTTATCGGTTCTTTTCCCGTTTTTTTTGTGGTTCCATTTCGGTTCACATTTTGGGCTCTGTCGGTTTGATGACCGGTCTGGTTCTAATAACATTGGTGTGCATATGTCATTGAGGTATCCTGTATCTCTTGTTTATCCAAAGGGTCACATTGTCAAAGTCTACAAGTCAGTCCCCTTAACCTTAAGCCTTGTTTCACACACCTCACCCACGGTTAGCAGGATGACCAAATTTGAAGTGTGCATACATAGTGTTGCCAACTATTTTGTACAATAGTTGAACTTCCTATTGAGCTGCCAGTTATCGAGCATGATGAATGCTCATCTCCAGAGTTCAGAAGTTCAGTGTGTTCCAAAGTTAGCTAGTTTTTTGGCTGAACTTTTTATTTTTTGTAAAATACATGTTCATACCCCCTTGGGGAAAATGTAAAAAATGTCCTAGCATCTAAATTTTTATAAAAGGCTCGGCTTCCCGGACTTGGGCATCAAGCCGACTAGCACAGAGTATTTTTTCCCTTGGTTATTATTGGCTGTTGAACAAACGACCAATAATTTTCGAGTTTTTCACTCTCTCCTCCAAAGCTGGGGTAGTTGTCTTGATGTTTTGGCCTTGGGAGGTTATTAGAGCCTTTGTGTCAGTGTTTTTTGTCATGCTAGGCATTCCGATTGAGTCATATGAACATGTCCTAGGCCCCCCTAGAGTTTCGTTGGATTCCAAGAAAAATCATTTTTTCCTGTTTTTTAAGCCATTTTTTAATGGTTTAAATGGAAAAATTCAAAATGTAATAAATGAATGATTCGGAGTCTGTTTTCGGCATGGTTGGGCTCATTTTCAAGCCCGGAGCAGCATCATTACCCTAGGGGCCACTTTCACCATCAGTCGGGCAGCCAGAGCATCCCGTGAGGCAGTATTTGGCTAAAAGAGCTTCAAAATGGCATTTTAATGCTAAAATTGGACTTTTTTGCACTAAAGTCTAAATATTAAAAAGTCAAAAATATAGTCAAAATTGATTTTTTAAGTGGTGGAGATGATTTGGCATGGGTCCCCCATTGAGTTACGACACTCTCCATGAAGTGAAAGCTAACTTTGGATTAAAAAAGAATAGTCACGTTTTAATTACATGAATGGGTGACGTGAACCTCTTTGGTGCCCACGCGATTATGAAGGTGGGAGTTGGCTCGCGACTAGTGAGTGGTATTAAGAGTGGGCTCCCCATCCACACTCATAATTTTTTAAATAAACCATAGTGTATTTCCATGCATAGCGAATTGTTCAAAATAAGAGGATGACGTGAGGTTAAATTAGAGCTCACGCTAGCATGTAGTAGTGTGGTTTGAGGTTAGCGAATTGTCATAAGGAGACCCCTCTCCACGTGAAATATTAAATCCAATGCATCAACCATGGTGACGTCAACCATTTGATGGAGTTCACGCTGATTGGAGCTCGTGCTGTTTGGTGTCTCTTCCCTTGTTTCGTGGCCAGCTCATGGGCTTGGCTCCCAATACACACAAGTCGCATTTGTTATAACTCAGCCGTATCTCCCACAGAAAGCTCACGCATATCTCAAGGATCTCGCGTGTATACTCTTGGCCACTCCACATTGGATGGTGAAGCTTCCAAGGAGGGAATGGGGGGCGCCTTGCCAAGGTGGAGGCCACCTCCTCATCCCATTAATGAGAGCTCGACTGTTTGATGGAGATTGCACTCCAAGCTGGATTTGACAGGGATTTGATTGGGAAGTCGATTTTCTATTGGCTCTCTTCAAGTGCCAGTTTTGTTTTAGGTTTTAGGTTGTTAGCTTTTGTATAAGTAGAGGCTCTTTTTAGCTCTACAGGGTGGATGGATTTGCAGAGGACATCTGCCCGTATGATTGTAATTTCTTATCTATGTAATGAATAAAGTTGAGTCTTTGGAGGACAATTTGATGGTGCAAGAACTTTCATGGTGAATATTTAGCTTATAACCAAGGTGATATCTGTGTAGTTATTTTATTATTCATGCATGCTGTATTATCTAGCTTAGAAGGTTATAATCTAATCCATAGAGTAGGCATTTGAAGTTTCAACTTGCTTGCTTATGTGTAGCTATACATGATTTAAGAATTGCATATTGTATTAAGTTGTACTCATGCTTTTCGGTTCTTGTTTGGTTTATACATACTAGATCTAATCACTTGCTTGAAGGGTATTTTAGTTTTGCAGAACACCCGACGTGAAGTAGAGACCGGAGCTCAATTGCATCTTATCTCTCTTCAAATATAATTTTTCTAATGTTTCTTGTCCCACAGGTTCCCTCCACGCTCAAATTTACTCAAGCTTGGGCTTGAAGTTTTTCTTATCCATACTCAAACTTAAAAAGAAAATTCTTGCTTTCCAGTTACTTTGGTTTTGTTTCATAACAAGTAGATCTAAGTGTTAAATCTTATCTTTTCTATCTCTTGTTATATAGATCTAAGAGCTTCCTTTGCGAAAAAGTTTATCTCACGAAAGTTTAGATCTAGCTTTGCTTAGTTTTAGTACTTGAAGTAGCATAAAAAACTCTATCTTTGCACAAGTACTAACTGTAAATTTTAGTGTATTTTATTGTCTAATCCACTGTTTTACAGGAAAGTAGCTCGCTGGTTTTTCACTTTTCATGACAGGTTAATTGGAAGTGCTGGCGAAAATTTGAAGTTTCAAGCTCCAAAAAACACTCCTAATTCCCCCTTCTTCATCCCTTTCTTTGGATTGCATTGAAGGCCTTTCAAGATCATAAAAGAATCCCAACATCAAAGGCATTGTAAAAATTAATAAAGAGCAAGTGGGATAAAGGCTCCCACACCCCACTTCCCCCATTTGGGGGAAGCCTGTATCGTCCGTTTTTCATGTTTGCAATTTGGTTTGTTTTATGCTTGTAGAATAATTGGTTAGAATAGAATAGGAAAGGTTAGATTCAAATTCTGGAAAAGTTTGTTTTACACTTTCATAAAAGTCAAAAGAAAAAAGCTTCTTGTTTTTGTTTAACTTTATTTTAGAGCTTTCTTTCATTTAATATAAATTGCAAAAGTAAAAAATAACTAAAATCTCTTGATTCTCACCGTCAGGTGGATCAAGAGTGCTCTCTGTTGGAGGGTTTGTGGTGATTCTTTAATTCATGCATTTTTGCTCTTTAACTTGTTAATTTAAATCTAAGTCTCTTGAACTTGCCGAAATCCAAGTCAAGAGCACTCTCTGTCGGAGAGCATAATAGTCTTGCATCGTCCTTGTATTTAGGCATATAGAGTAACTAAGACTCTTGAACTTTTGTCATAAGACAAAGTCAAGAGCGCTCTCTGTCGGAGAGTTTAATTGTGTTCTAATAAAATTTGTAACTCACATTTTCCCCTTAATTAATTTACTTCGTTGCTATCCCTCACCTAGTATTCTCTGCCGACTTTCATAGTTGGGCTCGTACTCAAAACAATGAGCGGATTTGATAATCTCTCAAGTAACAACGTAATAAAATTTTATTCCCATAACCAACGCATTGGCGTTGCTGAAAGTATTCAAAGTCATTCTTAGTAAAGACGCCGGAACTCCCCATTGTCTTAGAGTCTCGGCTAGCTGGTCAATCTGCAAGATACCAGCTTGGGATACTGGATGAGCCGACATGTCTCGAACGGAATAACTTGGAACGCTTTCCCGGTTGGTCTTTTGATACCTTTTGATGAGCCATAATAAACAAGACCACTAAAACACTTTAAAATAAACCAAGAACAATCACAAAACACTTTCACTAGCACTATTTTGAGACTTGTATTTTCAGTATTCCCAAGCATCTTAGACATTTGACTCCATAAGGCACTGGTCTGTTTTAAAATCTTATGCATTATTATTGATTTGGGCCATTTGTCCTTTGGTTTTTTTTAAGTAAGATATTTATCTGTGAATGCTATCTTATTTCACGAGCTCTCATTATATTGTTTATCTTTTAATCTGGTGATGGCAACATGGATTGTTTTTTGTCTTGTGTTTATTTTTTAGTTATAAGAATTGCAATCTTTGTTCATCATAACAAACTCCTAATAAACACCCGTCTGCATCACTTTCATAAAATTTACTTAAACACATTGAGCTTTAGAAACTCTTTGTTAGGGACCACCCCCCTTGGCTTCGTTAGGAGTTAGCCTAAACGGAGGAGCTAGGAGTAGGTGACAGTATTTGGCTCTGTGCTTGCCCCCAAGGTCACACCTCTCCCACTTTCTCAAGTGAGGAGACAGCTTTCGGAAGATTTCTGCTGCTGTTGTGCAATTGGCGGACAACATCTTTTGGCACCGTTGCCGGGGACAAATCTTTTTGTTACTGGGCGACCTTTGTTTCTTTCTAGTTTTTACCTTTTTGCCATTTTTTGGTAGATTTGTAGTCCAATCACTCTCAGAAATTAGACTTGAATCCACCTGGCGACTCCATTGCCAGTAAACACCTCAAGGTATTCAACTAGAAGAAACTCTGAAGGTTTGCTAAATTTCATCCCTGAGCCTGAAAAGGTTTATAGGAGGAGACTGAACAAACTAGCTTCTCGTAGGATCCTTGAAGATCTTGGATCTCAGTCTGTTTCAGACATCATCTTTTATTTCAAGAAAACTTAGAAAATTTTGAAAATAATAATTGTTTCCTTTCCACGATGGGTGAGTTTTTTACTCATAACTCAACTTCACTTAGATAGCAGGTCAACCCCATGACATTCCCGAAAAAGTTATTGATAAGCTCATTACTTTTAATGGCATTGATGCCTCTATCTCTGCTGAGCAGCACATCAGAAATTTTTCCAGACACTGTGGTTCTTATGTCAAGGGTATTGACAAACATGAAGATGTTTACATGACCCTTTTTGCGCTATCTTTGGATGGTAAAGCTGGAAATTGGTATGACAATTCGCCAAATAACTCTTTCACTACCATAGCGGCTTTCAAGTCTGCTTTCCTCAGAAAATTTGGCAGCAAGAAGGAACCTAGACATCTAGTGGCAACCTTGACTAGTATGAAGAAGTTTGATACAGAAACCATGGATGAATTCAACAATAGGTTCACAGAGTTGTCAAATTCCATCCCTGCCACTTATGCTCCTCCTGCAGCTTCCACTTTGGATTATTACATAGAAGCATTAAGTGGCAAAATCCAGTATCAGATACGAGACAAGGAACCCACCACATTGCTTCAAGCTCAAGGATTGGCTATCAAAATCGATAAAAACATGCAGTCTTCAGGAGAGTCAAACATTCAGGGTTACTCTAGATCATCAACTCCTCTGAAAACTGTGGAACCTAAAGGAAAAGAGCCACCAAACGAGGCATATGAAAAGAAGCTCATGGACCTAATAGAAAAAATGCAAGACATGGAAAGGAAGTACTTAGCACAGATGAAAGAGGTTCAGAATCGGCTCATAACTGTTGAAAGGACTCGACCTCCACCACCTCCTAGAACCTTCCCTGCAAGACCAACATGGCAGAGAAAGAATCCCAACCATGAGCAGAGGCCTCCTCATCAGTTAGAGGCTTCTAATATGGTTGAACCTTACAAACCATTTTGTAGGGCATGCAGAGATTTCCATTAGGAATCTGGTTGTCATTATGCATGTTATGTTTAGGAACATGGTTATCTTGAGGGTTGTGGTCCTAACACCTCTGCAAGCGAGCCTAACTCTATCAACAATGTAGGAGACATCTATAACAATCATAGGGATAGTTGGAATCAAGCCAACCAATTTCATCAGAGGGTTGATCATTTGACTGAATATTATGGGGAAATGCCTTCAAATAGCAACAACGTTTAGAACTTCAAAGGCATGACATATCAAAGAAGACCAAAGGAAGGACCATCTACCCAAACTGCTTCAAAGGTAACAATTCCTAACATCCCTCCAGAAATTAATGATGAAAAGGAATCTGTTGCTCTAACTTTTGATTTAGTTAATTGGTTGGCAAACTCCAGAGTTCCGGTTCTCGTACTTGAGTTATGTAAGATTCCTAGTCAAAAAGAGAAACTGTTAAAAATTTTAGAGCCTCAAGTTGATAATGTTCCCCTCCCTACCTCAAAGATAGTTGCACTTGAAAGACCTACAGCTCCCAAGAAAGTAACTTTTGCCAATACAGTAGAACAACCTTCACCCAGTCAAGAAAATGTCTATGGAGATCCTCTTGTAATCTTGCATACTAGAGACCCAAGAAAATAAGATCACCCGCCCTTCTGCATATCATTGATGATAGGTGATCTTCCCCTGCACAACTGTATGCTAGATTCAGGGTTAGGATCCAATCTTATGACTAAGAAGGTCATGCAGCCCTTAGAACCACACGCCCCTATCAAAATGTATGTGCCATGGACTCTAGACCTGCCAAAGTTGAAGGTATGATTGAAAGGCAACATGTAAAATTAGCCAAGTATTTGGACATCCATGTTACCATGGATATCCTCGTCATAGATGTGCCGGATAAATGGGGCATGCTATTATCTAGAAAATTTGGTGCCACTTTAGGGGGATCCATTCAAATGGACTGTACATACGCCGCTGTACCTACATCAGAAGATTCATTGGTTAAGTTACATACTGAGAAAGAACGAAGATATCGTGTAGAAAGCTCGGGGAAACCATCAAATGAATATGTCAACTACTCAAGTGGACTAGGGATATACCATATCAACTCTACTTTTTTAGAGTCTATCCAAGAAGAAATAAAAAATGAAAAACTTAATGAATTATGGAGGATGAACTTTGATGGAGCTTACTCTAGAGCAAGGAAAAGGGGTTGGGATAATCATTATTTCACCAGAGGGTAAAGTTTTGAACTTTGCTTTCAGATTGGAATTTGAGGCAACCAACAATGTGGCAGAGTACGAGGCACTTCTACTAGTCATCGAGATTGCCAAGGACATGAGAATCAAATTGCTTAGTATTAAGGGGGGATTCCGACCTAATTGTCCAACAAGTTAAGGGTCAGTTTGCATGTAAATGTCAAAGATTAAAAAAGTATAGAAATGCAATTTGGGATACAATGGAATTTTTTGATGCCCTTAATATAAAAGCAATCCCTAGAGATCAGAATAGTGCTGCCGACCGACTAGCATTTGCAGCTTCAACACTTCAGCCGTCAGATGAGATGTTAGAGGGGGATTGTCTTTTAGAAATTAACTTCAGACTTTTTGTTCCTAATAATGTAGAACATTGGCAGGTTTTCAAATATGATGAACAGATCTTGAAATTTATTCATAATGTTGATGAGTTCTCTAACTTTAGAGTAAATGATCAGGAGGAAAATAAAGAGTATCCTCGAGAAGGCGACCAGTTTAATAGCCTTGTCCCACGTGGTCTAGTTGCTTTAGAGAACATTTTTGACAGGCAGGACAGAAGAAAGAGTAATGTTGAACAAATGAAACCTGGGGAGTATATTGAGATCAACATTGGAATGGAAACAAAACCAAAAATAATAAAAGTTGGAAAGGGTACCTTTGAAAAGGAAAGGAACAACCTTATAAACTTGGTCAAAGAATATAGGGATGTTTTTGCCTTCACTTATGACGAGATTAAAGCATATAGGGAAGATGTTTTTCAGCACACCATTCCCTTAAAACCTGAATGTCAAGAAGGCAAGCCTTTCCGTCAAAAGCTTACGCAAATAAATCCTAAGTTAGCGCCTATTATAAAGAAGGAGCTAGAAAAACTATTAGCGGCAGGAATTATAGCTCCTACGAGACATTCGACATGGTGCTCTAAGTTAGTTATAGTTAGAAAAAAGAATGGGAGTTTAAGGATATGTATAGATTTCAAAAACCTAAACATAGCGTGTCAAAAGGACAATTACC
Source organism: Pseudotsuga menziesii (assembly GCA_001517045.1). Taxonomy (NCBI): domain Eukaryota; kingdom Viridiplantae; phylum Streptophyta; class Pinopsida; order Pinales; family Pinaceae; genus Pseudotsuga; species Pseudotsuga menziesii. Next base: position 1,270,421 of record LPNX010731805.1, on the reverse strand, counting down.
CCCTCCCCAACATGGAGACCCTCCTCCAACGGGTCACTGGATCAAGCATGATGTCAATGCTAGATGGTTTTTCTGGTTATAATCAAGCAGTCATCGAAGAAGAAGATAGGCACAAAACCACTTTCACGACTCCTTGGGGCACTTTTGAATATTTGAGAATGCCTTTTGGTCTCACAAATGCTGGGGCTACTTTTCAAAGGGCCATGGATTATGCCTTCAAGGAGTTGATAGGAAAAATCATTGAGATCTACCAAGATGACCTCACTGTGTTTTCGAAAGAAAGATCCAGCCATGTTGGTCATCTCAGGCAGATTTTTGAGCAATGTAGGAAGTTTGGCATTTCATTAAATCCGGCTAAGTCAGTGTTGGGTATTGAAGAAGGAAAACTCTTAGGACACATTATAAACAAGGAAGGTGTCAAGATTGACCCAGAAAGAATAGAAGCCATAAGGAAGATCCCTCTACCTAAAAATGTGAAAGCACTCCAATCTTTCAATGGGCATATAAATTTTATCAGAAGATTTATTCCTAAGTTGGTTGAACTTACGAAACCTATGCAAGCCTTACTTAAGAAAAATGCCAAGTTTGTATGGACAAATGAGGGTAGGGAAGCCTTTGGTTCTATTAAGAATGCCATTACCAGGTCTCCAGTCTTAGTCAACCCGGATTACACGAAAGATTTCATGATCTTTTCTTTTGCTTCAGAAGACACTATTGCCGGCGTGTTGCTCCAGAAGAACTTCGAAGGGTTCAAGCAACCTATAGCTTTCATGAGTAGAGCCTTACAAAACTCTGAATTAAAATATACCATCATGAAAAGCATGCTTATACCTTGGTCAAATCTTTGAAGCATTTCAGAACGTATATTGGATATTCTAAAGTCATTGGATATGTTCCCCATACTGCAGTGAAAGACATCCTGTCTCAACAGGATTGTTTAGGAATAAGGGGCACATGGGTGTCCAAAATCCAGGAGTATGACCTTGAAATAAAGCCTACCAAATTGATCAAAGGATAACGCCTTTCTAAAATGCTTACTCAAAGAAATGAAGAAGCCATTGAAATGATTGCCGAAAACAATATCCCTCAACCAACCATGACTCCTGCGCTTCAAGAACTTGATAATCATTGCTATTCCGACATCATTTTCTTCTTGCTCCATTTCACTTGCCTTGATCACCTCAAAGGTCACAAACAAAGGGCTTTGAGACTCAAAACTGCTAGGTATTGCCTGACCCAAGAGGGTTTGGGTTAGAGGAACCCAAATGGCATTATACTCAGATGTATTAATGAACAAGATTCCAAGAAAATCTTGACTGAATTTCACTCAGGATTTTGTGGAGGCCATTATGCAGCAAATACAATTGCCCACAAAATTTTGAGATCTGGATACTATTGGCCCACTATCTTCGCAGATGTTCATAAACATGTCAAGTGTTGCCAGGAGTGTTAGCGTTTCACAGGGAAGCAGAAGTTGGCTGCGCTTCCTCTTACACCTGTTGTGGTCTTGCCTCCTTTCAGCAATGGGGGCTTGGTTTTATCGGCAAATTTAAGGATAACTCTAGCAATGGTTTTTGCTGGATTCTTATGGCAACCGTTTATTTTACTAAGTGGGTAGAGGCCATACCTACTAAGAATGCCACTGAGAAGGTTGTTATGGATTTTATTGAGGAAAGAATCATCACCAGATTCAGAACTTCCCTTAAAATAACAACTGATAATGCCAAGCCCTTCAGTTTGGGAGAAGTAAATGACTTCTGTTTTAAATATGGCATTATCCTATCCCACTCATTATATTATTATCCACAAGGCAATGGACTTGCCGAGTCCACTAATAAAAACTTAATGACTATTCTTAAGAAAACTGTGGGTGACAATAAAAGAGCATGGGATAGCAAGATTAAGTATGCTGTGTGGAAAGATAGGATTACCAAGAAAAACTCAACTGGAAAATCACCTTTTGAGTTAGTATATGGACTCACAGCCACCTTTCCGGTCAGCATGTAGATTCCAATCTTTAGACTGTTAGTGAATATGGCACAGAAAGATTGGAAATGGAACAGAGGATCCATTAGATTATAGAGTTGGATGAAGCTAGAAGAGCTGCCCTTGATCAGTCACTCGGGCATCAAGAGAGCATGAAGGGCACCTTTGATAAGTCAGCCAAGCCAAGATCCTTCCAAACAGGAGATATTGTTCTCTTATGGGATAAGAGATGAGAAAAGCCTGGAAAGCATGGAAAGTTCAACAACCTTTGGAAAGGCCCGTTTATCATCCGTGATACTGCTGGCACCAATTCTTTTTTACTTAACACCATGGATGGAGATACATTAAACTTGCCCATGAATGGTCAACATTTGAAGCCTTTTTATTGAAACAACCTCCAAGATGACCAAGGGGTCATCCCAGGGCTTCTTTAAACCCATCCTTGTTGTATTTTTATGTATTTTATTTTTTGTACCACAATATTTGATGTACCAAAATGTTGTATCATAACCTTTGTATATTAGCATTTTATCATACTTCGTTTATATGCTGAAAAAGAAAAAGTTTTGTTTTATGCACTTTGATTTGAAAAAGCAAAAAATATTTTCTGGTATTTCATCATGGCTTATTTTTTATATCATATACATGGGACTAAGACACTTCTGTTTACGTACAGGTACCAGAGATTCCTGGATTCTCAGGCACTCTCTTTGATCAATGAATCAAGCGAGTACCTATCCCGTAGTTGGAGCCAGATGTTGCCAATTATTTTGTACAATAGTTGAACTTCCTATTGAGCCGCTAGTTATTGAGCATGATGAATGCTCATCTCCAGAGTTCAGAAGTTCAGTGTGTTCCAAAGTTAGCCGGTTTTTTGGTTGAACTTTTTATTTTTTGTAAAATACATGTTCATACCCCCTGGGGAAAATGTAAAAAATGTCCTAGCATTTAAATTTTTATAAAAGGCTCGGCTTCCCGGACTTGGGAATCAAGCCGACTAGCCTAGAGTGTTTTTTCCCTTTGTTATGATTGGCTATTTAACACAAGACCAATAATTTCTGAGTTTTTCACTCGCTTCTCCAAAGCTGGGGTAGTTGTCTTGATGTTTCGGCCTTGAGAGGTTATTAGAGCCTTTGTGTTAGTGTTTTTTGTCATGCTAGGCATTTTGATTGAGTCGTATGAATATGTATTAGGTCCCCCTAGAGTTTCGTTGGATTTCGAGAAAAATGATTTTTTATTTTTCCGTTTTTTAAGCCATTTTTTAATGGTTTAAATGAAAAAATTCAAAATGTAATAAAAGTGTGATCCAGAGTCCGTTTTCGGCATGGTTGGGCTCATTTTCAAGCTCGGAGCAGCATCATTACTCCAGGGGCCACTTTCACCATCAGTCGGGCAGCCAGAGCATCCCGTGAGGCAGTATTTGGCTAAAAGAGCTTCAGAATGGCATTTTAATGCTAAAATTGGACTTTTTTGCACTAGAGTCCAAATATTAAAAAGTCAAAATTAAAGTCAAAATTGATGTTTTAAGTGGTGGAGATGATTTGGCATGGGTCCCCCATTGAGTTACGACCCTCTCCATGAACTGAAAACCAACTTTGGATAAAAAAAAAAAGTCACGTTTTAATTACATGAATGGGTGACGTGAACCTCTTTGCTGCCCACGCGATTATGAAGGTGGGAGTTGGCTCGCGGCTAGTGAGTGGTATTAAGAGTGGGCTCCCCATCCACACTCATAATTTTTTAAATAAACCATAGTGTATTTCCATGCATAGTGAATTGTTCAAAATAAGAGGATGACGTGAGGTTAAATTAGAGCTCACGCTAGCATGTAGTAGTGTGGTTTGAGGTTAGCGAATTGTCATAAGGAGATCCCTCTCCACGTGAAGTATTAAATCCAATGCATAAACCATGGTGACGTCAACTAATTCATGGAGTTCATGCTAGTTGGAGCTCGCGTTGTTTGGTGTCTCTTCCCTTGTTTTGTGGCCAGCTCATGGGCTTGGCTCCCAATACACACAAGTCGCATTTGTTATAACTCAGCCGTATCTCCCACAGAAAGCTCACGCATTTCTCAAGGATCTCGTGTGTATACTCTTGGCCACTCCACATTGGATGGTGAAGCTTCCAAGGAGGGAATGGGGGGCGCCTTGCCAAGTTGGAGGCCACCTCCCCATCCCATTTATGAGAGCTCGACTGTTTGATGGAGATTGCACTCCAAGCTGGATTTGACAGGGATTTGATTGGGAAGTCGATTTTCTATTGGCTCTCTTCAAGTGCCAGTTTTGTTTTAGGTTTTAGGCTGTTAGCTTTTGTATAAGTAGAGGCTCTTTTTAGCTCTATAGGGTGGATGGATTTGCAGAGGACCTCTGCCTGTATGATTGTAATTTCTTATCTATGTTATGAATAAAGTTGAGTCTTTGGAGGACAATTTGATGGTGCAAGAACTTTCATGGTGAATATTTAGCTTATAACCAAGGTGATATCTGTGTAGTTATTTTATTATTCATGCATGCTGTGTTATCTAGCTTAGAAGGTTATAATCTAATCCATAGAGTAGGCATTTGAAGTTCCAACTTGCTTGCTTATGTGTAGCTATACACAATCTAAGAATTGCATATTGTATTAAGTTGTACTCATGCTTTTCGGTTCTTGTTTGTTTTATACATACTAGATCTAATCACTTGCTTGAAGGGTATTTTAGTTTTGCAGATCACCCCGCGTGAAGTAGAGATCGGAGCTCAGTTGCATCTTATTTCTCTTCAAATATAATTTTTCTAATGTTTCTTGTCCCACAGGTTCCCTCCACACTCAAATTTACTCAAGCTTGGGCTTGAAGTTTTTCTTATCCATACTCGAAAAGAAAATTCTTGCTTTCCGGTTACTTTGGTTTTGTTTCATAACAAGTAGATTTTTGTGTTAAATCTTATCTTTTCTATGTCTTGTTATATAGATCTAAGAGCTTCCTTTGCTAAAGAGTTTATCTCACGAAAGTTTAGATCTAGCTTTGCTTAGTTTTAGTACTTGAAGCAGCATAAAAAACTCTATCTTTACACAAATACTAATTGTAAATTTTATTGTATTTTATTGTCTAATCCACTGTTTTACAGGAAAGTAGCTCGCTGGTTTTTCACTTTTCATGATAGGTTAAGAGGAAGTGCTGGCGAAAATTTGAAGTTTCAAGCTCCAAAAAACACTCCTAATTCCCCCTTCTTCATCCCCCTTTCTCCGGATTGCATTAAAGGCCTTTCAAGATCAGAAAAGAATCCCAACATCAAAGGCATTGTAAAAATTAATAAAGAGCAAGTGGGATAAAGGCTCCCACACCCCACTTCCCCCATTTGGGGGAAGCCAGTATCGTCTGTTTTTCATGTTTGCAATTTGCTTTGTTTTATGCTTGTAGAATAATTGGTTAGAATAGAATAGGAAAGGTTAATTTCAAATTCTGGAAAAGTTTGTTTTTTGCTTTCATAAAAGTCAAAAGAAAAAAGCTTCTTGTTTTTGTTTAACTTTATTTTAGAGCTTTCTTTCATTTAATATAAATTGCAAAAGTAAAAAAGAACTAAAATCTCTTGAATCTCACTGTTAGGTGGATCAAGAGTGCTCTCTGTCGGAGGGTTTGTGGTGATTCTTTAATTCATGCATTTTTGCTCTTTAACTTGTTAATTTAAATTTAAGACTCTTGAAGTTGCCAAAATCCAAGTCAAGAGCACTCTCTGTCGCAGAGCATAATAGTCTTGCATCATCCTTGCATTTAGGCATATAGAGTAACTAAGACTCTTGAACTTTTGTCATAAGACAAAGTCAAGAGCGCTCTCTGTCGGAGAGTTTAATTGTGTTCTAATAAAATTTGCAACTCACATTTTCCCCTTAATTAATTTACTTTGTTGCTATCCTTCACCTAGTATGCTCTGTCGATTTTCATAGTTGGGCTCGTACTCAGAACGGTGAGCGGATTTGATAATCTCTCCCCGAAAGTATTCAAAGTCATGCTTAGTAAAGGTGCCGGAACTCCCCGTTGTCTTAGAGTCTCGGCTAGCTGGTCAATCCGCAGGATACCAGCCTGGGATACTGGATGGATCGACATGTCTCATACGGAATAATTTGGAACGCTTTCTCGGTTGGTCTTTTGATACCTTTTGATGAGCCATAATAAACAAGACCACTAAAACACTTTAAAATAAACCAAGAACAATCGCAAAACACTTTCACTAGCACTATTTTGAGACTTGTATTTTCAGTATTCCCAAGCATCTCAGACATTTGACTCCATAAGGCGCTGGTCTATTTTAAAATCGTATGCATTATTATTGATCTGGGCCATTTGTCCTTTGTTTTTTTTAAGTAAGATATTTATTTGTGAATGCTATCTTATTTCATGAGCTCTCATTATATTGTTTATCTTTTAATCTGGTGATAGCAACGTAGATTGCTTTTTTGTCTTGTGTTTATTTTTCAGTTATAAGAATTGCTATCTTTGTTCATCATAACAAACTCCTAATAAACACCCATTCGCATGACTTTCGTAAAATTTACTTAAACACATTGAGCCTTAGAAACTCTTTGTTAGGGACCACCCCCCTTGGCTTCGTTAGGAGTTAGCCTAAACGGAGGAGCTAGGAGTAGGTGACAGTACTTGGCTCTGTGCTTGCCCCCAGGGTCACACCTCTTCCACTTTCTCAAGTGAGGAGACAGCTTTCTGAAGATTTCTGCTGCTGGTGTGCAATCGACGGACAACACATAGGAGGCTTCATGAAAAGGTAATGGGGCTGCTTTGGAATTTTATGATTGATCACCATAGCATGCTTCTTATTGTTTTTGTCGGTCTACTAACATAAATAAGGGGGCATCATTCATCCCTTGGTGCATGCAAGGCTTCATAGGTTCAACTTTGCTAGTATTTGACCATTTTTTACTGGGTCAACTCAGTTTGACTAGGCGAAATCAATGTTATCAGAACCGGACAGGTCATCGAACATCGAACTGACAGAGCCCTAAATGTAAACTAGACTAGAACTAAAAAAAATAGGGAAAAAATCTGGTAGACTAAAAATACATAAAATATTCATTTTTTGTAAAAACACACACACACACATAGATATATATATATATATATATATCCATGTGTGTACATATGAATCCAAACCATTAATACACAAATATGCAAAGTTTCTCATATATATAGCAAGTACAGGTGTAAATAGCCAAAATAACATTGACTGCAATACATGTCTGAAGTTTTGAACCAATATACATAAACAAAGAGGTTCTAAATGGGCCCTACAATCCAAAAAATAAGCATAGTAGTGTGCTAATGAATAACTAGAAATTGATAACATGAAAAGTAGGCCGTAATCATCCTCATCGTCATCCTCATTAGTCATCCTCATCCTCAACCTCGACTAAAGTGGGATTTTGAGCTCCACTAGATTTCCCTGGCCCTGAAGGTAAAACGTCTGGAAGTGGGTCCAAATCCAACGAAGAAAGGTCTTCATTTTCACTAGGGGCTTAGGGTTAGGTTAGATGCATTAGATTAGGGAAATTTAAGTTTTTTTTTAAAATTTGAAATCCGTGGGTTCCTAAGCGCTGTCGTACGACACAGTATGTACTGTACCGGTTCTGTACGGAACCGATCAAAGCCGACCAGTTAGATGGTTTTTGGGCGGTTCTGTACGGAACTGGTCGGTTCACTGGTGGTTCGAGCTCAAATTCCGGGTCAAGCGGTTTTGGACCCAGACCGGACTAACAAATCCTGTAAATCAGTCAATTTGGTTGTTTTGTTTGAACCAGACTGGTTTGACAACACTAGGCCAAATATAGGTCCCGATTGACCTTGGATCCAAACATTCGATTTTTGTTTTTTAGCATCCATTGGGATCCCACACATGATTCCATGCTTCAGTTGGCCATGATAGACCTCCATCGATGGCATATTTATTTATTATCATTTATCAGGGCGTTGTTTTAATTTTTACTGTTTGGGCATGGATGGAACTATACAGTGGATACTTGATGGATTTGGTGGTTCTCATGGTCACCATTAGTGGATTTGGGGTCTCTGATCTCATTGGAACAGCTGGTTCGGCCATCCAGGCAAGGGAAACAATTATTTTCAACATTTTACAGCTTCAGCTATATACACCAGCAATAATTAAAAAATTAAGTGACCATTAACTTATCAAACAAAATAAAAGTGGCTAATATTGGGGCATCTTGTGAGTTGGGTTGATATTATGATGTTGTAGTCTGTTTTGAGCTTGTATTATGTGATTATCATGAGAGTTGGGGCCCACAACTCATTGTTTCTCCTAGAGAGGATGCACTTGGCCCATGAGGGTGCACTTGTGGGCAACATGTGTTATGTGTCATTTACACAGTTTATTCATGTTGTAAAGGGGGTGTCTAGGAGAGAGTTAGACCCCTAGGAAACCCCCCCTTTGATAACTTATGATTATCATTTCTACTTTGTACTTTCTCTGGGGAGGGTGCACTTGACATAACGATCCCTCTTTGGCTCATGATGTATTTTTTCGGGACATTATCCACTGTATTTTTCTATGATTTGATCCTAGCCTTTCATCATTTTCATTAGGGAATTTGTATGCCATCCCTCTATTTAAGAGAGATTGAGCTTATTGTAATGGGCTTTTGGTGCCAGACTGAACACAATAGAGATTTTGATTTTTCCTCTATCTAGTGGTCATTTGTGAATGCTTGGATCTATAGTGATTTGCATCTTATCTTTGCTCTAGTGTTTATTCTACATACTTGGCATCATTTCATAGTTAATTTGTAGGCATAAACAAATCATTTTCAGCTGAGCGATTTGAGGAGAAACGCCTTTCCTCTCTTCATTTCGATTTGGGAAAACATGGAGTTGATCTTGTGTCTTTTTGTTATCCTTTTCATAAGATTGCTCTTTTAGTTTGCTTTGCATGCAAATTTATGTTTTTTTGCTCAACATTATTTCCATAGAGTTCTCACTTGGTTTTTGCTGGCAAGGGTGCACTTGGAGCTTTGATAGAGCAATTTCACTTGTGGAGGAAGGCACTACTCAGCGGGGCAACCAAGATCATCATTCATACATCTGACAATTGTTGATCTATCAGGTACGCTATTGGTTTCTCTCTCACATTCTTTCTTTTTTGTTTGTCATCATAAACTAAAAATTATCTCAAACCCTCAGATTTTAGGATCTTAATTTTCGTTCTCCCAATCGTAACATAATTAGAAACCCAAGTTGGAATCATTGTAAAACCCCTAGGAGCTAATTTTCAACTTCATTTGACTCCATTTTCCCATCCTAGGCACTAGTCTTCCTAGGGAATTTGTGCCTTCCTTGGGTAGTCCGTCGAACCAAACTTTGGGTGACTTTGGTATGCTTCTCTGTTTACATTGCTTATCCATCGTTTGAACTTGGATTCTGAGTGCTAGAGTTTATTTAGTTGCTATCTCATGGCTATTTCACTTCCTAGATTAATCTTCATCTACCTACAATTTGGCCATTTTACTTGGCACTGCATTCATCCTAGATCTGATTATTGACTTGTCGCTATTGGATTAGTATTTTACTCAGCTGAGTTTTTCACCTTATTATTAAGCCTTCTCATCTTGTTCCTTAAGGTGTCTCATCCCCTTAGCTATTTGCTTGATCTAGGGTTTCAATTCAAGACCACTGTTATCACATATATAGTAGCCAGGCTACCATATTATATTTTTTAGACACAGTACTTTTTTCAGCTAGATCTCTTACATATGAGATGCTGAGATGAGCAGTTTTGGTGGATCATTATTGTATTAGTGGACTATTGTACTCTTCCATGTCAGGACTGAGTCTCAGGACACTCAGATTTGAGGACTCATGTAGCCATCTAGTCATTACAGAGCAGTTATTGATGCCCAGTTTTATATCAGTACTTTCTCATTGGACAGATGGTGTCTCAGATGGATTATATTGCATGATTATGACTTAGCTTTTTATATTGTGTTATGGTTATCATTGCTCTTATATTGATTTTTGTGACATGTATTAACTTGTGGTATCATGATCTGGAGGTCATAATTATATGGACTTGGATGTATTTTGTACTATGTATTGATGTCCCTACTTAGACTTGGAAGTTCCTGATCTAAACTCATTGGTTTTACCCTCCTTAGGGAGAATAGAGGTAGTCATTCCCACCATTGTTTTGGCTTGCTAGTGTTGGCTCCATCATTCATTGTCTTCACCCATCCATTACCTTCCCGTTTAGTTTTCAACCCGACTGACTTCTTGACTTATGGCATGGATGACCTTTTTCCCCGCTAGAACTTTTGTTGGACAAGCCTCCCTGTTTATATTGTGTCTCGGCTCTGAGTTGGTGACAAAACTTGCCTTTGGTAAGTTGGATTGTATGCCTAAATCATTCTGGTCAGTTGTCCCGATGTTTGGCATTGTGCAGAACTCCCCTTGGTCACTTGAGATGTTGTTGGCTAAAACTGAAAACTCATGTACTACCTGTATTGAAAATATTGAATATGCGCCCATGGAAAATGAAAATGATAAAACTATGTTTCTTAACATATGTAAAGAGGGCAAGAGCAATGAAATGCTAAAATACTCCTTGAAGAGTACAAGAAAAGGTCCAAAAAAGCAATGGTTAAAAATATGCTATATCCAAATATTGCTGACCTTATAAAAATAAATATGTCCCGGATGAGAGCTGCAATTAGCTATGCTTTTAAGCACTGGTGAAGTCCCAAAGGGTCATATAGGCCAAAAAGGCCGTGTAATAAAATGATGATCCTAGTGAACTTGGATCAAGCTTGATGTAGTCATGATGCCTAAGTTGGATAAGCACTCTTTAAACAACTCACCCATTTGTGAGGCACTGCCATTCCTTGTGTTGTTGTTTGTTCGACATTGGTTATAGTGAGTATTCCCTTTCCATTATCCAAAGTGTTATGATGTTGAGCATGAAGTCATCCTTTGCTTTAGCCTTGTCAATTTCAGCCTTCACCCTTCACTAGCAAATTGACTACAACTATGAAGTGAGTATAGTCTTGAAAGTCTATGTCTGAGTAATAATAAATAAAGCCTTATATATGTATTGGTTGATGTACCGCCAGTGAAATGAATGCTACATGTTGTGATTGTTGCTTGAATGAGTTGTAGAGCATGTCTTAGCCTTTTAACACTTGCAGCAGATGGATGATAGTCTGAGTTATTATTGGTGTCTGATCATTTACAGATGGTTATATTGTTTATTGGATATGATTGATGATCAGATAGAGACCTGTGAGGGGTATGAGTATACACCTTAGATGGATTTGGACTCTCTGAGTCTAATGAGGCAGTTTATTTCTAGTTCCGGGCACTTGCAGATATGATTAGGCTCATTCTGCCTTTTTGATGCAGTTTTTCTTCACAGGTTGATATGTCTAAGCAGGGAGATGTTTTAGTTGGATCTCCTAGGGCGTTGTATGGGCATAGGGGGTGCAGCCACTTGTTTGTACCATAGTACCCCCATCCTAGAGAGCATGGTGGGCTCAGTTTGACAACGCAGGCACCTTAGGAGGCTGCTTTGGCAGGATCACGTTTCCCGAGGCAGATTAAAAAATGATTAAATGGCTATTGAAGAAATCGATTTGGGCTACTGAGAAAAGGAAATGACATGGGATGAGTCACAATGATGAGAGTGATGTCCTCCACACCTTCTCCAGCAGTTGCAGCACCTGATTGGGCCCACACCTATTTTTGGGCATTTTTATATTATTTTCTGGAGCTTTTGGGAGGTTCACGATTTCCTCAAGGAGGCACAAAGTCAAAGAATTAAATTATTATATTATTTTATTGTGCCATGGGGATACCCAGAGGGAGTTAGTCAAACACTCCTTGGACCCACCATGTGCTTCATTTATTTCTTGTTGAGTGGGTTACCCTCTTTATGGGTGATTTAGTCCACTTTGGTATTTTATGGTTAGATTGATCCATGTATTGTATGTTGAGCTCATCTCAACCAATGATTAGAACATTTTATCTTTTAATCTTAGCCACTCGTTTTGAAAGTGGTTAGGATTCGGTTATGATTGTGGTTCTCTCATTTCTATATGAAGGAGAGAGCTTCTCATTTGCAAGGGGCCTTTGGCTCTTGGATCTGAATATAGAAATACTTTTTTTGTGGATATTTTCTGGATCTGCTTTGCATCTAATGTTCTCAAATGGTGATTGGATAGTCTTCTGCTTCTTAGCATTGTGGAAATTCTTGTGAGATCTATATTTTTCTGCTGTCATTGTTTTGCCTACAGGAGGGCGTTTTGGCTGGAGCGTTTTTGCAGGGGGACCTCAACTCGCTCGGTTTTCTTCGTCTTGGATCAAGGGGTTTTCATTAGTTTCATTGTGATCTATGATTACTTCGTTTTACTTTCTTGTAGCGTTTGGTTTCTTTATCTTGTATTGGCAAATCTGATATTGTTGACGTTTGCTCATGCAGGATAGGGGGCGCATTGGTAGCTTGTGGCTTACATCTTTCATAGAAATCACTTGGGTCTTCCAGAATTGAACGGGATAGTAAGGATCATCATTGTTAAAGACTTGTACAAGCATTTCTAGGTAAGATCTTTATAAGCATTTCTAGGTTTGATCTTTCTTGTCGGGAGCAGATCCAGGTCTCCCCCGTTGTTGTCTTGGACTTAGATAACATAAAGTGAAGGCTGCCTTGATTGGCGTGACAACCATCCATTTGGGAGTCTACGCAGTCGTGGTTCCACCCCTTAGTTGCTTGCCCCTCTACCATCCATCTTGGATCCACTTCACATACGCAACTACAAAGGTGGTGATAACAACCACCTTTGTTTATCATCTATCATATGCTTGTTTGTTTGTGTGTTTTGATTTGCACGAGTTAGCCATCATTGGTTAGCTATGGTCTCCCCCTTGATCTAGTTTTGGCTTGGCCTAAAGCGAAGAAATCCTCTTTCAGCATGAAAACTACTCTTGCAAGGGTTGAGGCACTATTTGGTCATCTGATTTGGTTGCCTACCCTCTGCCCTTCTTGGATAGGATCCTTCCGAGAGGCAACTACAATCCAGGTGATAACATGTGGACAATGGAGCTTCGAGGCACATGACTTATGACAAGTCATTGTTTGGTAGGATTCGAGAGTGAGAGGGAGGCATGGTTGTGGAGCTTGATCTTGATGCCACATAGCTTATGAGATGAGTTGGCTCCATTTCATTCCAGAAGCTCTCAAGTGATGTTCTTGAGCTGAGTGATATTTTATTTGTTTCGAGCTTGAGGAAAAACCACCTTTCAGTTTTTTGTATGAGAGATGTACAATGGATAGTTGCTTTTGAGGGACAGTAGTGCATCGTCAGAGATTGTGGACTAGCTAGTCCAAGGACTTTAAGTAGATGGGTGAGAGAGGGTGGCCTTTACAGGATTTGTTGATCTAGTGGGGCTTGCAAATTTTTGAGGGAGGTTGGATGAGCCTTCTAGTTATAGAGGGAGTTAGCAGGTATTGTTGTAAACACCTTCCTCCTAAAGAGGGATTGTTAGAGTTTTAGGTTACACCAAAAGTGTTTACACAATGTTTGGGGTGCTTCATGGGATTTAGGGTACATGGAGTATGTTCATCCCCTGGATGGTCTAAGATGGATTGTAGCATGAGAGATGGTTTGTGATTGATATGCACAATTGTGATAGCTTGCTAAGTGGATGCTAGACCCGAAATGATCACTAGCTCAATGTTTTTCCCTAGGGTGTTGGGGATCTCTTGCTTGGATGGTGGATGCCTTGCATGATGGTCACATGGAGGATTCACTTGGTGGGAGAGCGCCCAATAAAATATGAGGTGTTGTGCATTGTGTAGGAGGGCTACAAGCCTTAGAAGTTAGATGGCATGTGGCAGTTTGGTTTCCTGTTTGGAAGATTGGAGATGGCACAGGGACGCTCGAGGCTTCGATAGTGTCCTTAGAGGGGGTAGTCGCCCTAGTGGAAGACTTGGGTTTGGAGGATGGATGGAGTCCGCGGAGGCTTGAGATGGAGTGGTGTGGACTTTGCTTACATAGCTACATCACCTTGGGTCACCATTGTGAATGACATCATCATTTGAGCCTGACACTTGTACTCTAGGAGTGGAGTGCTTCAGTTGTGTGTGGCTTATGTTTTGTAGGCTTCCTTGTAAGGCTTAGGTTGACTTGTGTTATATTGGTGGTCTCCATTACCTCTCATATAAACAAAGTTTTTTTGGACAACACATCACAACATGCATTCATTTGTATCTCTTCTTTGGAGTGCTCCCTTAGTGATGCGCTTCATGAAGAAACTCTAGTGGAGCATATGAGTTGGACGATTTCTCTGTCTTGAGGTTCTTCTTTGTACATTTAGTCTCTCTCTCTCTTGGGCGCTAGGGTTTCTTGGTCTCTTGGAGCATCTTGAATTCTAAGGTTTGGGTTTCATCTCCTAGAGGCTAGATTAGGGTTTGAAAACCCTTGGATGTATTTGGGGAAGAAAAGGAGAAGGAAGTCCTTCCTGGGAGACATTATTGGAAGGATTCTTGTAATTGGAGCTAGGGTTTGTTGACTAACCCTAGCTAGGGGCCAAAACATCTTAGGTGGTTGGATTTTGTCCTAGCGTTGAGGGGAGGCTATTGTATGTATGTACTTAATTTGTTGAGCATATATATTTGTGATTTTCAACTGTCCACATATTGTGTATATTGCATATTTGATTTCAACATTTTATCTTCCTGGTATGGTTATTCCCAACCCTTAATTATCTTGCTGATTTGACACACTTAAGGGAATATTGATTTGGGACTTATTATTAAAATTGAAGATAATACTACAACGATTTATGTTGTTGTGCGTGTTGTTATAACTGTTGTATAAAAAGAGCTTTTAGGTCTGGTTTATGCATGTGAAGTTGCTCTAAAGGGTTGGCAATTCAATGGAATGATTGGTGTATTTTCTTCTTAATTTGGAGTGAATTTTGTGGCTGATTGAAGTGAATTACTTTGACTGTTGCATTGTTGTTTTACACATTAGTTTACAACACTCCTAAAGGCTGAAATTCTAGGGTTAAGATTTAAGGAAGCTTCGCGGAAGAAGGTGAATTTTCAAATTCACATTAATTGCTGAGTGCAAATGAAAGTTCAACACATTCTTCTCATTGTGGATGATGTTGCCCTTTTGTTTTCCACCTTGGAGGGATTATAGAGACAACTTGATGCATTATCAAGATTTTATGATCTTCGTCATTTGATGGTCAACCTTGGCAAAGCCAAGGTTATGATCTTGATCAGGATGAAGCATATTCGATTAGAGTACCATTTGTTTTTTCAGGGGTGGAGATCGAGATCATAACTGCTTACATTTACTTGGGTGTTTACCTTTTAGTGCCTAGATTTGGATTGACGAAAGCTTTCTAATCCTGAATCAATAGGGGTTATGGATTCCTAGCTCCTCTTGAGTGTTGACATTTCCAAAACCACTTGTAGGATATTTAGCCAAGATGGGCCTCAGGGATAGCCTCATTAGACCGATAGTTCTTTATGCTTTTGAGGTCTAGGGACCTAGTTCTTTGGAATCAGACTGGGCCATGACAAAGAGAGTTTAGGTTCTCATTCTTCAACACATAATCAGATGCAGGAGGATCATTCTAAAGGCCATTCTTTTGGCATAGTTTGCTTGCCTCCCTTTAGGATTGAAACCATCTTTGGATTGGTTTCCCTCTTAGATTGAGTTTGATGATTTGCGAATTCTTCAATAGGAAGGGAGCACTACACTTTTCTCTCCTATTGCTGTTCGAAGGCCATAGCCACTTCTAGTACATCTGGTCGAACTTGTTGCTAGTTTGCAGAAGCCTTTTGTTTACTTCAGTGAATATGTATCTCGAGTGACAACCTTCCCGCATTCAAACACTCTCTTGATGGCCTCGGTCGATTCCTATTAGGTTTTGGATTCTTCTCAACATAGGATAAATTTGTCTATATCATGATTTTTCAGGAGTTGCTTTAGCGCTTCCACTTTGTTTCCACACAGATGTACTCAACAGTCCCATTGACCTATTTGTTGTCATTTGTCAGACTTCAATATAATTATCTATCTTATCTTATCTCCAGGTTCATTCGATCAACTGGTCCTCCATTTAGGGATCTCCTTGGATGTTAGGAGCGATGGACCTCCTCCCAAGATTGCATAGCTAGGTCCCTTCGCTCCATGTTACTCCCTAGACAACATTCTTGGGCAGTGAATTGACCTCGTCATAGTGATTGATGACTCGGTTGTGGAGCCTTGTTTTCTCTTACCACATCTGGACTTGACCTTTAGTTCCAACCAATGTTATCAGAACCGGATAGGTGATCGAACCGACATAACCCAAAATGTGAACTGGAACAGAACTTAGACCGGAATCGGAAAATAACCGAGAAAAAAATTGGTTGACCAAAAAATACATCAAATATTCATATTTAGTAAAAAACATATATGTTCACGTGCATACATATGAATCCAAACCATTAATACACAAATATGCAAAGTTTCTCGTATATATAGCAAGTACGTGTGCAAATAACCAAAATAACACCGAGTGCAATACATCTCTGAAGTTCTGAACCAAAATACATCAACAAAGAAGCTCTAAATGGCCCCTAGAGTCCAAAAAATAAGCATAGTACTAATGAATAACTATAATCTTATCATATGGAACTAGGTACTAGGTAGAATTCTAAAGAATTCCTCAAGATTTCTTGTGGTTAGGTTAGAATCTTTCGCATGAGTAGGGGCTTAGTGTTAGGTTAGAATATTTAGGATAGAGTTGTTATGTTTTTTTTTTAAATTTGAAAAACGTGGGTCCCTCGTCATGGCGATACGACAGAGTATGGACTGGTCGGTTTTGTACGAAATTGGCCAAACAGAAGTTCAGTTGTTTTGGTCGGGTTCCATACAGAACCGGTCGGTTGACACCTGGTCCAGGACAAAACCGGGGGTTTTCTGGTTCAAGCACCTAACCAGATTGGTTGGGCCTGTGAACCAGTGGGAGGACTGGCAGGTTTTACCGGTTCAAGTTTGGTTCCAATAACTCTAGTTCCAACATGCCTTGACTTCCTTTGTACTATGATAGGCTTTTACTTGGCTACCTTTTTGCTTTTGATGGAGTAGCAATAGGAGCTGCTTTCCTATTACCCCGACTATGCATTGATACTCTGTATTTTTGAGCCCCATTGACCTACTTATTGTGGTTGTTTGTTGGACATTAACAGATTATCTAATCTTTTATATCTTTTCTTATCTCTAACCCCTTGCTTGTTTGAATCTCATTTTATTTCTGTAAATGACATTTTTGTTTTAAACTTTGTTGCGTCTCACTTTTTCAGAGGATATTATTCATTGTTAGTAATCTATATACTTCTCAATGGTTGTTATTCAATGCTTCTAATTGTTTCATTATTTGGGGGCTTGTTTTATTTGTGACTAAGCATTCAAATTTGTGGCTTTGCAGATTGTGCAGTGACAATTCAGACTGATAAAACAATCTCACGTGTGCATGCGGAGATAATAGTTGAGGCAGCCCCTTCTTGGAATGCGTTGCAGTGCTTTTCAGGTATCCCTTCACCAGAAATTCGCCTGAAGGATCTTTCAAAGTTTGGCACATTTGTCAACAAGGAAATTTGCTCAAAACCAGTGTATTCTTTAGCAAATAAGGAGACAATTCTATGTAATGGGGACTTGATAACATTTGGAACAAATAATACAACTTTCAGGTGATTTCAAGCTATTGAAGCTCTTCTAGTTTTTAGAAATGTTTCAATATCTCTTCATGATTGTTTATATTTTCTACTTAAAATTGCAGTTTCATTGATTTTTTCATGAGGTGGATCACAGTTCATTTTGAGATCAGATAGAATGGTTTTAATCAACATAATGAATAGTTTTTGACAGGTTGAACTTTGTTCCATTCTTATTCTGTATACCAGCTTTAGAAAGCTTGAATCGGAAATATGATTTATGTACTGTTGTGTCATCAATGGGTTGGTATTTCTGTTCCTGGTCCCTTGGATTTGGTAGTTGTGTATTTACTTAATTAAATTGATTGGTCATTCTTATTTATGTAGATGATTAAGTTGTATAGGCATTTATTCTCTTTTGTTTATTCATATAGTATTTGTTTCAACGTATTATACTCTAACTTTTCCGTTCCCATAAAATGTGCACCATACTTTTATAGTGTAAAAAATTTATGAATATTTTTTGGGGCATGCATTATTGTATTCATGTTTACAACGTTGGTTATTAGGTGTGAAACATGATATATTGCCATTCGCTTTGGGCATGGTATACTTCTTTACAATTATTGATTCTTTATGTTGAGAGTTCCTGTATTTCATTTCATTTATTTTCATCCACAACACTGATTGCATCATTTTCAGGGGCCTACGCAACAGAGAAATGGATGTCAGAGTGTACACATCTTGTTGTTGAAGATTATTCTCCTATAACAAATGATGTGATGGAAGCTATTATGGCCAAAAAACCTATCGTTGTGTATGATTGGCTTCAAGTAAGTTATGAAGTTCAGTTTCTATTATATGCTGGACAATGGATTCATTTCATAACTAGTAATGGGATTTGAGGGAGGCGCTGGAAGTTTTCTCTGTTATTTTCCTGGAGCACACCTTCTAACTTGCTTCCAAAATAGATGCTAAGTTGTTTGAGATCAATGTTGCTGGTGAAAAGAAGCTTGTTTCCTCTTCTCTCTTTCTTGCTCTCCATTTTTCTTATTTTATGTTGTTTATGCTTATGTTTAGATTAGTTACATATTTTTCTTTGGAAATGCATGTAACACTCTAACTAGATGCAACTAATGTGCTTTGTTATCTTTCGTACTATTGAGTGTTAGTTTGGTCATTCAAGGGAATCGATACAATTTTATTTTGTGTCATTCATTCTGAGATGTGTTTTTAACATGGTGGCATGCATCCTCATCCCAGGCCATGGTGGGGCAAACATCTTTTCCTTCAGAGATTCCAAGCTGCTTGAGGTGTTGAATGTACTTCTTTTTTGAAATGAACCATCACTTTGGGACAAATAAGTCTAAACTTTGTATTTGTTAATATATCTTCAAGTTTTAACATTATATGTATTTTTACAGTCTATATTTTTCTATTTCAACTTGAGCTGGTTCAAACAATAACTTTGATTATTTGTCCAGCTTTCCTCCTACTATGTCACTAAAATGTGGGAAAGTATCTGTACGAGTCAAGATTACAGATCCAAAACATCGAGAAGCATGCTTATGTGGAGCCACATTTGTGATTGGGCCATTACATTTGGTAATATGTTTATGATATTCTATGATTCTTGTACTTAACTTTGCCTCTCAACCATTCCCATAAGGTGGTCCTTTTATTGCAGTACCATTACAAAGAGAAGTTGCAGCTTCTGCTGGAAGTTGCTGGGGCAACTGTTATTTCTTTTGCTAAAAGGTGTTCAAGTACACAGGTACTTGTATTCTATGACTCTAGATTTTTGTATTTAATTTAGGCATGAATCAACTCCTCCTAATTTTAATTTGTAATGAGAGGTTATGCAAAATCATCTTCCATATAAGTCAAGGTGCATCATGTATGTCTTTATTTAAATGCAATTTTGGACGAATGATATATATTATAGTTAGAAGACCATGCTTTGATACCAGGTGAGGATAAATGGTATCGGACTTAGCTAAAAAAAACCATAACTTTGCTATAACTTAATAATCATCAACAAATAAAGAAAGTTCAATACACATGGTCACAAGTACACAAAGATTATAGTGGAGAAAGCTAAGTTGTACTGAAATGGATACGGTAAGGGAAATGGATAAGGAAAATTTTCAAAGAAGTCGGATATATATATATATATATATATATATATATATATATATATATATATACCACGAGACACATAATTTGAAGCTGTAAAATCCGCTTTTTAGGTAAAAACCCAATGTAGATAGAATAAGTAATCAATAAATGGATAAGTAAGAATAAATGATAATATGTAAGATGATTAATAATTACAATTGCTTGGGCTTATATAAGCCTGTCTTGCACCTTATCACCAAAGGGCATGACTATTGACTTTAACTATTCTTTACTAATAATAATAAATTAATATTAATTATATTTAATATTAACTTATTATTATTTTATTGTTACATTGCCTTCCCCTTAAAGGAAGCTTTGTCCTCAAAGCTGATTTTACGACAATGATTACGTCTGATTTTTTTCTTGTGATGTTATCTCTCGATCTTTTGTGTTTAGTCATTGCGACATTTGATTAAACGAGGCGATACGAGTTATGGATACCCCAGAAGAACTGCCGCATCGTCTCTGATGTGGTCCATCCCAAATCTATTTTTATCGAAGCTATTTGATCACTTTGTGAGATGGGTCTTCTTGTTTGTTGTTTTGTATTTTGATTTGATGTTCTTGCTCATCTGACATCATCTCTCCTCTGTGTGTGTTCATTTTGGCCCCGTCATTGGTCAAAAGGATGTTTATAATTGGGGTGTCGACAAGGAGTTTTTGTTGTTTGTTCTTCTGCTGGATTGACTTCTTTTTTAACTATATTGATGACCGAATTTGTATTTGCTTCTTTTTCCTTAACTTGTTTTTTGAGCCCAAAGGTTTTGATGTCCCTTGCTGAATGTTCGCCAACTTGCTTCCGAGTAAATCTTTATCATTCTTAAGATTCCTGCTCGTTTCTTCTTGCGAGTTCACATTGTCTTTAAACTCTAATAGTTTCTTATGCAGATCTCGATTTTCCTCCTTTATCTTTTGATGGTGATGTGCTCTATCTTTCGCCTTCTTGAATTGAAGGATCAACTTGTGATTATGATCTCTTAAACGAGATATCTCTTCTTCTTTATCCATGATGACTTTGTCTAATTATTTCTGCATCTTTTGTCTTGATTTTTGATCATCTTGTGAAATCATCTTCAAAATGTCTTTGAAATCTTCAGATGACACATCCTCTGAATCCCATTTCATTGAAACATCTTGTAGTGTGATTTGCTTCTTCTTATATGAAAATGTTAAAAACTTTTTCTTCATATTTAAGATGACTGATCCCAATGTTTCCATCCAGGGTGAACCTAGAATGATGTCGACTTTGTTTAAATATACAGTTGAAACATTGAATCGGGATGTGAACTTGTATTCATTAATTGTTAGTTGTAAGTTCATAATTTCATATTGCTTCGCATCGTAGTTATATCTCTTTTCGACTATACTTGATTATGAGATTAATAATTGATTTGCCAAACCGTCGCTAATGAGATTTTCCTTTTTGGTAGGACAAATAACAATGCAAATACCTTTTCCTTGAATAGATCCTTCAAGTTTTAGGATGTTAACGGCTACTTCTGAGTAGGTCTTAGGGAATCTTTCTTGATTTTCACCATAAGTCTCCATTTTTGCTAACCTTTGTTAGATAATAATAATAATTAATTTAATTAATTAATAATATATTATTATCAATGTTATATAAACTATATATAGTTTAATATATAATTTTTCACAATAAATAATTATTAATTCAAAATAATAATAATTATTATTATAAAATCTATTTTTTAAGTTTTGAAAATATAATGATAATTATATTTTCCAAAATAGTGGCCTCTTTTTTTTTAAATAGATTATTTAAGAATTTAAATAACCTTTCATATAAAAATTTAGTTTCTTTAAAAAAAATCTTTTTAAATTAACTCCTTTATCTTCTTAGTAAATCCTTTCAATATAATAATGAGTAAGAATACTCCCGTAACTTTTTAAATTACTACCTTTATCTTCTTAGTAAATCCTATGACTTTGACTTCTTTGATTTGTCTTCTTCCCTTTTGATTTTTGGGAAAACAAAACCATGTGTTGGTTTGGATTTTTCTTTTCTTTTTTCTTTTTTACTTTTTCTTTATTTCTTTTGTTTTTTTTTTACTTTTTCTTTTCTTTTTTTTTTTTACTTTTTTTTAGTGCCTCCATATTTAGAATGATGAGCTGTTAGACTATTCGTTCTGTGTACCTTCATTTTCTTCTTTTTGATCTCTGATTACCTTCGAGTATGCAGCAGAATACTATTTTTTTAATGAGATTTTGGATAATGGCCAAGGAACTAATTTTTTTTCTATAAATCTTGGTCAAAGACCTAGATTCAGAGAAACTCTGAAATTTTTATCAGACAAGGTCTAATAGAGGGTGTGGCCAAGGGTCAGAATCATAAGTAGCTCTGATACCACTGAAGCGGTAAAATGCGCTTTTTAAATTAAAAATTTAATGTAGATAGAATAAGTAATCCATAAATGGATAAGTAAGAATAAATGATAATATGTAAGATGATTAATAATTACAATTGCTCTGGCTTAAATAAGCCTGTCTTGCACCTTTTCACCAAAGGGCATGACTATTGACTTTGACTATTCTTTAGTAATAATAAATTAATATTAATTATATTTAATATTAATTTATTATTATTTTATCGTTACATAATTCAGATTACCATTCATCAATTAGATTTAGAGGCAGCCATGCCATTTATTACAATTGAAATTAGCAAACTCATATTTCATAGACAGTATATATACCATGAGACACATAATTCAGATTACCATTCATCAACTAGATTTAGAGGCAGCCATGTCATTTATAACAATTGAAATTAACAAACTCAAATATTTCATAGACAGTATTCTTATATCTTGTCTCTAGAGTGCCATAGATAAGCCAACCCTTTTCAAGCATTCAATCAAGAATATATCAACTACTTCTATATGTCGATTTCAAACCCTAAAATTACTCGAACGCTGAATACAAGTGTTAGTATCTCTAATAGGAGAATACACCGTTTACACCTCTAGAAGAAGTGTTGGAATTTGTGATTAAGCACAATTTTGGAGGTAAGTCAGTGACACAATTGAAGCGTTTTTGGGTTGGTCCAGACTGCATTGACTAACAAGACAATCAACTACATGAGTGAGGGTCGGTTAACTGATTGATTGGCGCATAAAGGGCCTGTTAAATTTTAACATTGATTTGATTTTAATAGCAGTAACAGTTTTTTTTTCAAAATTTAACAGACTTGTAAATTATATTTCAGCAGTAGATAAAATTCTGAGATAGATAGCAGCAATGAAAAGTTGAAGAAATCAAGCATGCACAAATACACATGTTTTTATCCTGGGGAAAACCTTTTCAGGAATAAAAACCCCAACAATGAAAATCTTCCTTATAATGAGATGACTGAGTTTGTACATGAGCAGATAAGAAATTTGCAGACCTTTACAAATCCACCAAGTTGCCCCTAGGGCATATTTGTCAACAAAAACAGAACAAGAACAGACCTACTGAGG
Organism: Pseudotsuga menziesii; assembly: GCA_001517045.1. NCBI lineage: Eukaryota > Viridiplantae > Streptophyta > Pinopsida > Pinales > Pinaceae > Pseudotsuga > Pseudotsuga menziesii. The sequence goes on along the minus strand of LPNX010731805.1, from coordinate 1,247,071 downwards.
GCTGATAAAAAACCCAACCATCCAAGAAGGTCTGATGAAGATGTATGTAGGCCTGAAAGTGCTGCTAACTATTACAACCTGTCCTCTGGGTTAATCCATGCAAATGTGCTACTGGTGTGAGACCCAACAAGGCTGTCAAACTCTCGCAAATCCCTCAGACAGAACTCAGATGGCCCTATTAGGGCAGCCGAGATTTGAGGTAAGCCCTAGTAGGGCTTCCGAGAGCTGGGATAAGCCCTAGCAGGGCTGCCGTGTTAATGTATTTGTAACTTTAGAATGTATTCACTTGTATATTTCATATTGTATTTCATTATACCCCGACAAAGATGTTTGTTCCTCCAATTCGGAGAGTCATCAATGTAATTAAGTCATGTAAAGTCATTGAGGTTAACCCTCCATTGTATGTCGGGGCATTAGACCCCTCAGTTGAGTTATATTAGGGTTATTAGAATCTCCTAGAGAAGTCGTCCCTGTAGGGAAAATGTCAAGTGGAAATTATGTATAAATAGAGAGTGAGACTCTATATTTGATTATTGTTACACGGGGACTCGCTCCCCAGGGTCGGAGGCACGCCCCCTCGCTCCCTGCGCCCTAGGGGCTTGGGGGCTCTTGGGAAAACGTTTCTCAACGTCCCCAAAATCAGGAAATTCTCGAAAACTCACAAGGGGGTGCGTCCCCTTGTTCTACACCACGCTCCGGTGAAGGGGGGCTCCCACACGCCTCCTCCAGAAACTGGGGGCTCCTAGACGCCCCCCACTATTTTCCCAATTTCAGTGTAAAAAAACAAAATTTTAATTTTAATTGTTGTTTAGTCTCTATTTCAGGCTTAGTCTTTAGTAATTTACTATTTCACCATTTTAACCTGCAATATCATTGATTCAAGTTTTCAATTACAATGATTGAAATTAGAAATATGAATATCAAGATTCAAATGACAAATTTGAAAATTATCATGATGAATTGTATAACGTATTTGTATTATTAATTTGCTATATTCTGATTTACATTGCACAATGATAAACTTAGTATTTACTATTTATTATTTACTTTTAGTAGTTTACATGAGATGAATCATTGAATTGTTATTGCTGGGATTTAATAATTTATAATATTAATTTTTATTAAGACCTGGACGTTCCCCCGCCCCCTCTGAATTTCGCTAAAATTTGGGGGTGTTCTCCACACGTCCCCAATGTGCGTTTCCCCGCTCCTGCGTCCCGGAAACTTTGGGGAACATTGTATTTGATACACACACTCAGTCACATGAGAGAGAGTGCACTAGCTCGCACAAGTGAGAGAGAGAGCAGCTGTCGAAGATCATCTTTATTTTTTTGGGTTTTACTTTTGCTATTGGTGCTCATTCTATCTCTGAGGAAGTTGCGGGGTTTTCTCCTTTATGGTTTCGTCAAGGAAAATCTTAATCTCTCTTGTCTCTTGTGATTATTGCTGTGCATGTTATTCTCTCAGATAAGATCCTAGATCATATTGATTAAAACGATAAAAATCTAACATGGTATCAGAGCTAACCTGAGAAGAAGACACTGTGCAGCTGTGGAAGCTAGGGCTTCTTAATTTTTGGGTTTCCCTCCACAAATCATCAACAAAAGGAGGCTAGGCTAACTCTCCTTTGAAGGGCGCATCTTCTTGTCAAAGCAGAATTTGATTTCGGGCATTTTTAGTTTTTGGCTTGTCACTATTGCGGGAAATTAGGGCTTTTCACAATAGTGGAATTTTTGAGTGAGCCCAACATAGGATTGTTCTCCTCCCCAAAATCGAAATTTAGAGACCAAGATCGAAATTTTTGGCTGGGTAAAACTCCGGGAAAGTCAAACCCTAAATTTGACCCCGTACAAGAAAACGAACACCGCAGAAGATCATCTTCAGATCCAGTCCAGGCATTTCAAAGTGGTAATATCTAAATCTTTTGTATTTCCATTTGAGGTTCTCATTAAAGATGTCTCATCACACCAAGTTTGATGAAAAGCTTGAAGGAGCTGATAACTTCCGAGCATGGAAGTATAGGAGTTCACTTGTTCTTGAAGAAAATGAATTGGACACCTACATAAGTGGAGAGGTTCCAGTTCTAGAGGGAGATGAGACTAAAGCCTTACACAAGAAGAACTTGGTCAAGGCCAAGAGGATTATTACTGATTCTAGCAAGGATCACCTTATACCACATGTGTCTTCCTTAAAGACACTTAAAGAGATGTTTGATTCCTTGACCAAGCTATTTGCAGCAAAGAACATAAATCAGAAGATGACTTTGCGAAATCAGTTGAAGAATGTAAAGATCTAGAATGCAAAGACCATACAGTCATACTTTACAAGGGTCTCTCAAATCAAAGAACAACTTGAAGCTGTGGAAGAAGACGTAGAGAAGGGAGAAATTGTGATGACCACCTTGAATGGTCTCCCCAGGTCATGGGACTCCTTTATTCAAGGAATTTGTACTAGAAAAAGTTAATCACCTTCAGTAGGCTATGGGAGGAATGCTCACAAGAAGAAGCTCGAATCGTAGCTCGAGAAGAAAAGATGGGAAATGAAGATCAAGCTCTCACAACACACACCAAGAATCACAAAAGGGAGCACTATCATCACAAGAAAGGAAAGCATCATCACTAGAATCATAAAAAATGTTGATTAAGTTGTCATTGATGCCAATGATGTCTGGTCATTGATGCCAACTGTTGAGTCCTTGGTGCCCCCTGTGGAGCCCCTGAGGGTTAGTGTTTAGTTTTTGGTTGTTTGTTTCAGAGGATCCCTTTTGACCTTGTCCAAGCCCAAGCTTGAAGCCATTGTAGGCCTTGGAACAATGACAAAAGCCCTGCTTACCCATTGACTTACTCAAGTGCCCCTAAGTTGTATCTTGGTCCCATTTGAGTCCATTGTCGAGTTCCTTACTCATGGTTGATCTTTGGTTACTGGTCTTTGTGTTGCTTGTTATGCTTGTACTTGTTTTGGTCTCTTGATTGCTTGTTGGATGGATGATGTGGCTCATGTGTGTAAAGTCCTTGATGTGTTGATAGTGAAGCCCATTGTTTACATTGGATGGTCTCGAGGTTGTTAAGTTCTTGTGGGGTCCTTGAGTGCATGTGGAGACTTAGGTCTTGGAACCCATACTTATGGTGGTATGTTGGAACCCATTATTATGGGGTGTTTGGTGTCCTCTAAAGTTTAGGTCTTGACCCACATATATGGTGGTTTGATGTTCTTTGGACTCTATATGGTCATTGGCATGTAGTAGCCTTGTGATCATGCATATGAAGCCCATAAGGTGTTCCAAACTAGTGGTGAGGTCTTTGTACACCTCTTTTGGGGTGTTGGTACTCTTATGGTGATGAATATATATAATGGAACCATTGGATATGTTTTTATTGATATGGAGACCTTGAACCATGATGATGTATGGTCCTATTTGTGGTTATATGGCTATTGGGATGTAGATGGAGGTAGAGCCCACATACGTGCCTTGATATGTTGAAGAATACTTTGAAGAAGACTTTGAAACTCTTGTAGTTGGTGGTATGGTCTTTGGCACCCTCACGTGTGGGGTTTTTGATGTCCTGAACATATTGAAGAATTTAAAGGAATTTGACCAAGAATTTGAAAATACACCCATCATAGGGAGATAGTCCTCGTCAATCCATTTCCGTTGATATGTGGAGCATCTTCTAATTCCTTACGGTTGAAGAGATATGGATTTTTGAAGTTGGGGTACCCCACCATTTTGGGTGAGCCGACCAAACGAAAGAGAATTTAATTATTTGTAATTTTGAATTGCATGTCGGCCCAAGGTAATAAATTTCCTCCACAACCTGTATAAATAGAATATCAAACATTTGATTTGTTCATCATCAATTCTCTTAGCAATTTCGCAACCCTTAGAGAGAAGTGCGAAATTTTGTGACAGAAAAATTTCTAGGCATCTTCACTAAAATTGGCATAACTTTCTCATACGGAATCGGAATTACAAAATTCTTGGCTTGTTGGAAAGCTTTTTACAAGGGCTATGTGATGAAGGGATCTATAGTTTCTTTTGGGTTTTCTATTTTTTCTTCATCTTGTGATCTTCAATAAGGTATGGTTCATGCTTCATGGTTTCTCTTGTAATGAAACATGTCTCTCATGGATAGAGTTCCTCTTTGATCTTAGTATGTGAGGCTATATATTGGTATATATCTTTGAAGTAATTCAATATGTTATGGAGCCTATGGTGATGGTTATCTTGGCATATATCTTGATGTGATCTTGATATAGATCTTGATGATTATCTTGAATGTTGTTGGCATAGATCTTGGTGTTTATCTTGACTGTTGTATAAGTGTAGTATTGAATGAGAAGTTGACATGTAAGTAGTAGATCTTGTGAGTTATTTCCTTGATCAACCTAAATGTTTTCTTTGAAAACTAGTTTGACAAGTGTTGATCATTGTGTCTTTGACCTAAGTGGAGTTGGATTGTTATTGATTGTTAATGACAACCTTTGACAGTATTGTAAGTGACTATTTGCTTTATATTTGTTTGATTTATTGACTTGATTTGAGTAGAGTGAAAAATCCTTTTGTGTCTAAGAGTTTATGAAAATTATTGAGTTTGACATAGTTGGTTAAGTATTTTTTCTTCTTGGCTGAGGCTAGTTGGTTGAGGTTTATCTTTGTTTAATTTTCAAGTCTTTCTTGACGGTGACTGAGGTTGGTTGTGGTGTCATTGAGTTGAGTGTGATTGGATAGAGTTTGGTTGACCATATGTGAAGTCTCTTAGTTTTTCAAATGTGTCTCTTGATGAACTAGGTCATGTAAGAAGGGTTGGTTGACTTTCAGAGCACTTGATTAGATTAACACAAGTATATGATTGATTTGGCACATGTACACAAGCATCTTGGTACAGGTTGGTTCAGTTGAGTAGTATTGGAACAGGTTGCCTTATGTGCAGTTGGTTTGACTTAAATTGGCTGAGTTGTATGAGTAGTTGGTTTGACCCAGGTGGACTGAGTTTGGTGTCCAAACTCAGATTGACTGAGTTGGTTGATGTGAGAAACAGATTGATTGGTACAACTTGAATGGATAGGTTGATTATACAGGTTGACGAGCAGATGTGATACAATGGATAGTGATCAGTTGATGAGTATTGATCAGATGATGAGCAATGGTTAGTAGTGGTAGTGGTTGTGCAGTGTGGTACAGGTTGAGATGTGTGTTACAGTTTGTGCAGTGTGGTACAAGTTGAGTAGTGTGGTACAGGTTTTGTAGTGTGGTACAGGTTGTGCAGTGTGGTACAGATTGTGCAGTACAGTACAGGTATTGATTACCAGGTCCGCAGGATCAGTGCAGTTGTGGTTCAACAGTTTCTATCTTCTTATCAGGGTGGCAGGACGGGGCAAGGAAAGGAGGTTGTAGCCTCCTTCCGGTTATAGCCGGAAAACTAAGGAGTGGTAGCTTCCTTCAGGTTGAAGCCTGTAAATCAGGTGGTCGTAGCCTCCTTCCAGTTGAAGCTGGAAAATTGAAGTTTTTGTAATAAGGGGGTTGTTGCCTCCTTCCAGTTATTTCTGGAAAACTATTTTAAAAAGGTTTCTGTGGTTTTCCCCCCAGGACTTGGGTTTCCACGTAAAAATCTTGTGTACTGTGTTGCTATGTTTTCTATGTGATGATGATGATAACAATGCTGATGATGATATAATGATAATGTGATAATGCAAAATATTGAATAAGTTGTTGATTGTTAAAGTTGAAAAAGTAATAAAAACTGCACACACAGATTCACACCCCCTCTCTGTGTGCCTGGTGTGTCCAACAAAAATAACCCTAGAAGATCTAGCAGAGATCTATATAATGTCAGATGCTATACATGTTATGAGAAGGGACACTTCTCCAGAGATTGTCCTAGAAATAAATATGGCTCTCACAAGAAGAATAACAACAAAAGAAGTCATCATGCTCACACTGCAGAGGATGATGAACCTCCCAGGAAGAGAGCCAAAGAAGAAAGTGAAGATTCTTCAAGTGATGAAGAGTATGTTTTGATTTTTGCCCTCACATTGATGATTTTTCTAAGGAAGACATGGATATATTTCTTGAAAAGCAAGGATGAAGTATTCAGTAAGTTCAAGGAATTCAAAGCCTTGATCGAGAACCACACAGAGAAGAAAATCAAGAACTTTCAATCAAACAATGGCAGATAATTCACATCAGATGAATTCAAAGAATTATGCAGAGAGTGAGGGATTAAGAGGGAGTTGACCACTCCATCTAATCCACAACATAATGGAGTTGCAGAAAGGAAGAATAGAACGATTATGGAAGCAACAAGGGAAATGCTTCATGATCAGGATCTTCCTATGCATCTATGGGCAGAAGCTGCTAGGGAAGTTGTGTATGTATAGAATCGTACTCCGCATAGAGTACTTGAGAACAAGACACCAGAAGAAGCCTTCTCCGGCAAGAAACTAGAAGTCAGCCATCTCAGAATATTTGGTTGCCCCGTGTACATACATATTCCGAAAGAGAAGAGGACGAAGTTAGATCCTTTAGGAAAGAAGGGTATATTTGTGTGATATAGTGAAAGCTCGAAGGCTTACAGAATATATTTCCCAGGATTCAAGAAGATCGACACCAGCGGGGACATGACATTTGACAAAGACTCAACTTACAAAAAATCCAGGAAGATACCTATTGAAGACATTAAAGAACCAGAAGTACCCAGGATCTGAGATACAACAATGAATGAAGCAACTCCAGAAGAAGATCGAGAAATGGAAGAACCTCAGGAACCTGTAGATCCACCCTGTGAGAAGAATTCTTACAAGAGGAAACCAGCATGGGTACTGTTGCCGCATTTCACACACTTGGGTTACGTGGCAGAAATCTTCAAGCCACTCGGTGTGTCCTTGGGGGCAAGTCTCGAGTCAAGGCTGTCACCTTGTTCTTGACTCCTCCGTTTAGGCGAACTCCTAACGAAGCCAAGAGGGGTAGATCCTATTGAATTACTAAGGCTAATTACTTAGTGTGATGGTGTTATAATGATTAAGTTGTTTAGGAGTTTTGAAGTTAACCAATGAAAGCAAAAGATAACAAGATGCAAGATTTAAAGCATAAAAGCATAGTAATGACACTCAATATATATATATATATATAATTGAAAGAAATGATCAATAAATCATCAATGCCTTAAATGGAGTCAACAGAGAAAATAATGTGCTTGCATGCGCTTGAATGAATGTTTTGTAAATGTCTCTTGGTAGATTTTAAATTAGTGTGGAATGTGAATGAATAAAATAGGCGAAAGGGGGACTCCAGATATACCCGAGGGGTACTTGGAGTATGTCCAAAAGTGAACTTTCACGGCTACCCGCAAGGTGTTTGTGGGCTGGAACAGAGTCTTGGAGACTATTGTTCATAACGCATCCGTCAGGGTGTGATAGAGATCGGTGCCTCGAGGTCACTTTCCAGTTGTTCCCACTCCTTTGGGTATTTTGCCACCGCTTACAGTTTATCTGAGGCGTTGGATTTTCGCCTAATGGTTTGTCAATTTGGGAGGTGAGGACCAATTAATCTAGTCACTCAAGTGCTTTTGATGCAGCTTGACTGATCGGACGAACCGCAGCCAAGTATAGAGCATACACACTGGAGTCTTCATTATTTTTAGTAAATTTTAGAAGAGGTGTTCTTGTTAGAAAGAAAACCCTCCAGGAACCTCTTTCGGTCCAAGTGGACCTCAATCGAGGAATCAAGGAGGGGTTGATTTTATTATGATTATCAAAACAATAAATGAAAAAAGGAATCAGAGATACACAACACCGGTTTTCTAATTAGTCCTACCACGCATCTCTTTCCCCTTGCGGGTCAATCGGGAAGTCGTGGGGTAAGTAGTATGATTACTTTCGAATGGAAAATATGGAATAATGCAAAATATTATCAAAGTATACAATCGTGCATGTCAATACTAAACCAGAACATAAAAAAGGGAAAAATGCAAAAAACATGAAACGGATGCGAATCCCCCTGGGGGGATGGGGAGCGGGCTCGAAGGAGCCTACTCAAAAAATATTTCCTTTTATTATTATTGGTTACAATATTAACAAACTGAAATGTCAGAAACCTCTTGGTCCTTATACGAGATGAAACCAAGATCTTACAACTTTCCAAAATTTTAAAATTTCAGTCAAAGGGAAACCCCTGGGGAGATTTGAACGCTCCCAAGGCCACTTTCGAACATCAGCTTCTTTTCTTTTCTGTTACACCTGCTAAAAACCAGCAAGCATGTTAGAATAAAATATGCCCAAAAGCACTTTAAGAGTACCTTTGGGTTAGCCTACCTTAATTCAAAAAAGACTAAGTTAAAACTAGCTAAACAGGTGAAAAAGGAATCAAGGAAAGCAAACTTTCCTTGGGATCTTAGATTGCTGTTTGTGCAGCCAATTAAATATGCACTGATTGCTGGATTTAATCTTTTTAAAACAGAAAAGGAAATCTAGAGCATGCAACCTACGGATTCTCTTTAACTTGCCATGCAAAACGGACGATTTCCCTAAGCTAGATTTAGAATGCTTAATGATACTTTTCAGAAATGAGATCTAGACTATGAGCTTTGAAATAGCAGATCTATGTAAGTTTTACTTTAATATAACAGATCCAAATGATAACAAAGCTTTCGAACATAGTAACCAGGTAAGAAAATTGATTTTTTGAAGGAGAAAGAGAGAGAAAGAGTGTTGGAAGCCTGGGAATATTGGGCTTTGGAGTCTGCCTTGGTGGAACACCGAGGGACTATGTCCTCCAGAAGATCTTGAAGATGAGGAAGATGCAAACCAGCTCAACCTCTTCTACAAGCAAGATCACCTGCAACTTAGAAATCCTTGCACAAACAGATGGTTAAAACATAGGTGCTGCCGGAAAAGATAATTGGAAAGCATGCAATTAAACTTAAAATACATGCAACTCCAATAGATCTGAAACAAGCAAACAGTAAGAGCATAAATCAAACTAGAATAAACTCTTACCTTAATAAGAGGGAGCTCTCTCCTTCAAGGCCAACAATTAACCAGCAAAAGCAAAGATAAATAATACAGATTATACCTCATAAGCATTTGACAATCACCATCCACACATGAAGAGCATTACACCATAGATCTTGCCTCCAAAGCTTCTTTATTCCAGAATAATAAACAATAACAACAGGACAATAGCAACAACACCTCAATCCCAGTTCTAACTAGCTTGGAAGAGGTGATCTGAGCTTTATTTATACAAAAAATAGGAGATCCAGCCCAGGGGGGCGCAAATCCCAAGGAGACAGACCACTGCAGCTGAAGGAGAGTCCATTAATGCCGATCTGAAGCTGAACTGATCTTCCACTGAGCCTACTTGTCAATCGGGGGGCTGATTGAGCTGACACATCAACCCACAGACTGACACATCAATCCACAGAGCTTCCAGGAGGAGCCCACACGTGTGGAGGAGAGAGAGAGGGTGCAATTCCCCATAAAGGAGGCTGAAGTTCAACTCTGGATTTGACCAGATCACCTTCTTCAGTCAAGGATTTGTCAGATCCAGTCAATCTGGTGCAGATCTGACTGATTTCAATCAAATCGACTGAGAATCCATCGATCTAGGATTTTGGATTTGCTCCATTATTCATCAATTTATTAATTAAAATAATCAATAGTTGATTTTTTGGGGTTTTTTGACCTGAGTGATGGAAAATCACTCAAAACCTGAAAAAAGTGGGTCTATGGGTTTACATGGTACTCTTAGCTTGAAAATGAGCACCCCCATGACTAAAACTGATTATTTGGCCCACTTTTATTACAAAATCAATTTTTCCAATTAGACTATTAAAAAATAGCCTAAGTTTTTTGGAAAAATTAAATTTTAATAAAAAACATTGAAAAAATTTAAAAAAAATAAAAAACCTAGGGGGACTTAGACATGTTCATATGACTCGACCATGATGCCTAGCATATTTATACATTGACACATAGACTCTAATAACCTCAATAGGCCTAAATGCCAAGCCGACCACCCTAACTTTGGAGGTATTGAGTGAAAAACTTAGAAATTATCAGTCGTTTATTCAACAATTGATAATAACCAAGGGAAAAAACACCTTGGGCTGATCGGATTGACAAATGAGGTCTAGGAGATCGAGTCTTTTACAGACACTATCATGTTAGAACATTTTATTACAACTCCCACAAGGGTAATGAACATGTGATATAGTACAACAAAGCTTCCCACAAGCAAGACTGAAGGTCTTTTGAAGTCCAAACAAGTTATCCTTGTCCGGTTCACTAGGCTCACTTGATAAAAAACCACTAAGTACAACTTAGGTGGTAACAGGTACGAGAGGCTATTCTAGATGCAGAGAGATATGGTGCTCCAGAAGGAATACACAGAGAAAGGAAGAGACCTAGGCCATACTCCAGTTATGTATCCTTGCTGTTTGACATCATTCACAAAGAATCTTCCAACTACGAGGAAGCAGCTGAGAAGAAAGAATGGAAGGATGCCATGATCGAAGAATACCAGTCAATCATGAAGAATGATGTCTGGGATGTGGTCCCGAGACCAGTAGGGAAGTCTGTTGTGACTTCCAAGTGGATCTACAAGATCAAGCATGCTGTAGATGGCAGCATAAAGAAATATAAAGCGAGATTTGTGGCACGTGGCTTCTCTTAGAAGGAAGGGATAGATTATGAAGAAACTTTTGCACCTGCAGCCAGATACACTTCCATTAGATCAGTACTTGCTCTGGTTGCAGTGATGAAATGGAAGATACACTAGATGGATGTCAAGACCGCGTTCTTGAATGGTGTAGTGGAAGAGGAAGTGTATGTGGAGCAGCCACTTGGATTTGAGACACATGACAGGGAGACTCATGTGTGCAAATTGAAGAAGGCCTTGTACGATTTGAAACAGGCACCCAAGACATGGTATAGTAGGATTGACAGCTTCCTGACTAGTTTGGGCTTTACCAAGAGTAAAGTGGATTCCAACCTTTACTACAAGGTTGAGGAAGGGAACCCAATGATACTCCTACTGTATGTAGATGACCTGTTTGTGACAGGTGAGGATGGGTTGATTGCTGACACGAAGAGAAAGATTGCTGCCGAGTTCGAGATGAAGGACTTGGGTATGATGCACTACTTTCTAAGCATGGAGGTGTGGCAGAGTGCGGATGGAATCTTCCTTAGACAAGGGAAGTATGCAGTAGAGATCCTTAAGAGGTTCGGGATGATGGATTGCAAGGCCATGGCCACACCTATGGCATCGAACTTGAAGCTATTGAGTAATGCTTCATCAGAGTCGGTTGATGCCACGATGTATTGTCAGATGATTGGATATTTGATGTACCCGACGAATAAGAGACCAGACATTTGCTTTGCAATGAACACATTGAGCCAGTTCCTAACGGATCCGAGACATGTTCACCTAATTGTTGCAAAGCATATTCTGAGGTACCTGAAAGGTACAATTGGTTATGGGTTCAAGTATGATGCGAATCAGAAGATTAACCTGGAGGGTTATGTGGATTCGGATTGGGCGAGAAGTGCCATTGATAGGAAGAGCACTTCGGGGTGTTGCTTCAGTATGGGATCAGGTGTGATCTCTTGGTTTAGCAGGAAGTAGTCCTGCGTGGAACTGAGTACAACCGAAGCAGAGTATGTTGCAGCTTGTTCGGCTAGTTGTGAGGTAGTATGGCTGAGGAAGCTACTGTCTGATTTGTTTGATCTTAGTTGGATGCTACTTGTATATATTGTGACAACCAGAGTTGTGTGAAGTTGTCTGAGAACCCAGTGTTCCATGACAAGTCGAAGCATATCGAGATCAAGTATCACTATATTAGGGATATGGTGCAGAGAGGAGCAGTGAAGCTCCAGTATGTTGCGATGGACGAGTAGATAGTTAATGTATTGACCAAGCCGCTAGCCAGAGTGAAGTTTGAGTACTTCAGAGAGAAGATTGGTGTTCTTCAGATCAAGGTTCCTTCCAAGGGGAAGTGATGAGTCTGGAAGATGCAGATACACATAAGCCTTTCCAACATGGTGGTAGGTTGGTCCTCCCATGGTCGTTGATGTAAGTGTTGTAGCCTTTCCGACATGGTGGTAGGTTGGTCCTTCCATGGTCGTTGATGTAAGTGTTGAAGCCTTTCCGACATGGTGGTAGGTTGGTCTTCCCATGGTCGTTGATGTAAGTGCTGGAGCCTTTTCGACATGGTGGTAGGTTGGTCCTCCCATGGTCGTTGATGTAAGTGCGAGAGCTTTTCCGACATGGTGGTAGGTTGGTCCTCCCATGGTCGTTGATGTAAATGCTGAAGCTTTTTCGACATAGTGGTAGGTTGGTCCTCCCATGGTTGTTGATGTAAATGTTGAGCCTTTCCCGAATGGTGGTAGGTTTGTCCTCCCATGTCGGTGGATGTAAGTGTTGTGTTATGTGTATCTGTGTTGTGCTCCTTGTGACGATGAGATGATCTGCAGATGATGAGGTAACTGTATGATCCTGCAGGTTTTGCAAGAGGCATATAATAAGTCCTGGGATGTACCTACTTGATGGCTTGCTCGCAAAGATGATGAATACCTACATGGAGGTTAGGCCTACATCCAACATGAAAAAGGGTTGGCTCTGTGGAACTTCCTATGACGAGTAGATTTGAAGAGATAACACCATTTGCTCGAGATAACAGCAATAGTGATGATGATGATCCAACTTTGATGATGATCCAGTGACGAAGACTTGTGCTGATGAACCGTGTCAAGAGAATACCTTCCTAGTTAAGAGGGAGTGTTAATGTATTTGTAACTTCGGAATGTATTCACTTGTATATTTCATATTGTATTTCATTATACCCCGACGAAGATGTTTGTTCCTTCAATCGGGAGAGTCATTAATGTAATTAAGTCATGTAAAGTCATTGAGGTTAACCCTCCATTGTATGTCGGGGCATTAGACCCCTCAGTTGAGTTATATTAGGGTTATTAGACTCTCCTAGAGAAGTCGTCCTTGTAGGGAAAATGTCAAGTGGAAATTATGTATAAATAGAGAGTGAGACTCTCTATTTGATACACACACTCACTCATCAATAGCGCATGAGAGAGAGAGGACTAGCTCGCACAAGCAAGAGAGAGAGCAGCTGTCGAAGATCATCTTTATTCTTTAGGGTTTTACTTTTGCTACTCGTGCTCATTCTATCTCTGAGGAAGTTGTAGGGTTTTCTCCTTTATGGTTTCCCCGAGGAAAATCTTTTTGTCTCTTGTCTCTTGTGATTATTGTTGTGCATGTTATTCTCTCAAATAAGATCCTAGATCATATTGATTAAAACGATAAAAATCTAACATGCTGTGAGCAGGGGTAAGCCCTAGCAGGGCTACCGTTTTCCCTAGCCGAGCTCAGATGGGGATGGAGTGGAGACGATGGTGTAGGAGCAACGAACACAAAAGAACCTCAACCTTCACATAAACAAATTCTTGTTCTACACTTCAAAATAGATCCCACGGCTGCCAGAATAGTCTTCAAAATGTCAAGTCTGTCCACACGTGAGAGATAAAAGGTGAGCAGCAGATAAGCAAAGCGAAATTCCTCCTTTTGCAGAATTGAAGGTGTCTTGGATGATTTATCAAGTGAGGATGTAACTTTATTTATAGATCATAAAGGTGAGACGAGTCTATAAAGTAAGGAGATGCCCTTAGGGCTTTTAATCTTTTTTTCTTTTAAGGTATTTCACCTTTTGAATTTATTATTTTTTACTTTTGACATTTTATTTTTTATTTTTTACTTTCGACTTTTTAATTTTAATTTTATTTTTGAACTTCTATTTCTTTTTATTTTTACTTTCGACTTTCAAGGGTACAAAGTCTTTTACTAGAGGGATGCAACTGTACAAGGACCAACCTTGTGGGTACTTGGATCCTTAATGGGTTTCTTTGTCCTTTAAGTGGTTTTATGACCACAAATAATTATTCTTCTTTGACTTCATAAACCATACAAGTCAACTTGATGTGCATCATCAAAATAAGGAACATTTTCATTGTCCAACATGTTTTCCTTAATGGTACCAAGGTCACGTTTTAGGTTCTTCAAAAAGGGGTGGCCAGTCCCTTGAGAAGGTTACAATACTCATTGACCAAGTGGAGGAGTACATGACCTGGTAACTCACTAGGTGCCTCAACCCTAGGCTGCATCAAGTTAACCCAATGTCGACTACTTGGTAGTTGACCAAGTGCTTCCATTCTCCTAGAGAATGGCTCTCAGCCCCAGTCTGAGTTTTCAGTCCCAGACTGAATCAAATTCCTGGTAACTGACCAGGTGACTCCATTCTCCAGAGAATGGCTTTCAATGTTGTTCAGAAATCAACAGGGCCTAAATTCACGTTGTTGTTTAATGCTTGAGACTGACTTGGATGATCAAAGCTGACTTAATCATCAATGCTTTAAGGGGATTGGTTAGGAACTCAAGTATAGATAGGTGAGATCATGTTGAGCAATATGATAAAATGTGTGATGACATGCAATATTGCACTCTATTGCGCGTCAGACTGTCTGCAGTGTGTCTTTTAGGATATACCGGAGTAAAGGGGTCTTTTGCCATTGCAAAGACCAAGTCTAGGCTTTGTTATGTAAAAGTGTTGGTTTAGCGGGTCTCAAGACCCATGGTCTGGTCTTGGTAGGTCCCCTTGGTTTTCATTCCAAGGAGTATTGGCTTAGTGGCTTTGTTGATTGCCCCTTGATGGGTAGAAGTCCCTCGTCATGTTGGGCCATTTGTGCCCTGGGTTGGCGTCTGGTACTTGTTGGGATGGACCCATTAGGACACATGGCTTAGGGGATCCTAGCCACACTCATGTTTATGTTCTGTAGAAAGTGATTGTGTGTGTGAGGTGTGTCATACTCGATTTAACACATGTCATCTATACCCACTTGGACTGTCCTTTTCTTCTATGACGTCTCCTCTTGGTTCACATGTGCACACTTCATCATGATGTCATATTTTTCTAGAGAGCTTTGCCTTGTTAAAGGGAAGGGAGTTGAGGAATTTTCTACGTTGTTGGGGCTAGTTGGGGCATGACGCCCCCCCCTAGCTCATCACTTCGTTGGATGAAGCCAACTACATCATTTTATCATTATTTTTCGTCTTTTGTGGTTGTCGCCGACTTGTAGGTGACAAACCCTAACTTTAAGTTATTTCATCTTTTAGTAAGGTAGGCTTTAAAGTTAGATAAGCCTACGAAGCCTCATATAAATAAAGGCTCCTAACACCCATTTGAAACAAGACAAGGGTTCTAATTATGTACTTTTTTTCTTTATCTTGGTTTATTGGAGCACTTGAGTGATGCACACCTCTCTTTTAGCATGAATCTTGTGTGATGAAAGTTGAATGGTGGAATTTCTATGGTTACTATCTTGCAAGACTGATTCAAAGAATAGTTGTAATAACGCGTTGTTAAGGAGGACCTAAGAAACCTCTCTCTTGCTCTTTCGATGGTTGATGTTGGTAAGATCTCTCCATTTTCTTGTTTGATGTATCTCTTGCACCTTAAGCGAGGTAAATTAGGGTTTTATTGAGATCTTGTTAGATTTGTTTGAGGGGACTTTCCTTTTGAAGGAGCTCTCCACTGTGGGCCTTGGTATTCATTGCTTGCCCTATTTAGGGTTTGGCTACTTCGACCTAGTATCTAGTTACTAGCCTTTGCCTTTGTTTGTAAATCTTGAATTGCCAAATTGAGTAGGGCATTGACCTCATTCTCGAATCTCTAATTGCCCTAGGATTGAGGACTAAGGTCATAACCCCCTTCTCTTCTCTTTTTTATAACAAAATTGTTGAGTGTATATATATTGTAAAAATACCAAAAAAATATACTATTGGAAAAATCGTAAAAGTTAGAAAATTTATATCTCAAAAATATTCGGAATTTGGTACTTTTGTTTAATTGGAAAAGTGCGTTCTACGTAGTTTTATGGTAGATTTTTGAGGTCACCCTCTTCTTGTGGTTGGATTGTGCAGTTTTTTGTGATTTGTGCATGCTAGGGTTTTGTTTTGCAGATCTGTTATAGCAGGTATATTGATCATTCGGCCAAGTTTGAATGCCTAAAAGGCAGTGTTTTGGGCCTAGATTGACCCTTGGGGGGTTGGACACTTGTTGGAAAACGGTTGAAGTGGGACTACCATTTTTTTGAGGGTTGTTCTAGGGCACATACCAGATCTGTTATTACATTTTCATATCTGATTTAGTGGTTCCCCTTATCCTCTAGAGGTTAGTCACTTGCCTTACTATACAAGGTACATCTAATATGGTAAGTTGGTTTTGTTTTGATTGATTGTTTATCAAGTTTTCTGAAGTGTTTTGATTGCTACAACTTCATAACAGCAGTAGCATATCAAAGTTATCTTTCTTGAAATCCGTGACAAAGTGATATAACTCCTCCCTCTCACTTAGTGTTATTATATCTTCATTATTTTCACTCCATAAGGCACTGATCTTTGTTGAGAGGTTTCCCAGGTTTCTTGGGAACAGTGTTTGTGTGTTGCTTTATTAGTTGTAGTGATTTGAATTTTAAAGGATTTTTTTTCACCATTTAAATTGCATGTGAAATTTGAATGCTTAACCTCATAAAAAGACTTTAAAAAGACAATTTTAAATGTTTAATTTTAAACACATAAGCACATAAATAGTATGCAAACCATAAAATTACAGACAACAGATGATAACGGAGTTCAGTCCTCCTGGGCTACGTCTTTGGGGCACTTCCAATTAGAAGGCTGATCTTATTAAGTCTTCAAAAAGCTTACATACATGAGTTCTAGAGATACTTCTGAGTTTTGTCAGTCAAACATAGAAACAGGTTACACGTCTGTGTTCCTCTCAATGAGAAGATAAGATAAGATAATTTTATTAATGTCCAACTAATGACCACAAAACAGGTCAACGGGACTACAGATTACAATGATGTTTCTACAGAGTGGGAGGACCAAACGGTCTCCTTTGAACGAGAAAATAAATAGGATTGGGCCATGGCCCATTGGTACAACACTGTGGCAGCGGGGCGGAGGTCTTGGGGTCAAACCCGCGGGCCTCGCCTTCCCCTTTTGTGTTGGCAATATATTATAATATGATTGTTGGGTCTTGGTTCCATGCCGTCAGTTCCCATGGTCTATTGACATAATATATGATATATATATGTTACACATGTTACCAAAGATATAACACATGGGGTCGAGGGCTAAGCCCTCAACCCTGTTGGCATTTGTGCAATTTCAGAAGTTATTCTTATTGTACTTGTATTGTATTTCCTGTATCTCCTACGGGAGATTATACTGATGTATTTACTCATGTAAACCCTAGAAAGAATCAATGTAAACCCTAGGAAAAGAATCCACAAGAAAAGAATAAAATAAAATTATTTTTGTATTTCCCCAAGGTAGGTCGGCCCCAGTCAAACTGTCAAGTCGACCCCAACAAATTTCACTTGGAAAATTAGTATAAATAGGAGGCACCCCTCATTATTTCATCCACTCACAACAAGTTGCTACAACAGAAAGGTGCGCTATTGCAGTTAAGTAGAGTGTTTTTTGCGGTTGTATTTTTAGAGAGATATTCTCTCTCTCTTTCTTCTTCTCTCTGCTCTCTGTTGCTATTATCTCTATACGAAGGTTTGCTGGTTTTTTCCCGATTGGGTTTCCTAGCCCCAAAATAAATTCTTCTGTTCTTTGTGTCTGTGGTTTGTCTTTCTTCTAGAGATCCTATTATGTGCAATTAAGTTATACTGCTATAATCTTGTAAAAACTAACATGGTATCAGAGTAGTTCTAGAAGAGGCCATTCCCAGAAGTTAGGGTTTGACCTTCCAAGGCCTTCTCTCATCTCTTCAGCAGAAAAAGAGCCGTGGAAACTTCGCTCTAGGGGAGGCACATCTTTTGGTGAAAGAAAAACTAGATTTCGAGAATTTTCAATTTTTTGATTACTGCTGGAAGAAACTAGGGCATCAAGTTTCGGAGGTTTCCCACCACTGTTTTGGCTTGACCTCACCTTCCCTCAACTCGCCTTGCTAGGGTGCATCTATCTGTAAGGTCAGTTTCACTAAATTCCAAAATTTATTTTTGACCTAACTCTTGCTAGGGTTTTTGGTTTAGACCTGCAGACAAGATGATTGGAATGAAGGTTGAAGATCATCTTGATGGGGATACAAACTTCATATCTTGGAATCCTAGGGTTCTCATCCTATAAGAAAATGATCTCTTAAAGTTTGTCAATGAGAAAGTTCCAGAACTAGAAGTGGAAGTAGACAAGTCCTAGTGGAAGAAGTGTGATGCTAAAGCAAGAAGGATTTTGGTGGACTCAGTCAAAGATCACTTGGTTCCGCAAATCTCAGAAAGGAAGACAACTAGGAAGATGTTTAAGACCTTGAAAAAGTTAGTTTAACACAATAGCATCAATGTGACTCTCACATTGAGGAACCAATTGTCAAATATGAAGACGATTAAGTCAGAATCTATTACCTCATATTTCAGGAGGATCACCGAACTTCGGGACAAGCTAATGTTTAGTGGAGACAACACTGAAGAAAAGGAGCTTGTCATGACCACTCTAAATGGTCTTCCACCATCTTGGGAGTCCTTCATCAAAACCATAAATGGTTGAACCAAGTTGCCCAAATTTGATAAGTTATGGGAAAACGACACTCAGGAAGAGACTAGGATTGCAGCAAGGCAAAGACTCCATGGTCTTCAAGTCGAGGAGAATTAAGCCTTGATCACTCATGCCAAGAAAGGCAAGGTAAAAGGAAGGAAGTTTCACAAACATAAGTACCAAGCTAGGAGACCAAGTTCTTCTCTAGATTGGAGGGAGAAGAAGAAGGATCTATCACACATACGATGCTACAAGTGTAAGAAATATGGTCACTATGCAAGCCAGTGTTTTAGTTCAAACAAGAGAAAGCATGACGCTTCAACAATTGATGTGGAAGATGGTCATCATGACAAGAAACAAACAAATGAAGATCGTTCATAATTCTTCTTCTTATCATCATTGTCAGGTATGGTTCCCATCACTAGTGATACATGGCTTATAGATAGTGGTGATTCTAAGCATATGACTGGCTATAAAGAGAACCTTTCAGAAGTTGCTGAGAAAGAATCCCATCTCCATGTTGTACTTGGGAGATGATGCCAACTACACCGTGAAAGGGTTTGGATCTACATCTCTTCAGTTGGAATCCAACGACTTACTACATCTGAATGATGTGTTGTATGTACCTGGTATGAAAAGAAACCTTGTCTCCATCTCCGCCTTAGAAGACAAGGGATACAGAGTTACATTTGCATATGGAAATTTGCTTGCATGGCACAAGAATTCTAGCATGAACACAACAAAAGTGATTGGTGTAAGGGAGGAAAACTTGTATCGTCTGAGCACTCTACCAGCTCAAGCTTTAGTCCATGATTCACTAACATCAATGAGCTATGGCACAAAAGACTAGCTCATCTAAACTATCAAGCTCTCCCTGCATTAAGAAACATGGTGACAGGTCTACCTGTTATCTCTAGGGTTGTTTCTTAGATTCACTTTAGGATTTTCAACTTTACTTAGCTACCTTTCATAATTTCACCTTAGTTTCCCTTCAAGTTTCTCATTTTCTTTATTCAAAGTTTTACCCTAGTTGGTTTTGATTAAATGGTTTCTTTTATTAAAGACAAAGTAAGGCTCATTGTTCATATTGATTTTCAAAAGGGGTCTTATTTCTTGATTAAATGCTATTTCAAATAATGTTATCATGCTTAGAACATTGATATTATTCATTTGATTATTGGATTGTTGCCTGGCAGCATATATTAAAATGTTAAGGGTAATAACGCTGCCAGTGATAAAATATGCACATTCATGGATGGGTAACAGTAGCAAGAGCTTGTGCTAATGTATTAATTCACAATGCTTATTCATTAAAGCATAGACAACACACAGTGGAGAAGTTTGAAAAGCGCAAAGGACAGATTTTATAATGAGAGTAATTTATTCAAAACATATCATTTGAAGAATCTGTGAAGACATATTTTTCTAGAAATGTCTTGTTTCGTCATCTTTTTTCAGAACATATTGCAATCAATGAAAGATGAATTTGGGGAAACTGAAGGAGGTTTTTATTCCTAAGATATCAAACTACAAAAACCTATCTCAATTTTTACACATGTGTCAAGGATTGGAAGATCCACTCTTTCAGCCTATTTTTTTGACTGCACAAAATCCAGTCTGAGTCATATTATTGCAGAGTTGATTATGAACAGCTGGAGGGGAATTTTGACAAATTGAAAGAGGTTTATTTTAGTAACATCTTCATCTATAATAACCTCTTTCATTTTTCCTACAGGTGTTACATATTGGGAGAATCGAATCCATCATTGAGGCCTATTTTTCAGATCTCAGAATTTTGTTGTTTTGACACATGTTTTTAGAATGCAGATCTCGGCCAAATGGAAACAAATCTCAGGGAACTGAGAGAGGTTTTTGTTCATAACAAACTAATCTACAAAAACCTCTCCCAAATTGTACACAACTATCATGATTTAGGAGATATGAAGTCATAATTGCAGCCCTAGTTTTCATGGCAGTTTTTTTTTAATTTATGCTATCTTTAGAAATTCGACCTCCTATTTCGACCTCAATACCTATACGAGGCATGATTGTAATATTTTGAAGGGGGGGCCTCTTCCTCTGAGAAGGAAGAAGAGATTGAGAACTTATTATGGATATCAGTCTTTGAACCTGAAGTAACAGGCATGCATACATTTGATCTTGTTTTGATATTATAAGCTGCTTTGAAATGATTATGTTCATATGAGCCTGCTTTCTGCTTTAATAATTGAATTTCATGTTTTTGTGATTTTGTCTGGTGTATGGTCTTAATAATCCATTGCTAGATTCTCATAGTGAAATGTGAAATTATCTTTAGTTTCATGATACAGAACCTGGTTCATGTCTTTCGTAAAGTTATGCTTGTAGCGTTGCTTTATTAATCTTGATTGTGATACATCTCTTGCTGTTCAGTACTTTCTTTCAAATCTAACTTGATTTCTGTGGTAAGTCTTACCTACCACCAAATTCCATAAATTCATTTTCTAGTTATCCATTAAACCAATTTAAGATTTCTCTAAGCTTGACCCTAGCAGTCGGGGTTCAACTTTAGTGATAACACTACCAGTGCTTCATGCAGACTATGATGGTGTATGTAGAGGATGTGCACTTGGTAAGAATACTAAGGGTTCCTTTCCGAAAAGTGAAAGCAAATCCAAGGGAATATTGGATCTAATCCACTTTGACTTGTGCAGACCCATGATGGTTACTTCATTGGGTGGTTACAACTACTATGTAACATTTATTGACGACCACTCATGAAAGACGTGGATATATTTCCTCAAGACCAAGGAATTCGAGTAAGTACTTAGCAAATTCAAGGAATTCAGAGCACAAGTCGAGAATCTGTCACGAAGAAGAATTAAGATCCTGAGATCAGAGAATGGTGGAGAATATACCTCTACAGAATTCAATGATTTCTGCAAGGAAGCATGAATTAAGAGGGAGCTCACAGTTTTTTACAACCCTCAACAAAATGGGATTGCGGAAAGGAAGAACCGAACAATTGTGGAGGCAGCCAAAGCCATGTTACATGACCAAAGTCTATCGATGTCCTTATGGGAAGAAGCATCAAGAACAATTGTTTATGTACAAAACATATGCCCTCATAAAATCTTGAAGGACATGACTCCGGAAGAAGCCTTCACAGGAGTGAAGCCAGAAGTGGGCCACCTTCATATCTTTCGCTTCCCAGTCTACAATCATGTGCCCAAGGATAAAAGGACGAAACTAGAACCTTCAGGCAAGAAGGGAACATTCATGGGATACAATGAGTCTTCAAAGGCTTACAAAATATACATCCCAGGATCAAGGCAGATTGAAGTCAGCAGGGATGTAACCTTTGAAGAAGAAATGGCAATACGAAAAGGAAAAGGGTCTGATGCGGAGTTTGAAGATGATGAAGAGATGAGATCATGTCCCCCTCCAAAAGTTAAGAGGGAGTTTAAAGAAAAGAATAAACCGATCGATCCCATTGATCCAATTGAGCCAGTTGATGCTCCAACAGATATGGCGGTAAGCCGGAAAATACCTAGATGGGCACAACAGACATTGCAGGATGTTGAGGGGCACGAAGCTCCACACAGAATCCATTGGGAAAGCAAAAGACCTTAGAGGTTCTCGAGTTATGTAGCATTGATGAGTCACATCATTGACTCAGAGCCTACCACGTACGGAGAAGCATCCAAACACGAAGTTTCGAAGGATGCCATGACAAGGGTGTTGAGCATTGGTTGTCATTGATGACACCCCTTAATGAAAAAGGAAGACAAAGGTTGATGACATGGACAAAAGAGTAATAAAGGTTGATGAAATGGCATGAATGGTCCAAATGACCCATTCTGTGGTTATTCGTGGCTTGATGGGGTTATGAAGCCCTCACGGATCTTGGAGCCTTTATTTTGTTGGGGTCCTTGTAGAAGCACTTAGACGGAATTAGAAGCATGATTTGATAGTCCACAAAAACAATTGTTGGAGTCATGTGGTGTTGAAGATGAAGCTCTTGAATATGGTACAAGTCATTATCCTTGTCATAGATGCACACAAGGATGATGGAGACCTTGAATTATTAATGTTGACGTGACCATTGAAACAAACCAAATATAAAATAAAAATCTGGTTGAAGTCAAAAATCAGCCTCCAAAGAATTTATTTATTTACTTAATATCTCAGGTCGGCCAGCTTAAATATGTCACTCTCCAGCGTGTATATATATTCTACAAGCTGTCCCACTAAAGGGTGAAAGAAAAGAAAGAAAGACACCATCTTCTGAATTTCGGGTTTATAGTAGCAGCTACAGGAAATGTGAATCGTGAATGAATTTCGTGGGGGACAACAAACACCGTTTTATATCGATACTTTGCTTCAATGCCTATCTGGTAGAAACCAGACTTTAAATCAAACTTGTTGGATATGGTGCACCCAACAATTCTCTGCAACAAACTTGCTTTATCAGGCAAAGGATATCTTACTTTCTAAAGGATTGCATTCAAGGGTTTGTAGTTGACAACCAATCTGGGCTTACCCCTTTTAATCTCAGAGTGCTTATTTACATTAAAAGCACGACACGCCCAAGAACTCTTGGAGGGCTCAATCAAACCTTTCTCTAGCAATTCTTTAATTTCTTTTGCACAGAAATCTCTTTCTAAAGGAGACATTAATCTGGCTGAAGCTTTCATTGGCTTGATCTTCTGGAGTGGATCAAATGGCAAACTTACAAAGTATTTTTCACGTTTCCAGAAGGCATTAGGATTTTCAGAACAACAATCTTTGATCAGCTTAGCAGATATACCAGTTAGAGATTTTTCCTTATGCGTTTCTGCATAGGCGATACAGCGTTCCATTTTATACAATTCAGCGACCTTAGTTGCCTAATATGTTTTTGGCTGAGGAGTAAAGAAGATGAAGACTAATGGAGCCGCAGTCTTCATGAAACTTTCTTTCTCTGTTTTGGTAACGCTGAGAACTTGAAGTATGATGGGGTAAAGTGGTGTTAAACCCACTCTTGTGATGTGGCAAGAAAGTTAAAAATATATACATATATATATTTTTAATAAAACATGGAAATGGAATAAAAAAAGGGGAATACATTAATTGATAAAATGAAAAACAAAAATGATATGTCGGCCTCCTAAAATTATAAATAAAAACCAGTGTAAATATACTTGACACCTCAGTCAAAAGATGGAATAAAAATTCGGATTAGCTCTGAGGATTTTTGGTACCTTACTGAGGAAATTCGCTGGTGTAACAGAGATAGCTGAAAATCAGCAGTCAAGTTTTTTTTATTCATGAATTTGGGTTGTTCAGTAAGCTCTGATTTCAGGGGTTCAGTCAGTATGAGGACAGTTCAGTAGCCAACAACAGGAGCAGCAGCAAAACTTTCTGTTTATCTTTTATTTTTGGTTTGGCTGATTGATGAAGACTTGGTGCTTGGTTGATGACATAGCAGCATCATGATGAAGACTTTTTATCTCTGATTTCTGAGCAGCAGTATGAGTAATTTGATGGAAAGAATGAGAAAATGCTGGGCATGATGAAGCTTGGACAGACTGGTTGATTTAATGTGCATGTGGACAGTGTAAAGTTTATGGACAGAATGGAGATAGGGCAGTGGCAACGACATGTTCTGTTGTGTACAGAATTAATTTGAACCTACAGGCAGAGTGATGACAAGAGGATGATGCAATTGTGGACAAAGTTGTAATGATTGTGATTGTTTGCGGACAGAAATATGTATGTAATTACAGGCTGGGACTTGTAAAGACTTGTAATCATTTTTCTTAGTTGGATCTAAGAAGAGACCAAGCTGAGTCTTGGAATAGAAGTTGTTGTTTTTGATTCAGTTGTAGCTGATTTACCTCACGGTTGTTGCCGGTTGAAACAAATATAAAAAGATTACAAAGCTTATTTTGTGTCTCTTGTGATGTATTAATGTTTATATGTTTTATTGATGAAGTTCAGTTAGAGATTGATGAAAGTGTTGAAGTGAAATTGTAAACGATTTTGGTTTAGGTTCAAGAAGACGCTGTAATTGAACTAAGTCCTGGTTCATTGATTCACCCCCCCCTCTCAGTGAGCCATTGTGTCTAACAAGGGGAATTCCAATCTATCGTGAAGAATGACGTATGGGAGGTTGTACCGAGACCTAAGGGGAAGTTAGTAGTGACCTCCAAATGGCTTTTCAAGATTAAACACGGAGCAGATCGTAGCATGGAAAAACACAAGGCCATATTTGTTGCCAGAGGATTCTTTCAGAAAGAGGGAATTGACTATGATGAAACATTTGTTCTTGTGGCTCGATATACTTCCATCAGAACCATCAATGCTATTGTTTCAGCTATGGGATGGAAGCTGCATCAAATGGATGTAAAGACCGCCTTTCTCAATGATATTATCGAGGAAGAAGTTTACATTGAACAACCATAAGGGTTTATTGTCCATGAGAAAGATTCTCACGTATGTAAATTGAAAAAAACATTATGTGTTGCCAACTTTTTTGTACCATAGTTGGATTTGCTGAGGAGCTGCCAGTTGACAAACATGATAAATGTTTGTTTCCAGTGTATCAGATGATCCGCCTTTGTGCCTAGCCAGTTTTTGTTTTGAATAATTATGACTATGGCCCCGCGGGATTTGTAATAAAATGTGCTAGTAGGGTGTTTTGAGTGGTTCGGTCTCCTAAGATGTAGAATTTCAACTAAGGTATTCCAGGGAGTTTTTTGCCCTTGACAATTATGCTTTGCCTATAGCCGAGAATAATTGATGAGATTTTCTCCCGCTTCCTCCAAAGCTGGAATGCTCGATTTTGAATTCTGGGCCTTGGGAGGTTATTAGAGCCCAACTGAGTATATATAAACCTACTAGACATTGTTAGAATAGACTATGGTCATGTCCTAAGTCACTAGGACCCTTAGAAAAAATTTGAAAATTTTTTACCGGACGCGTCAAATTTTATTTTTTTATAATTTTACAATTTTATAAAATTTTTCCAAGTTTTTAATTAAAATTTTCCATAATTTAAATGGAAAAATTCAATTTGTAATAAGTCAGTCATCCGGAACCCGAATTCAGTGATTGAAGGCTCTAACCTTAAGCTAAAAATCATTCTTGATCAGCCAGCCAGCTAGATCCAACTTTCAGATCATCATTCGGCCACATAACTCATATTTTCTCAAAAAAATCGGTTTTGGGGAAAATATTGATTAAATAATTAAAATGATTATTTTGGAGAAAATCCAAATCTCTCCAAATTAGTTCGAATTCAGCGAAATGAAATGCAGAATGACATGGCATCAGGCATTAATGATGATTGGAGTTAACAGAACTCAACTTCAGTCAGCATTCAGTGAGCATTAAAGATATATTCTGTTAACAGTCTTGTCATCTCCAGCTAAGCTCACGAATTGGATGATTTGGAAGGCTGGGATCGGTGTGATGATAATTACGGAGCTGGAAATAAATGACAGGCAGTGTTTGGTGCAAACCCTAAGGGTTTGGGCACCTATCATCATCAGTTAGCTCCTCCTTCAACCCTCATGCCTCCATCCAGTGCTCACGCCCCTCTCTCCTTGACAGTTGCGCCCTCACACGTGTGGGTTCTCAGGTGGTTGGGTTTTGATGATTTAGGTTTGGAGTGGGGGCGCCTTGCCTAGGTGGAGGCCTCCCCTCACTCTTAACTCTTCATCTTTAGGTTTGGGCTCTCAGTTGTGTGCTGAGCCGGTTAGGTCAGGGTTTTTGGTTTTAGGGTTTTGGTCTTCATTCATTGTATAAATAGAGGCTCTTTCAGCTCTATTGGGGTGGATATTTTGTGTAGAGAAACTCTGGTGAAACTTTGTAAATGCTTGTTGCTTTTATGCAACCATTGGAATAAAATAAAGGCTTTGGAGGCTCATATGGTGTGACATTGTGGATGAATGCACTTGATGGATGAGGTGATGTTGTTTTAATGCTTCTCTTTCTTGTCTATTTGAGATTATGAATCTATGCTTTAGAATGCTTCTGTAAGCACATAAGAACAGGTATTTGTGGTTTGCAAGTTAGCTGTTTATTGCTTGACTTTTAGAAATTGAAAAGAAGCATTGTTTATTCAGTCATATTTCAATTTGTGAACAATACATGATCTAATCCATTATTTGGCAAGTTTATGAGTTGTTATTTTGCAGATCAGTCCATCCAACCAAGCAGAAGTTTGAACTCAGCTGCATCCTCTTCTCTTGGAGTCAAGTACAAACTTCCGGTAATTGCATGCTTTATGAGTTCCAAGTGTCCTTAAAAGATCCACAGGTTTGACCATTTTCTCCTTATTTTTTTATTCATTTTTCAAAGTAAAATTTTTTGATTTTTTTGGGTCTTAAGCTACTGATCTTTCACCAAACCGTGCTCTTTTTGGCTGTCCTCTTTCCTCTTTTGCAGCCCTCCTCTTTCCTCTTTTGCAGCCCTCTTTTGGCCCTAGTTTGCAGCCTTCTCTCTCTTCTTTTGCAGCCATCTTTTGCCTTGTTTGCAGCCCTCTTTTACCTTGTTTGCAGCCCTCTTTTACCCTTGGTTTGCATCATTCTTCACCCTTTGTTTCAGCCCTCTTTTACCTTTGATTGCCGTCTTCTTTTGGCCTTAGTTTGCCCTCTTTTTCCCCCTTTTTCTTCTCTTTCTTTTCGTAACTTCTTCTTCTATTTCTCTTTCCTCCGTTTCTTTGTAGAAGTTTGCCTTCTTTTTGATTAGTTTATAGATCTAGTTTTGGTTTTTGGACTAACATTATAACAAGTTAATGTTCAAAGCTCTTATTTTCAGGTAAGTCGAAAAGAGCCCAGAGGCCATAAACAAGTGATGGAATAAACAAAGAGCAAAAAGAGCAAAACACCTTCGTCTTCTCTCTTTCCCTTTCTCACCTTGCTCATTCAAGAAGAGGCTAAAGGCATCAAAAATATTGTAAAAGTTAATAAAGAGCGAGTGGGATTACAACTCCCACACCCCTCTTCCCCCATTTGGGGGAAGCTTGTATCGTCCCTTTGTCATGCTTGTATTTTTTTTGTTTAATAAACTGCTAAAGGTAGAATAGGATATAATAGTTTCATAATTATTAGAAGTTTGTTTTTCATTAAAGTTGGATAGTTCATTTCTGATTAGTTTATCATTCATAAAATATATAAGACAAAAATGTTTCTTTGTTTATTTACTTAGCTAATGCAAAGTTTGTTTACTTTTTGATATAATTGTACTTATCCCCATGCTTTCCCGATTAGGGCCTAAAAAGCCTGAAAGAGACTCTTGGGTAGTTTAGCTTTCTTTTTCTTAAAGTTTAATCAATTAATTAATTAAGTCTCTTGAACTTGTCATAACCCAAGTCAAGAGCACTCTCTATCGGAGAGCATAGTTAGACTTGCATATCCTTGCATTAGGCATTTAGATTAGCTAAGTCTCTTGAACCTTTGTCATAAGACAAGGTCAAGAGCGCTCTCTATTAGAGAGTTTTAATTAATCGACTTAATAAAATTTGCAACTCACTCCCCCATAGTTAATTAACTTCGTTGTCTCCTTGCCGGAGTATGCTCTGACCGACTTCAAAATCGGAGTACCCAGAAACGGCATTGGATTTTTAATCTTGCAAGAGAAACATAATAAAATTTAAACCCCATAACCAACGCACCGACGTTGTAGGAAATTTCATAAGTTCTTCTTAGTAGAGGCGCCGGAACTCCTCGATGTCTAAGCTTCTCAACTAGCTGGTCAATCTTCGCGATACCAGCCTGGGATACTGGCTGGGCCGTCATGTCTCCAACGGATTAACTTGGAACATTTCCCCAGCTATTAAAAACCCTTCGCTGACACCATAAGCAAGACCACCTAAAATACTTAAAATATACCAAGAGCACTTGCACAATATTACATCCACTAGCTTTATTTCAAGACTTATATTTATTTCTTAAAGCATTGCAGAGCTCTGACTCCATAAAGGCATTGGTCTTTTAATCTTTGCATAATTATTATATTTGGATCATTTGTCTTTGGAATATTTTAATTTCTATCTGTGAATGCATTTTTATAAAGTCTTGAATTAGTGTTTATCTTTTAATTCTCTTGATAGCTATGTGGATTGCTTTGTCTTGTGTCAAATTCATAATAAACAAACACATTTAATCATAATAACTCCTAAACAACACCCATTCGCATCCGTAACCAATTAAAACACTTTAACCACATTGAGCCATAGAAAACTCTTTGTTAGGGACTACCCCCCTTGGCTTCGTTAGGAGTTAGCCTAAACGGAGGAGCTAGGAGTAGGTGACAGTACCTAGCTCTGTGCTTGCCCCCAAGGTCACACTTCTCCCACTTTCCTAAGTGAGGAGATAGCTTTCAGAAAGTTTCTGCTGCTGGTGTGCAATCGACGGACAACAATATGAACTCAAGCAAGCATCTCGTGCTTGGTATGGACAAATAGACGGATACCTGGTAAACTTGGGATTCACCAAGAGTGATGCAAATCCTAATCTTTACTACAAGATTATGGATAATGAGCCACTGATTTTAGTCCTGTATGTGGATGATTTGTTTCTCACAGGAAATGAGAAACTAATTGGATGGTGTAAGAAGAAGCTTGCATCTGAGTTTGAAATGAAGGACGTCATATTGATACCTGGTAAACTTGGGATTCACCAAGAGTGATGCAGATCCTAATCTTTACTACAAGATTATGGATAATGAGCCACTGATTTTGGTCCTTTATGTGGACGATTTGTTTCTCACAAGAAATGAGAAACTAATTGGATGGTGTAAGAAAAAGCTTGCCTTTGAGTTTGAAATGAAGGACCTCGAATTGATGCATTACTTCTTGGGATTAGAAGTATGGCAAAGGCAAAAAGAAATTTTCCCAAGTCAAGGAAAATACACCATTGATATTTTGAAGAGATTCAGGATGTTTGATTGCAAGTCCATGGCTACCCCGATGGATGCAAATTTCAAGAAACTGAAGGAGTCTACTTCAAATTCTGATATGATTGATCCCACCATGTATCGCCAGTTGATTGGCTCTCTGATGTATTTGACAAACATCGGACCAGATATATGTTTTGCTGTGCACTCTTAGCCAGTTTATGAGTGATCTGAGGCAGATTCACTCGGTTTTTGCAAAACATGTTCTCAAATACTTACGTGGCACCGTGGAATATGGTCTTAAGATATGCTTCAGGATTTGATATGATATTGCAAGGATTTCCTGACTCAGATTGGGCTGGGTGTGTTGCAGATAGGAAGAGTACTTCCAGATGTAGCTTTAGGTTGGGCTCTGCAGTGATTTCCTGGTGTAGCAAGAAGCAGACCTCAGTAGCACTTAGCACCACAAAGGCCGAGTATATGACTACTAATGTGTCAACTCGAGAAGTAGTATGGCTTCGAAAATTCCTTGCAGGATTGTTTGGTCAGAATCCAGGGCCAGCTGTGATTCACTGTGATAATCACCAGCTGTGATTCACTGTGATAATCAAAGTTATATATAGATGTCAGTGAATCCTATATTTCTGTAATATCCCGAATACTGATATTTTCTAATTCTATGCAAAATTATTGAAATAGTCGGGCATGCAAACTGCCATGCAAAATTGCCCTATATTATACCTGAATTTAGGGTTAGGGTTTGCAGGATAGAATGTAACACTTACCACTGATAAGCCGACTGAAATGCTCTTGAGAGAATATGCATGCATCAAGTCGATCCGGTGATGAACTGGTGCTTTGTACCTCCGGTGATACCCCAACAGCATGTACCCAAAATCAGCTAAGGGTGACGTTTTCAGTGAAGGAGGTGTCCGTTGAAGCTGAGAATTTGTAGGAGTGGTAGTCTTCCCGTGCCGGAGAGGATGCCTGACACATGCGGAAGTTTTGAGATCTCTAGGCAGGCTAGCGAATTGACCTGGAGGTTTAGCTGCTCACGCCCCCTTGATCCCCAAATTGCTGAGAACTGCTTCGGATGAGCAAGACCGGATTTGATAATCACCGGGTACTGGAGGATGATACTGATGATGAGAATGGCACCAGTATTCTGAAGATAAACTAAGATCTGAGGACCCAACGAATGATTTGGGGTTTTTCAGCTAAAAACCTCCTTATGGTTGCACACGTGTCCTTGCAAACAATCTCTGATGGATACTGGATTACTGCAAATGAATGAATAAGTTGAAGAGCGGATGGTGACCCTGGATGGTTTACCTTGGATGAGACTAGGGCAGATATCTCACTGCCGAAACTCCGTTAGCTGAAGATGCCGTCTTCAACCCCAATTGCTGTGGCCGCACGCTGTGCTGCTACGCAAGAGCTCCAAAATCAATAATAATCATAAGTATCTCTTTAGGCTCCCTCATCCTTCTTAAATAGATCCTTATGCGCTTTTAGGGTTCGCATGTCACTTTTAGGGTTTGTGCTTTTACTTTTGCATGCATGCGATTCTAATTTGATGTACTTTTAAGCCTAAAGAGAAAAGGCTTCTTTTAGCCTACTGTTGACTTTAGTACTGAATGTGTGTCTTGAGTTGTTCTAAGTACTAAATGTCCTCAGTCAATCCCCTCTTATGCAGTACTCGCTTGAACCTATGGGGATTAAGTAGGTTAACGGGTGTTTTGTTGCCTAATCAGACGAGGACATTACAGTCCTTCCCGCTTGAGATTGCTTGTCCTCAAGCAACTGCAAACTGGGGTGCTGCAATACCTTTTCTCCTTCCCATGTGGCATCCTCCGGAGGTAATTCTTTCCATTGGACCAAGTATTCTCTAATCACTCGGTTTCAGAGTCTTTTTTCTCGAGTCTGTACGATCCGTTCTGGAATCAGTAAAAATAGTCCCTCATCATCTAAGGGAGGTAACTTTGTTGATGGAGCAATGTGTTGTCCAATTGTCTTTTTCAGGTTGGACACATGGAATACATTGTGAATTTTGCTCTCCTGTGGCAATTCTAGTTGATACGCACCTATTCCACCTTTTTGATAACTCTGTAGGGTCCGTAGAAGCGAGGTTTTAACTTTTCTGCTCCTTTCTTCTAAAGTGAAGATTGCCTTTAGGGTTGGAGCCGTAAGTATACCAGATCTCCTACTTCAAAGCTCCTCGCAACCCTGTGTCTGTCTGCATACAGCTTCTGCTAATTCTGGGCTGTCTGTAAGTTCTCTTTCAGGATTATAAGGATATCTGACTGTCCTGTATCCAATCCTTTGCCATAGGAGCCCTGCTGTCTCCGAATGCTACATCTGCAAAGTCCAAGGCCTCATAGCCATATAATGCCTTAAAAGGTGTCATCTTAATAGACATGTGGTAGGTAGTATTGTAGCAGTATTCCCCTAAGTGTAACCATTTAATCCAGGTTCGCTGCTGCCCTGCTACATAGTTCCTCAGATACCCCTCAATCCACTTGTTGACAATCTCGGTCTGTCCATCACTCTGGGGATGATAACTCGTGTTGGTAGCAAGCTCGGTTCCCACTAACCTAAATAGCTCCTGCCAGAAGGCATCGATGAATCTACTGTCCTGATCATTGACAATGGTCTTGGGTAACCCGTGTAACCTGAAGACCTCTCTGAAAAATAACTCGGCTGTCTGGGCTGCGGAGTAATCGGATGATATAGAAAAGAAATGGGCAAATTTGGTCAGTCGATCAACCACGACATATAAGCAATCTCGCCCTTGGACCTTGGGCAATCCTGTAATGAAGTCCATGGAGATACTTTCCCACTTCTGTTCAGGAATTGGTAGTGGCTGAAGCAACCCTGCTGGATGGATGCATAGTTACATATATCGGCAATATCGCGAGTCATTTCCCTTGGCGATATATCGCCACTAAAAAATCGCGATATTTTCGACATTTTGAATATATCGCGATATATTGGGAATATATTGGGAGATTTTGGAAAATATCGCCCTGCTAAAAAACTCGTGCTGGTAGCAAGCTCGGTTCCCACTAACCTGAATAGCTCCTGCCAGAAGGCATCGATGAATCTACTGTCCTGATCATTGACAATGGTCTTGGGTAACCCATGTAACCTGAAGACCTCTCTGAAAAATAACTCGGCTATCTGGGCTGCGGAGTAATCGGATGATATAGAAAAGAAATGGGCGAATTTGGTCCGTCGATCAACCACGACATATAAGCAATCTCGCCCTTAGACCTTGTGCAAACCTGTAATGAAGTACATGGAGATACTAAGTCAATCGGGATGATAACTCGTGCTGGTAGCAAGCTCGGTTCCCACTAACCTGAATAGCTCCTGCCAGAAGGCATCGATGAATCTACTGTCCTGATCATTGACAATGGTCTTGGGTAACCCGTGTAACCTGAAGACCTCTTTGAAAAATAACTCGGCTATCTGGGCTGCGGAGTAATCGGATGATATAGAAAAGAAATGGGCGAATTTGGTCCGTCAATCAACCACGACATATAAGCAATCTCGCCCTTGGACCTTGGGAAATCCTGTAATGAAGTCCATGGAGATACTTTCCCACTTCTGTTCCAGAATTGGTAGTGGCTGAAGCAACCCTGCTGGATGGATGCATAGTTACATATATCGGCGATATCGCGAGTCATTTCCCTTGGCGATATATCGCCACAAAAAAATCGCGATATTTTCGACATTTTGAATATATCGCGATATATTCAATATGTCGCGATATATTGGGAGATTTTGGAAAATATCGCCCTGCTAAAAAAATTTGCATGAATTTTGAAAAATAAATTCATGGGTTAAGTTTTTGGTAGTGTTATTAAAACTAAATATATTCAATTCTTAAAGTAATAAATGGTAGTATTAAATTCTTAAACTAAAACTAAAAGTGACATTCTCCTTTACTTTCATTTTCTATCATTTTACTTAAATTTTTAACATTGCCATTAATTGTTTTAGAATGTTTGAGAGTGGTTCCAACCTCATCGGACTTCATATGCAAAAAGTAGAATTTTAGATCCCATTTAGAATTCAAGAGACTTAATAGTTTTCAGGATTTCAAGATTTCAACAATTCCACTGGATTTTATCAAGTATGAGAGTATGGGATTGGCATTTAATCAAGCACATCAACCCATCCCTTTACCTTGATGTTGGCGGCATTGACTATTGAAATCTTTTATCATGACTTTAATAAAAATGTACCCTTCACTCATTAAACATGGTAAGTTTCATCAAAATTGTAGAGTAGTTGGACCTTCTACCATAGCATAAGTAGTTGGAACTTCCAATTTGACGCCCAACTCATCCAAAGCACCCCCTATTGCTTCCAGAGGAAGAGTGGTGCCCCTTGCCTATAAAAGGGGTAGAGGGGATCGATGATTCCTACTATTTATCATTGTATTATGTAGTATCTAGATGCCTCATGAGTCATGATGATTAATTTCTTGAGAGACATTTATTTTGATCATTTGATGTGATTTTCTATCATTCCATCAAGAACATATTTCAATATTTTTAGTTTATGACTTTATAGTCGATATGTGATCATGATCCACCATTTGACATCTTATGCATCTTATATATTAGTTGTATTTTCATATTTATGTAGCAATGTGTTTATTTGATGTTGTTGTTGCTTTAGATGTTAAAAAAATTGAAAAAAATGGTTATTTTTGTATTTTTTTTATGCTTTACGACATTTGCCGATATTTTTCGATATTTTCGCCATTGCTATTGATAAGTTACATTCCGGACCCTCGGCGATATATTCGCCGACACGATATATGTAACTATGGATGGATGTGCCCAATCTTGTTCTGCTGACAAATGCTACATTCTCGCACATACTGCATAACCTCTCCCTTGAGGCCCTTCCATGAGAACCTCTTTCTTAAAGCTGATTCTAGGACGAGGTATATTTTGCTCTTGTAATAGATGATGTCATCGATAATTCCGTACTAGTCATCTTGAACCTGCCCATCCAATAATTCACAAGCAAATTTATTTTTGGAGTACTCTACTAAGAGAAAAGCCCTCCAATCTGTAGATATACTCATGAGAGATAATGAAGCGGGTCGTCTGGATAATTCATCAGCTACGATATTGTTCTTACCCTTCACATACTCTATCTCGAAATCATAGGCTTGTACTTTCCTGACCCATTTCTGTTGGCGCTCATTCAACTCCTTCTGTTCCAAGAAGTACTTGAGGCTATTATGATCTATCTTGATTTTGGACTTGCTGCCCACCAGGTACTGTTTGAACTTCGTGAGAGCATGTAAGATGGCTAGCATCTCCTTGTCATATATGGAGTAGTGGCGCTCATAGTTCTTCAGTTTCCTGCTCTCAAATGCAATAGGGTGATGGTTTTGCATTAATACTGCTCCTAGCCCTTCCCCTGAGGCATCACATTCTACTACAAATGGCTGTGAGATGTCTGGTAATGCTAAGACCGGGCAAGAACTCATGATGACTTTCATCTCCTTAAAAGTTTTCTATGCTAATTTTGTCCAAGTGAAGGCTCCCTTCTTTATGAGATCTGTGAGGGGTGCAGCGAATTGGGAGAACCCCTTAACATACCTCCGATAATATGTGTGAAGGCCTAAGAAGCCTCTCAATTCTGTGACTCTTTTTGGCGTGGGCCAATCCCTGATAGCTTGGATTTTCTCCATATCAACCTGTACCCCTTCTACACTGATTATGTGCCCTAGATACGACATTTCCTTCATGCCAAATTCACACTTGGACATCTTCGCGTAAAGCGAGTGTTCTTCTAGAATGCTCAATACTTCGTCCAGATGTTTTAGACGTTCCTCCCATGTTTTGCTGTAAATCAAGCTGTCATCAAAGAATACTAGCAAAAACTTACGTAACTGAGCTCTGAAAGTATGGTTCATGCATGATTGAAAAGTGGCTGGAGCATTGGTAAGTCCAAAAGGCATGACCAGGAATTCATAGTGACCATAGTGACAACAGAAAGCTGTTTTAGAAATGTCTTGATCCCTTACTCGGATCTGATGGTACCCCGAGCGAAGATCAATCTTTGAAAAGTATTTGGCGCCCTGCAGCTCGTCCATGAGTTCATCAATCCTAGGGATGGGATTCCTGTTTTTGATGGTCTTTTTGTTGAGTGCTCTGTAATCGATGCACATTCGCAGTGTGCCATCCTTCTTCTTGACTAAGACCACTGATGATGTAAAGGGGCTAGAGTTGGGTCGAATGTATCCAAGCTCCAATAATTCCTTGATCGTCTTCTCGATCTCATCCTTATATCTTTTGGGATGTCGGTAAGGAGTGGTGATGACTTCCTGTGTTCCCTCCTCTAGCTCAATGATGTGCTCAAAGTCCCTATCTGGCGGTCTACCTGCTGGAAGGTCCCGAAATACCTTTTCGTGTTTTTGTAATAAAGCCTGAATATCATCTGGGTGTTGTGTGTTGTTCTCTGGAGGTTTCCTAAAGGTGACCAAACATTCTGCAGCCCATTCTATGTCATTCTGTCTGAGTACTGCCTCCCTTCTTTGTGAAGAGACTGTTTTGGGGGATAAGTGTTCATGCCCCTCAAAACTACCCGTTTTCCATCTGGCCCCTGGAATTCCATTTCCATTGCTCGGTAGTTTGTAGTATATTGCTCGGTAGTTTGTAGTATATTTCTCTATTGAATAAAGCCATTGAACGCCTAACACTACATGTGTATCTGCCACATGCACTACATAAAATGAATCTGTCATCTGGTAGTTGCCTAATGTGACATTCAGTTTTGGAATCCAATAGTTGCACTCCATGCTAGAGTTTCCGGCTACTGCTACAGTAAATCCTTCAAACTTCTCTGTCGGAATACCTCTCTTGGCTACCCAAGCTACATCAATGAAATTGTGGGTTGCTCCCCCATCAACCAATACTGCCACTTTGTGGCCCTGTACTACTCCTCTGACCCCGAGAGTATGGAATCTAGGTACTCCAGATAACGTAGCAATAACTCCCTCTGGTGTATCACCCTGGAGTGACTCTTCCTCTGCTTCCCATAATTCTTCTGTTGCCTCCTGCTCATAGTCCTCCCCGTCACTGTCCGAATATACTTCGATGTAGTGAGCCTTGGCCTTTCCTGTGCACCTGTCTTGGAACCCATGGTTCCTGACAAGTAAAACATAATTTCTTACGCCTCAAGTCTTTCCTAATGTCCTCGTCTAACCATGTTTTCTTTGGAAAATCCTGCTGGAAAGGTTTATTGTCCTTGTCCCTAACTAGAAAGTTGGTTTTGAGAGGGAACCTGTTTCTCGGGACTGAGTCTTGGAGATCTCTGGATCAGCTAATGGTATCCTGTAGAGTGGGGGGTTTGTAGGCTTTCACCCATCCCCGTAGTGGCTCTGTTAGGGCCTCAGTAAATAACATTGTCAACCTGCTCTCTGACACATCTGTTACCATGATTGCTATCCTCTGGAATTCTGAAATGAAGGCCTCGGCGCTACCTGTCTGTTTGAGTTGAGCCAACTCTCTGAAATTTATTTCTGGATCTTTCTTGTCGTATCGCTCCATGAGTTTCTGAGTGAACTCACTATAGGAATGGATGGTGTTGTGACCCAATGTCACTAATCCGTGGTACCACCACTCATGAGCCTCTCCATCTAGGTGGAGTGTAGCCAATTTAATGGCATCTTTCTCTGTCATGGGATTGAGTTGGAAATAGGTATCCAACTTTTGAACCCATATCCTCGCTGAACCTCCGTGAGTCCCATCAAAGTTTGGGATGGTCAACCTGCTCAAGGTTTTCTGCAACTCATAGTTATGATGGAATCCCTTGTTGAAATTCCTGGGCCTGTTCCTACTCTTCATGTTGCAAAAATCCGAAAAAGACATGGTTGCATGCAACTCATCCCCTAAGTCCTTGTATTCCTGCAAATAAGCCCCAAAGGGTTCGCTAGGCTCTACTTGCATGACTGGACCTCCTACTGCATCTGCCAAGAAGTGAGGCATAGTAGGCCTGTTGGAAGGTCTGTTATATATGTGGGGTGTATTCTGTATATTGGTGTATGCAACCTTCCCACCGCTGCTTGTAGACCCTCTATCTACCGGCGAGGGAGGTGTATTGTTGTTACTTGGTTCTAGTTTCCCCGATTATCTGTTGATTGCATTAAGTACATCTTTTTGCCCTTTGGCTAAGTCTTGCAATGCAGATACTAGGTTGCGAAACTTCATCCTGTCCTCATCTTCTCCCATTCCTTTTCCCCTGTCAGAGTGTATACCTGTTGGGTCCATGTCTGAGTTGGTATCTTCTAGTTGGATATCCTCAAAGTCCTCCGTGTACCTACTCCTTCTTTTCCTATAGGTTACAAAAGTATCTTCTTCCGTATTCATTTACTTTTCATTTCTCAAGCCCGCAGCTGGCCAAGAAGATAGGTGTGATAGCACCGTAATATCCCGAATACTGATATTTTCTAATTCTATGCAAAATTACGGAAATAGCCAGGCATGCAAACAACCATGCAAAATTGCCCTATATTATAGCTGAATTTAGGGTTAGGGTTGGCAGGATAGAATGTAACCCTTACTATTGATAAGCCGACTGAAATGCTCTTGAGAGAATATGCATGCATCAAGGGCCGACCTGGTGATGAACTGGTGCTTTCTACCTCCGTTGATACCCCAACAGCATGTACCCAAAATCAACTAAGGGTGACGTTTTCAGTGAAGGAGGTGTCCGTTGAAGCTGAGAATTTGTAGGAGTGGTAGTCTTCCTGTGCCAGAGAGGATGCCTGACACATGCGGAAGTTCTGAGATCTCTAGGTAGGCTAGCGAATTGAACTGGAGGTTTAGCTACTCACGCCCCACTGATCCCCAAATTGTTGAGAACTGCTCCAGACGAGCAAGACCGGATCTGATAATCACCGGGTACTGGAGGATGATACCGATGATGAGAATAGCACCAGTATTCTGAAGATAAACTGAGATCTGAGGACCCAGCGAATGATTTGGGGTTTTTCAGCTAAAAAGCCCCTTACGGCTGCACACGTGTCCCTGCAAACAATCTCTAATGGATACTGGATAATTGCAAATGAATGAATAAGTTGAAGAGCGGATGGTGAACTTGGATGGTTTACCTTGGATGAGACTAGGGTAGATATCTCACTGTCGAAACCCCGTTAGCTGAAGACGCCGTCTTCAACCCCAACTGCTGTGGCCGCATGCTGTGCTGCTACTCAAGAGCTCCAAAATCAATAATAAGCATAAGTATCTCTTTAGGCTCCCTCATCCTTCTTAAATAGATCCTTATGTGCTTTTAGGGTTTGCATGTCACTTTTAGGGTTTGTGCTTTTACTTTTGCATGCATGCGATTCTAATTTGATGTTGACTTTTAACCCTAAAGAGAAAAGGCTTCTTTTAGCCTACTGTTGACTTTAGTACTGAATGTGTGTCTTGAGTTGTTCTAAGTACTAAATGTCCTCAGTCAATCCCCTCTTATGCAGTACCCGCTCGAACCTATGGGGATTAAGTAGGTTAGCGGGTGTTTTGTTGCCTAATCGGACGAGGACATTACAATTTCACGATAAGACGAAGCATATAGATTCGATATCACTACATTCGTGATATGGTGCAGAAAGGTGCGGTCGAGCTACAGTATGTTTCGAAAAATGACAAGACTGCAGCTATTCTTACCAATCCTCTTCTCAGGACAAATTTTGAATACTTTCGCAGAAGACTTGGAGTAGAAGAACATGGATCCCTCGTGGATACGGACAGTCGAGACTGATACCTATGATGCTTTCACGCTGGTGCCTCTACTTATTCTGAATCTCAGTTAGGTATGGGAGAAATCCCATTGACATTGTGAGACGGGCAAAAAGTAGATGACTGTGTACATTGATGACCACTATATGTTCGGATTCTCAACCTGGTGTTCTCTGGAGTATTCCCACCAACTCTTAAGATGTACTGGTAGTAGATGGTCACGTACACAGGTGGCCTTTGCTCGTCGTGGCTTTCATCTAGGTATGGGAGAAATCCCATTGGCATCTTTAGACGGGTAGGACATAGGTAGTCGTGTGCATTGGTGACCACTATATGTTCAGATTCTCAATTTGGTGTCCTTTGGAGTATTCCCACCATCTCTTGAGATGAACAGGTAGTAGATGGTTGTCTACACTGGTGACCTCTATTGATCCTGGTTCTTAACTTGGTGCTTTGGAGAATTCCCACCAGCCTTGGTTCTCAACTTGGTGTAGGAGAATTCCCACCATCACTTGAGATGAATTGATAGTAGATGGCCGTGTGAAGCATGTCCAGGTTCTCAGGTAGAGACAAACTCATAACAAATGAGATGTTGATTGTTGTACTCTTCGATGGATTTGTAGAGTTGCAGAGATGATCGATCTACCAATGAGCTGTGTGGATCAGATATTTGATGACAACCTTCAGTATGTATGAGATAAATGAGATGTACAGAAGAGACCCAGATGCTGATCATGACTATATTTGAAGAACACCTTCCTTGTTGAGAGGGAGTGTTGGAATTTGTGCAACATCAAGATTCAAAAGTTATTCTTATTGTACTTGTATTGTATTTCCTGTACCTCCTACGGGAGATTATATTGATGTATTTACTCATGTAAACCTTAGAAAGAATCAATGTAAACCCTTGGGAAAGAATCCACAGAAAAGAATAAAATAAAATTATTTTTGTATTTCCCCCAGGTAGGTCGGTCCCAGTCAAACTGTCAAGTCGGCCCCGGTAAATTTTCACTTGGAAAATCAGTATAAATAGGAGGTGCCCGCCCTCATTATTTCATCCACTCACAGCAAGTTGCTCCAGCAGAAAGGTGTGCTACTGCAGTTAAGGAGAGTGTTTTTTTGGGGTTGTATCTTAGAGAGATATTCTCTCTCTCTTTCTTCTTCTCATCTCTTGGTTGCTACTATCTCTATATGAAGGTTTGCTGGGTTTTTCCCGATTGGGTTTCCCAAGATAAATTCTTGTGTTCTTTGTTTCTGTGCTTTGTCTTTCTTCTAGAGATCCTATTATTTGCAATTAAGTTATATTGCTATAATCTTGTAAAAACTAACAAGACCCGCCAAGGTTACACGAACCGTGGGTGCGATCAGAATTGGCTAAAGAATCCGATACATGTGCGACACTCATCCCAAAATTAGGAATTGGGGATTCAGAACCCTAACCCTAATTAACCTTAATTATCCTATGTAAAGAACTTTATATTAGTCAAAACGAGGTGGAAGAATCCGATGAAGAATCTGAGAATCCAATTTGGAAGAATCCGATTCGGGTGCGGTTTGGCCTAGGGCTGAATCCGATAACTATGCCGGCCCCTTTTTCAAACTAGCATATTGTTCAACTTCAAATAGAAGTGGAGAACTATATGGTTAAGAACCAATCGCGGGGTTCACGGCTAGGTGGTCGATGTGGAGACGTTGGCGAAGGGAGTGGTCAGGGGTTTGATCCCCCTTGATTGCCACATGTTTT
Organism: Pseudotsuga menziesii; assembly: GCA_001517045.1. Lineage (NCBI taxonomy): Eukaryota > Viridiplantae > Streptophyta > Pinopsida > Pinales > Pinaceae > Pseudotsuga > Pseudotsuga menziesii. Next base: position 1,206,084 of record LPNX010731805.1, on the reverse strand, counting down.
GGTGAATAGAACTGTGATATGGCAAAGTCAGTGATGCAATTGAGGTGTTTCTGGGTTGGTCCATTGACTAACTAGACAATCAACTACACGAGTGAGGGTTGGTTGACCGATTGTTTGGCGCATAAAGGGCCTAAATTCACGTCATTGTCTAACTTTTGGTACTGACTTGGATGATCAAAGTTGACTTAATCATCAATGCTTTAAGAGGATTGGTTAGGTACTCAAGTATAAATAATTGAGATAAGATAAGATAAGATAAGATAAGGTAATTTTATTAATGTCCACTAATGACCACAAAGTAGGTCAACGGGACTGTCGGTTACAATGATATTTGTGCATGTGAGAGGATCAAATGATCTCCCTTAAAAAAAATACAATACAAGAAGTAAAATAGAAAGAAGTAAACGTGTACAAGTCGAGCTGGGCTGTAGCATGGGAGAGCTCTTGCCCCAGTTCCAACACTGTAACCTTGCACAGGGGCGAAGAAGCTTAGGTGGGCAGGATCTGGGAGCCAAAACGACCGCGGAAGGTCTAGTACTTCTAACATCCGAGGCTGAACGAGGAAAACTGAGGGAAGTGCAATAGTGTTTGTTGCCTCGAATGGGAGCCCATAGGCGCGAGGCGTCCTTTGGAGTGATGTCGGTGAGGTCTGGAGGGTTATAAGCGCCTCTCGAAGGGAGGTCTGGTAGGGAGCCGCTGCCGAGATCTCGTGGGTTGAGAACCATCAACCTTTGTTGATCTGGGAACTGGATCGATATCGAGGTCAGTAGATCTCTTGGTGCCCCTGGAAAGTGGTAGCATGCTGAAGAACGTCGTGATCCACTATGTGGTATCTAGTTTGGTGGGAGGTTGGAGGACATGTGCTCGAAGCCTTGGAGCCTTCTGAATATAAAGTGCTAGACATCTCTGGTCGGTGTATCTGAAGAAGGAGGCTAGAGTTTGAGGCCCCCTAAACAAGCAATGAAAGCGTCCTCTGATCTCGTAGTAAACAGGACATCTGAAGATAAAATGTGACTCGATTTCCACTTCCTGTAGATGACATAGCTGGAAGATCCTTTCTGATCTATCTGGTGGTCGGTCTCTACCCGGAGTCTATGATAAAATGTATGATGACATGCAATATTGCACTCTATTACACGCCAGGTTGTCTGTAGTGTGCCTTTTAGGATATACAGGAGTGAAGGGGTCTTTTGCAAGTCTAGGCTTTGTTATGTAAAAGTGTTGGTTTAGCGGGTCTCAAGACCCAAGGTCTGGTCTTGGTAGGTCCTCTTGGTATTCATTCCAAGGTGTATTGGCTTAGTGGCTTTGCTGATTGCCCCTTGATGGGTAGAAGTCCCTCGTCATGTTGGGCTATTTGAGCCGTGGGTTGGTGTCTGGTTTTTGTTGGGATGTACCCATTAGGACACATGGCTTAGGGGCTCCTAGCCACACTCATGTTTTTGTTATGTAGAAAGTGATTGCGCGTGTAAGGGTTTTCATACTCGATTTAACACACGTCATCTATACACACTTGGACCTTCCTTTTCTTGTATGGCCCCTCGTCTTGGTTCACATGTGCACACTTCATCATGATGTCATCTTTATCTAGAGAGGCTTGCCTTGTTAAAGGGGAGGGCATATTTGGATTTTCTAAATTCTTGGGGTTAGTTGGGGCATGATGTCCTACCCTACCTCATCACTTCATTGGATGAAGCCAACTGCATCATTTTATCATTATTTTTTGTCTTTTGTGGTTGTAGCTGACTTGTAGGTGACAAACCCTAACTTTAAGTAATTTTATCTTTTAGTAAGGTAGGCTCTAAAGTTAGATAAGCCTAGGAAGCCTCATATAAATGAAGGATCCTAACACTCATTTGAAACAAGACAAGGGTTCTAAATATGTACTTTTTTTCTTTATCTTGGTTTATTGGAGCACCTGAGTGATGCACACCTGTCTTTTTGGCATGAATCTTGTGTGATGAAAGTTGAATGGTGGAATTTCTATGGTTACTATCTTGCAAGACTGATTAAAATAATAGTTGTAATAACTCGTGGTTAAGGAGGACCTAAGAACCCTCTCTCTTGCTCTTTCCTTGGTTGGTGTTGGTAAGATCTCTCCATTTTCTTGTTTGATGTTGCTCTTGCACCTTAAGCAAGGTAAATTAGGGTTTTATTGACATCTTGTTAGATTTGTTTGAGGGGACATTCCTTTTGAAGGAGCTCTCCACCGTGGGCCTTGGTATTCATTGCTTGCTCTATTTAGGATTTGGCTACTTCGACCTAGTATCTGGTTACTAGCCTTTGACTTAGTTGGTAAATCTTGAATTGCCAAATTATGTAGGGCATTGACCTCAATCTCTAATTGCCCAAGGATTGAGGACTAAGGTCACGACTCCCTTCTCTTCTCTTTTTTATAAAAATGTTGTTATATATATATACCAAAAAAATATACTATTGGAAAAATCGTAAAAGTTAGAAAATTTATATCTCAAAAATATTCGGAATTTGGTACTTTTGTTTTAGTGGAAAAGTGCGTTCTAGGTAGTTTTATGGTAGATTTTTGAGGGCACCCTCTTCTTGTGGTTGGATTGTGTGTTTTTTTGTGATTTGTGCATTCTAGGGTTTTGTTTTGCAGATCTGTTATAACAGGTATATTGATCATTCCATCTAGGTTTGAAGGCCTAAAAGGCAGTGTTTTCGGCTTAGATTAACCCTTGGGGGGTTGGACAATTGTTGGGAAACGATATGGCAATGTGCCTTTTTTTGGGCTTCCAAATCGAAACAAACATTAAAGGATTTTGTGTTGATCCTTATCAAAGGATTGGGCTGTGGCCCATTGGTACAATGCTGTGGTAGTGAGGCGGAGGTCTCGGGGTCAAGCCCATGGGCCTCGCCTTCCCATTTTGTGTTGGTAATACAATATTGTTGGAAAGTTAACTCTGAAGGTCCTCTTTATAGTTTTGGTTTGGTGTGATAAAGAGGACTTAGAATTTGTCCTTTGTGTAGTTATGTATAAGTGAGTTATATATAAATAAAAGTGATGTTTTGTACTTTATAAAATGGATTTCACTTAAGTTAGTATTTAAGAATTAAAGTGAATTAATTATTAAATGTGGGTGCATTAAATGATGGCCCTTGATTTTGTAAAATTATCTCAACCCAAGATTATGTGGTTAGATAGATAGTTACAAAATTTAAAGTATTAAACAACAGAGAAAAGACAAATTGGACACACCATTAGAAAAGAAGAAGAAGATTGAAGACCAAGAAGAGAGCCAAGACAAGGGCACGGTTATCACATATATAGTAGTCGGGCTACCATACTCTATTTTTTAGATTGCAGTACATTTTTGTGCCAGGTCCCCTACATATGAGATGCTGAGATGAGCATTTATGATGGATCAATTTTGATTGATGGACTATAGTACTATCCCATGCCATGACCGAGTCTCAGGACACTCAGATTTGAGGACTGATGTAGCCATTTTAGCCATTTGTAGAGCAGTTATTGATGCCCAGAGTTGTGTCAATGTTTTCTCATTGGACTGATGCGGTTTCAGATGGATTGTTTACATGATTATTACTCAGCTTATATTATGTTGTGTTATGGTTATCATTGCTCTTATACTCATTCTTGTGACATGTATTAGCATTTAGTATCGTGATCTGGCGGTCATATAGATATGTGGACTTGGATGAACTAATATTTTGTATTGATGTCCTTACTCAGACTTGGAAGTTCTTGATCTATACTCATTGGTTTTAACCCTCCTTACGGAGAATAGAGGTAGTCATTCCCACCATACTTTGGCTTGCTAGTGTTGGTTTCATCATTCATTGTCTCCACCCATCCATTACCTTCCAGTTATGTTTTAACCCGACTTACTACTTGACTTGTGGCATGGAGGACCTTTCCCCGCTAGAGCCTTTGTTGGACAAGCTTCCTTGTTTATTTGTGTCTCGACTCTGAGTTGCCTAGGAGTTGTTTGCTTGCTTGAAACAAGTAGCGCTGCTATCAATACAATGTATTTGGAAATGAAATGAATATCTTATGAAAAAGTCCATTCATGAAAAGTAGTGTTTTTAAACATACGTGAATGCAAGGCTAAGCCTAATGAAATTGGATTTGAAAAATATTGCAATGAAATATCTTAAAACATTCATGAAAAGTAGTGTTTTTCAACATACATGAATGCATAAAGCCTAAATAATAAAAGTCCATATAAAAAATACGTGAACCAAGGCTATGGAAAATCAAAGGCCCAAAAAAGCAATGGTTCCTAAAAGTTATATCTAAGGATTGCAGGCCTTATTTGTATTGAGTTGGATTGTGAGCATTTGTTAAGGTGAGTAAGCACCTCTGAAGTAACTCACCCATCTGTGAGGCACTGCCATCCCCTTTGTTGTTGTTTGTTCGACATATGGCTATAGTGAGTATCCCCTTTCCATATCCAAAGTGTTGCAATGTTGAGTTGGCAGTCATCCTTTGTCCTAGCCTTGTGAATTTTAGCCTTCACCCTTCACTAGCAAATTGATTACAACTATGAAGTGAGTATAGTCTTGAAAGTCTTGTCCGAGTTATAATTAATAAATAAAACCCTATATATGTATTTGGTTGATGTACAGCCAGTGAGGTGATTGCTACTTGTTATGATTATTACTTAAATGATTTGTAGAGCATGTCTTAACTTTTTAACACTTGTAGCAGATGGATGTCAGGCTGAGTTATATTATTAGGTATCTGGTCATTTACATGTTATTATTTTGTCTATTGGATATTGTAGATGATCAGGAAGAGACCTGGAGAAGGTATGAGTATATACCTTAGATGGATTTGGACTCTCTGAGTCCAGTGAGAGAGCTTGTTTTCAGTTCCAGGCACTTACATAGATGATCAGGCTCATTTTACCCTTCTGGTCAAGTTTTTCTTGACTGGATCACATGTCTGAGCAGGGAGACGATCTTGTTGGTTCTCCTAGGGCACTGTATGGGGCATAGGGGGTCCGACCACTTGATTGTACCATAGTACCCCCACTCCTAGAGAGCCTGGTGGGCTTAGTTGGATAACGTAGGCACCCTAGGAGGTAGTTTTTGGCACTTCACATTTCCCGAGGCAGATTAAAAAAAAATTTAATGGCTACTGAATAATTCGATTTGGGCTACTGAGGCAAGGAAAAGGCATGGGATGAGTTCTGATGATGAGGGTGATGTCTTCCACTTTTTCTCCAGTAGTTGCAGCACTTGAATGGGCCCACATCTATTTTCCAGGCATATTATATTATTTTCTGGAGCTTTTGGAGGCTCACGATTTCCTCAAGGAGGCACAATTTCACTTTTAAAAAATTATATTATTTTTATTATGCCATGGGGACACCCAAAATGAGTTAGTAAACAGTCCTTGGATCCACCATGTGCTTCTTTATTTTTTGTTGAGTGGGATCCCCTCTCCTAGGGTGATTTAGTCCACTTTTATATTATATTATGGCATTGATCCATGGATTGTATGTTGAGCTCATCTCAACCGTTGATTATAACATTTATAACATTTGTATCTTTTAATCTCAGCCACCCATTTGAAAAATTGGTTAGGATTTTGGTTCTCTCATTCCTATATAAAGGAGAGAGCTTCTCATTTGTAAGGGGTCTTTGGCTCTTGGATCTGGATAATAGAAAAACTTTTCTTGTGAATATTTCTTGGATCTCCTTTGCATCTGGTGTTTTGAGATGGTGATTGAAAAGTCTTTTGCTTCCTAGCATTCGGGAAATTTTTGTGAGATATATATATTTTCGGGAATCTTTGTCTTGTCTACAGGAGGGCGACATCATCTTGGGTGTTTTTGCAGGGGCTCCTCAACTCGCTTGGATTGGCTTCGCTTGTATCAGGGGGTTTTCATTAGTGTCATTGTGATCTATGATTTCTTCTTGCTATTTTTCTGTAGCATCTTGTTTTTTCTCATGATACAACAAATTTGATATGGTTGACGTTTGCTGTGCAGGAGAGAGAGTGCATTTACTTCTTGGAGCAAAACGTTGGACATAGGACTTGCTCCAAGCTTCTCAAATTGATCTACAGGTTAGTATCTTTCTTCCAGATCTCAATTCATTGGGATCTGCTTTTTTCATTTTCACATAAAAATCCCATAATAATAAAAAAACCAAAAATATTAAAAATTAGACCGCTTGATCTCAGGCCAAACCGTTGTTGGGTTTTGTAGATCAGGTCATCCCGTCACCAAATCATCCTCAACGCTGAGCTGAAAGTGGCTGGTTTGCCCTAGATCTGAAATTTTGACCTCCCAAACCCTAGCGCTAGCCATCTTGCTGCTGATTTTTCCCGTAATCTTACTTTTCTGGCAAAGTACCTTTTTGGGTTTGTAGATCGGGGTATTTCTTAGGTGGGTCTCCTTCAATGCTAGGCGGATAGTGACTCCATTGCCCTAGATCTGACAGGCACTAATCTCCAACCCTAGCGCTACCCCCTCTTTGGCCTCTTTTTCTTGTGATCTGACTTTTCCCTGTTAACTCGGGTCCTTTGATATTGTCATATCTTTCATCAAGTCTATCCATCGGTACTAGATAGCCCCAATCCTGTCCTTGCCTTCCCTGCATTGGTTATGTTTCCCAAGGCAACGAATATCTTCACCTATTGCTAGTACCTTAGCCCCAGATCTAGTATGTACTTCATAGGTCACCTGTGTCCCACTTTGGATCAAGCCTCACACTTCCTAAACGCTAATCCAAAGCCTTGGTTCACCGAGTGACATCATCCATAGATCAAGGGTTTCCATTACCTTACACCTTACGTACCTCAAGTCCATTTGATCTGATCTGGTGTCTAGGTTTGATCTCTCTTGTCGAGAGTAGATCCGGGTCTCCCCCTTTGTTGTCTTGGGCTAAGATAACATAAAGCAAAGACTGCCTCGATTGGCATGACAACCATCCATTTGGGAGTTGAGGGAATCTTGGTTCCACCTTCGTAGTTTCTTGTCCCTCTACCATCCATCCTGAATCCATCTCACATAGGCAACTACAAGGTTGGTGATAACAGTCATGATTTTCAAGAGAAAGCAGTAGCATGATTTCCTAGGCAGCCTGGAGCATCCGTACCTGGGCATTTATTGTAGCCACACGTTTGGGCTCGATTCCCAAGAAAATGGCTCAAATCCCAAGAAAAGTATAGGCACATTAAATGTAGATCGTACAACATTAATTACAACACAAGTGGCACAAAAATCGAGGCAAAAAGTACAACAGACCGTACAACAATTTTCAGGCACGAATTTCGAGGTTTGCTTAGATTTCGAGATAATTTCTGTTTTCGAGTTATTTTGCTACTATTTCAGATTTGGAAAATTTTGCCTATGAGAGTTTAAAAGATAAATTTCAGTGTATTGAAATTTCTGCTCTTCTTAATGAAAAATCTTCTTTTTAGGGTTTTCCCCAGGAGTTGGGGTTTTGCCTGGTCTGTTGACCAAAACCTCTGTGTTTTCATGTGTGAATGGATACTTCAGTATTGAGAAGATCTTGAATATGGTGGTTTTTATTTCAAGTTTAAGAGTAAATTTTTAATCATAAACCTTGGACATTCAAGTGTTTGATAGAATGTGTGAATAAAATATTCATGTTAATGCCATTGATTTTCTTCATGGTACTAGGGTTGAACTGAAGTAGGGTTCATGATTATGTTTCACAGTATAAAAAAAAAGTGCAGAAGAATTGTTGTATGTCTAGGCATAGGTGGGTGGCTGTCAGAGTTAGAGGATGGGGCAGAAGATGCACTTGATCGACATGTGATTTACATTTCTTCTAATGAGGAGAGTAATTCTCTCCATAGTATTGGTAGGAGACTCAGCCAATCTAGTGATGGTGTAGATGAGCAGGTAGATGAGGAGGCTCAGGTCGAGTCTCAGGCTTCAGAGTTCCAGTACAGAGTTGTGCATCTATATCCGAGATTGATTCCAGAGAAGGAGGAAGCTGTTGCAGGAGTCAGAGATGGAGATAGTGCTATGGACCTTCCTCGTTAAGAGGGAGTGTTGGAAAGTTAACTATGAAGGTCCTCTTTATAGTTTTGGTGTGGTGTGATAAAGAGGACTTAGAATTTGTCCTTTGTGTACTTATGTTTAAGTGAGTTATATATAAATAAAAGTGATGTTTTGTACTTTATAGAATGGATCTCACTTAAGTTAGTATTTAATAATTAAAGTGAATTAATTATTAAATGTGGGTGCATTAAATGATGGTCCTTGATTTTGTAAAACTATCTCAACCCTAGATTAGGTGGTTAGATAGGTAGTTACAAAATTTAAAGTATAAAACAATAGAAAAAAGACAAATTGGACACACCATCAGAGGAGAAGAAGAAGATTGAAAACCAGGAAGAGAGCCAAGAGAAGGGCACGATTTTCAAGAGAAAGCAGCAGCATGATTCCCTAGGCAACCTGTAGCATCCATACCTGGGCATTTATTGCAGCCACACTTGTGGGCTCGATTCCCAAGAAAGTGGCTCAAATCCCAAGAAAAGTATAGGCACATTAAATGAAGATAGTACAACATTAATAACGACACAAGTGGGCACAAAAATCGAGGCAGAAAAGTATAACAGACCATATAGTCCGTACAACAATTTTCAGGCACGAATTTCGAGGTTTGCTCAGATTTCGAGATAATTTTTGTTTCTGAGTTATTTTGCTACTATTTCAGATTTGGAAAATTTTGCCTGCGAGAGTTTAAAAGAAAAATTTCAGTGTATTGAAATTTCTGCTCTTCTTAATGAAAAATCTTCTTCTTAGGGTTTTCGCCAGGAGTTGGGGCTTTTCTCGGTCTGTTGACCAAAACATCTGTGTTTTCATGTGTGAATGGATACTTCAGTATTGAGAAGATCTTGAATATGGTGGTTTTTATTTCAAGTTTAAGATTAAATTCTTAATTATAAACCCTGGACATTCAAGGGTTTCACAGAATGTGTGAATGAAATATTCATGTTAATGCCATTGATTTTCTTCAAATATGATATGGTTGTTGGGTCTTGGTTCCATGCCGTCGGTTCCAATGGTCTGTCGAGGGTTAAGCCCTTAGCCTAGCCCCTTTTTCAAACTAGCATACTTTTCAACTTAAAATAGAAGTGGAGAACTATATGGTTAAGAACCAGTTGTGGGGTTCACGGCTAGGTGGGTAGTGTGGAGACGTTGGTAGAGATAGAGGTCACGGGTTTGATCCCCCTCAACCACCACATTTTTTGATGAACAGAACTATGATGTGGCCAATTAGATCGCCATGTAGCGCTCTCAGATTGGTCCACTTGGATGCCAACTAGATGCCACCTGGATGCCGCCTGTCAACCGAATACCATGTACCTGCTACATGGTAGTCCTTAACTGTGCCACGTCATGATATCGACTGACTGTACATGTGACGTGGCACCTTGTGTGTGTGCCATGTTGCCCCGTTTTTTAACCATTTTACCTGTCATGTCAAAAATTCTGAACATTACCTGAAATCTTTCGTCGAGCTCTACACAACTGCAAGCTTCTATTTGCATTTTGAAGGCTTTTGTTTTGATCGATCTTGGAGATCCTCCTGGATCATGCAGATATTGTTCACCTAATTCTATTGACTCCCCCTTGTTTATAGCAGTTGATCTAAAGTGTTTAGAAGCTATGTTGTGGGGACATTGGGCACTAACTTCTCCTATGCTTACCACTGATTGCATTGGGATCGGTGACCTTGAGCAAGGGTGTTATTTTGAGTAGTAACACACTATATGCTAGAACAATATCTCTGGACACCATTGATTTCCCTTGGAAATGTTGAGGTTTCTCCATGGTTCCAGCATTGGGCAAACATTTTGTAGATCATTCTCCCAGAGTGGTCATGTGTAATATTGACAAATGGTTGGTAAAGAATGGCCCCATTGTAGCCCTTATTAGTCATGTGTATTGACTATGTGTATTAAAGCTCAGATGCTTAGCCTTTGTCCAACCATGTGGCTTAACTAGAGTGAAGGAGGGCTAATGGTCACATTGCATATTTTATGTGGGAGTGCTCATGATGGAGTGATAATTCTAATTAGAGCAAGTTGACTTATCTATTTGATAGGGGATCTCATCCCCTTGTAGAATAGACAAAGTATAATCTAATGTTGAATTTGACATTGGCTCTAAGAAGTGTCTGAGACTTCTTAGAGTATGGTCAAACCAACATTAGAGCTCTAATGGGGAATTTGATATGCATGTGAGATGGACATCAACGAGGAGAACTTTTCTATGACGAAGAATTAACCAAGAAGTCAAAGACAAACCATTGAAGGAGTCCCAAGATAACATTGAAGATGTTGGATTTTGTGCAACTTTGGAAGTTATTCTTATTGTTATGTTTTGTACCTCCTACGGGAGAGTATATTGATGTAATCAATAATGTAAACCCTTGAAAGAATTAATGTAAACCTTGGGAAGAATTACATAAGAAAAAGAATTAAATAAACCTTATTTTATCTTCCCCAAGACAAGTCGGCCCAATGGGTCAAATTGCCCCAAAATAGTGGGCGGTTTGTCCCAAACAGTGGGCAAAACTGCCTTATTCAAGTCAGCGAAGTTAAGACCAAATAGGTCAACTCAGTAAGGGAAAAAGTCACTTTTTATGTTTATAAATAGAAAGGCCGAACCTCTCATTTGACAAGTAAGTCAAGGCAAGTTCGCACTAGCCAAGGAAGGCTCGCTCTTGCAGTTAGGAGACTGATTTTTTGAGGTTTTTCAGTTTGGGGAAGTTTCTGCATTGTTTTCTTGGGGTTTGTGCTACTACTATCTAGATGTACGTTGTTCTCTATTGGAAGGTCTGAGCTTAGGGAAGACAATAGTGTTGTATTGTCTATGGTTGGGAGGTGATAGATTATCATCGTGGTTAAATGAGCTCTTTTGCCGCTCCTGACCGACGTGCGTGTGGCAAAGCCCAAAAGTAGGCACACCGACCCGGTGACAACTGCGAAAAGAGCAGCCACTATCACCACACTCCTGTCTTCCTCTCTTTAGGTTGGCTCTTCTCCAACTCAAGGGGGGCTTCCCTAAGGTCAAAGATCACTAAGGCAGAAACAATGGCGGGCAAGGTGAATTGAAGAGGCTGCCTTAGAGAAATGGCTGTAGTATAAAGGTGTAAATTGAATGGGTGATGGGAAGAATCATTCCTCAAGGAGAGACCAGTGTCTTTGTATCAGGAGGGGAAAATGGAGTCAAACAGAATTCAAGAGGACCTTGTGCCATATGTGACTGAGGGGGAGAGATCACATGATTGAGAAAACCCTATTTAGTCCAGTGTAAAACGACCAAAAATATTTAGTCCCTAACAAAGAGTTTTCTATGGCTCAATGTTTAAGTTAATTTTTAGATGTTTCAGATGCAGATGGGTGTTGTTTAGGAGTTATTGTGATTTAAGATGATTAATGTGATGAATTTAACACAAGACAAAGCAATCCACGTTGCTATCACCGGAATTGAAAGATAGACAAATATTTGAGAGCTTCACGAAATAGATAAAGCATTCAGAGATATGATTTATAATCAAACATTCGATGGACAAATGGCCCAGATTATCAACAATGCTAAAAGATGGGACCAGTGCCTATGGAGTCAACTTATCAGAGATGCTTTGGGTGTAAATATGTGAATCCCAAAAGATGTCAGTGAATGTTAGGTTTTGCAAGTGCTCTTGGTAAGTTTTAAGAGTTTTTTGTTTGTGATCTTCACTTATGGTGGCTGGATGTCCTAACCGGTAATACCTTCAGTGGCTCCGTTCGAAGACATGACGGACCTGTTTGGGGTCAAAGGTAAGTGTTCAATAACTTAACTACCAGTGCCCAGATTAGGTAGCCCGACGCCCACACTTGGAATTTGCCCACATGCCTCGGTATTTATCGAACAACGCCGGTACATTGGTTATGGGGAAAAGTTTTAGTTAAGTTCCTCTTGTGGGGTTTAGAGATCCAATGCCGTTTCTGGGTATTCCGATCGAAAATCGGTCAGAGCATACTCCAGCAAGGAGGGAAGGGGGTTAATTAATTAAAGGGATGTGATTTGCGAATTTTATTAAGTTAATTAATTAAAACTCTCTGACAGAGAGCGCTCTTGACCTCGTCTTATGACAGTGGTTCAAGAGACTTAGCTAATCTATATGCTTGATGCAAGGATATGCAGTGGGAATGCTCTCCAATAGAGAGTGCTCTTGACTTGTATTACGGCAAGTTCAAGAGACTTTCAAGATTAATTGATTAACTTATTAAACAATGAAAAGACAACTCTCCGATAGAGAGCACTCTTGATCTACAAAGTGAGATTCAAGGGATTTTTACTTTAAACAGTTGAATAACTTATGAAAGATACAAAAAATTAAAAGATGAAGTAATCAACCTAATTAATGAAACAAAATGGGCTAATCTAATAATTAGTATCTACTTTGCAAAAAAAATGAAACTACTCTAAGTACTTGAAATAAATCTAGGCTAAGAACAAAAAACACTCTTCCCCAAATGGGGAAGAAAAACCAAGTATGGGAGGCCCTATCCCACTTAGCCTTGTTTTATTAATGAAGTACAAATGCCTTTGGAACTTAATTCTTGTCAGGACTTTGAGAAGTAATTTAAGTAAAAATGAAAAACTCTTATGAGTTTGTACAAAGGAGAATGACTTCTTTTTTGGCTTTGGATCCTTGTCTTCGGATCTAGTTCTGCTTGCTCTTTCTTGTTTGGTTTTGCTTTTGGTTCACCTGTGGATAAGAGCTCTAAAAAAGGACTAGTGAGAGTGTTAGGAAACCAAATTAAACCTGTGATTTGAAAAGATTAAGTGGATGAGAAGACAAGTGCCTTATGAGATGAAACAGGAGATCAAAACAATGGAATGAGACCCAAAATCAAAACTTGGAAATGATCATGCAAGTTCACCGTTTTTTATGTAAAATGCACGATTTTTGGCGAAACGACTTGGGATTTTTTGCGAATTTAAAATTAAAGATTTTTTAACATTTTAGACTAATTTCCAGAATCTGGAAAATAACAGAAAATTGCAGAAAATCAGTAAAAAAATAGAAAGTACAAAATGGCACGCTTTTTGAGAAAAAAGTCAAAAAATTAAAAAAAATAATTTTTTTGAAAATTTTCTGATTTTTTAATGAATTTCCAGAATTTAGATTTAACAGAAAAAAGTCAAAAATCAGCCCAAAAAACAGCGAGCTTGAAATGGCATGCTTTTCGAGAAAAAGTAAAAAAAAAAAAGATTTTTTTTTGATTTTTTAATGAATTTCTAGAATTTAGAATTAATGAAAAATACAGAAAACCAGCAAGCCCAAAAAATGGAAAATTTGCACGTTTTTTGAAAAAACTCGTGCACGTTTTCCAAGGCAAAAAGAAAGATGGGTTTAACCTAAGTGGAAAAGAGGTAAGATAGAACCTTGAAAATAGATATCCACTTGTAGCAATCAAAGTAACCAGTAGAATTTTTTGAAGTTTGTGGAGAAGGCAAGAAAGAACCGGAACCGCTTGCAACCCTGCAAACCAAATAATTAATAATGGAACACTTGTATGGTGAAGGTATTAGATGCCGAAAGCTCATGCTAGATGCAATCCCTGAAGACACAAGTACTCAATGCAGATTTGATTAGAATCCTAAGTACTAGATTGTTAGTCTTCAATAAACATAATAATCAAATTGCAATACAAGGGTAGGGTGAAAAAGATATTACTTCACATAGGATAAAGACACAATGCCAAAAGCCCATCAAGTGACCTCCAAAGTCTCAATATTTTATTAACAAAAGAAGCTTACAAAATCCAACAGAGTTTCTATGCCAAACTCTCCCCCTCAATAGAGCTGAAAGAGCCTCTATTTAACAAATGAGAGTGCTAAAACCCTAAAACCAAAAAACCAACCCTAACTAGCTTAGCCACCTAACAAAGAGTTTAGACCTAAACCGGAGAACCGGGAGTGAGGGGAGGCGTCCACCCAGGCAAGGCGCCCCCACTCCAAACCTGTGCACTGAAAACAAGCCAAGGATGAGGCCACACGTGTGATGTGGGTAAGCTCATCCTTAGGTCTGGCTGGAACCTCCGTTAGGTTTGGGAAGCCCACTGATGGTGCAAGCTTTAGTCTTCACCTCGATCAAATCACTGGACCAATGAGTGCTCTCCATCTCATCTTTAGCTAGAGATGACATGTCTGCTAACTGATAATAAATTAATTGCTCTCTTAATGATGACTGAAGCTGAGTTATGATAACTCCAATCATCATAAGTGCTCCATGAGATGTCATTTAGCCTTTTATTTTACTGAATTTGGATTAATTTGGAGAGTTTTAGTTTTCTCCAAAATAATCATTTTTTTTAATAAAAATTACTTTTTAATAAAAATCACTTTTTAATAAAAATCATTTTTTTACTAAAAATCATTTTTTTACTCAAAACTGACTTTTTTGAGTAAAAAGGCATTATGTGTCCGATTGCTGATCTGAAAGTTGGCTCTGACTGGCTAGCTGATCAAGAATGTTTTTGGCTTAAGGTTAAAGGCTTCAATCACTGAATTTTGAGTCCGAATCACGAACGGGTTTTTTCCATTTAATTTATCAAAAACTTAACCCAAAAAACTTAGAAAAATTAATTAAAAATTAAAAAATTAAAAAAATAATTTTCACTGTTCGAAAAAGATTTTTTCGATTTTTTTTATGTGTCCAGATGACTGAGGACATGACTATGATCTATCTAAATAATGTCTAGTAGGCTTATAACACTCAGTTGGGCTCTAATAACTCCCCAAGGCCCAAAATTCAACATCGGGCATTCCAGCTTTGGAGGAAGCGGGAGAAAACCTTGTCAATTATACTTGGCTGAAGGCAAAGCATAATTGTCAGGGGCAAAAAACTCCCTGGAATACCCTATTTGAGATTCTACGTCTCAGGAGACCGAACCACTCAAAAATATCCTACTAGCACATTTTATTACAAACCCCGCGGGGCCATGGTCAAAATTATTCAAATAAAAAAGTGACTAGTCAATATTGGCTAGACAAGCAGACGGATCGACTGATACACTGAAATCAGACTTTGCACAAGTTTGTCAACCGGTGGCTCCTCAGGTAACCCAACTTATTGTACAAAAAGTTGGATAACAGAAACCGCATCCTTGACATCATTTTGCATGATGAACTAGTACTCTTTGATCATAGCCTCCTTTCAAACTTTCTTCTCAGCTGCTTCTTCATAGCTGTAAGGATCTGCATCAACAATGTCACATGACAATGCCACATAATCGGAGTGTGTTCGAGGCCTCTTTCTTTCTTTGGAAGTCTCGTCTGGATCACCATACGTTTTCATCAGATTGGATGATCTCTCATGTCCAAGCTGGTCTTCTCTTGTGGGTGTTCACCTTTTAAGGTGGATCTATCACTCTCTGTGATTCGGTCATATCATTATTCTTGTGAAGTTCTTTCTTCCGTCATGGTGTCTTTGTCCCTGGGAGCTTCAGGTTCCTCTTCATTTTGTTGGAGTGAATCTTCTTTGAATGTTATGGTTGATCCATCATCACTTTTTCTTTGGAACAAGCCTCATCGTTTGTCTTTGTAGGTGATTGCATACGATCCTTCCTACAAGTCAAATTCAGTTGCATGAGTAGAAACATTCCATATTTTTAATAACAACAAATTCTTATGCATAAAGATATATGTTACACAATCATGCAACTATCTTAGCCAATGCTACAACATTCATCATATATGGCAACTTTCTAGATTCATTCAATCTCTACTAAAACATTATTAAGAGTGAGCACTACTCCCAATATGTCAGCAAAGAGGTTTCATTCTTAGATAAGTAGAAATGGAATGTTGTACAACACCATAGGGTACTTACCTATCACATGCAAGTTAATAGTATAATGTTCATAAATGCAAACACTCAAATATGCATAATACGTTTCCTAAATCTAGGAACACAATTGAACAATATCATTTAAGCAAGTAGTATAGGAAATGGCAATTACACTTATCTTGGTTTGTTTGGTAGAATCCTTCTCAACCCTTGTCTCCTTGCAAGAATTCCTGGAGTCTCTGACAGTGTGCTTTACTCCATTATCTGATTTTGAGGACCTGTGTCTGTCTTGCTTATGTAGAGCAAGACTTCTATACCATAGATCACATGGATTATGTACTGTTTCTGAATCCGAGTGCCACTTCTTCATTCACAACTGCATCCCTTCTTATCCAAATACTAAGATGGATAAGAGGTTCTTCTTTATCATGGGCTGAATCCTTTTGGATTACAGTACATATTCCTCATCACTTGAGGAATCTTCTTTTGTTCTTTTCCTTTCTGGTTCATCCTCTTCAACAATGTGAGCATGATGTCTTTTCTTGTTAGTCTTCTTATTGGAGGAACCTTTGTTTTTGGGACAATCTCTGGAGTAGTGTCCATTCTCATCACATGTGTAACATCTGATACTGGATAAATCTCTTTTGGGTTTCCTTTGTCTTATGTGATTATGGTCCTCCCTCTTGTTGTAGTATGAATTGTGAGAGCTTGATCATCATTTGTTCCCATATTCTCTTCTCTTGTTATTAGGTGAAATTCTTCTTGAGCGCATTCTTCCCATAGTCTGTTGAAAGTGATCAGCTTCTTCCTGGCACATATTCCTTGAATGAACTGTTGAAAAGTTAACTCTGAAGGTCCTCTTTATAGTTTTGGGTGTTGTGTGTGATAAAGATGACATGTAATTTGTTCCTTTTGTACATTTATGTATAAAGTGACTTATATATAAATAGATGATGTTTTGTACTTTATTGTATTGGGTCTCACTTAAAAGATATTTAATAATTAAAGCGAATTATTATTAAATAAGATTGGATTAAGTGAGAACCCTAGATTTTGTAAAAGGCATCTGAACCATAAGATTAAGTTGGTTAGATGAGGTAGTTACAGAATGTAAAGTATAAAAATAGGGTTGAGGGCAAATTAGGGACACCACTATTAATGAGGAGAGAGGGAGAAGATTGAGACCAAAGGAGAGAGAGAAAACCCTTGGCACAATTCCCAATGCAAGGAGTAGCAAAGTACAACAACATTTAATGCACCTGTCAGTGCATACAGCACTCGTGTGAAGGCACAAAAATCGAGGTAGAATGTACAGAATTCTGACAGGTCCATACAACATTTATTGCAGGCTGGCACGAATCTCGAGGCAACATAAAAGTACAGCTGTACAGTCCACACGTGTGGCAGATCTGTATAGTATGTACTCACACGTGTGAAGGTACAACAGGCCATACAGTACGACTGGCACAGTTTTCGAGCTAATTTGCTGAAAGTGATTTTTTTTGGAATTTGCTTGTAAGGGTCAGAAGAATAATTTTTTTCTATGTTGGTGGAAAAATTTCTGAGTTTCTCCTTTAATGATAATTTCTCTTTCTAGGGGTTTCCCTAGGAGTTGGGGTTTTGCCCGGTTTGTTGACCAAAATCTCTGTGTATTCATGTGTGAAAGATTTGCTTATATATTAGAAAATTCTTGATCTTTGTGATTTATATTTCAAATTAAGATGTAATTTTTAATCATAAATACTAGATAGATCAAGTGTTTGAAATAACGTGTAAATGGGAAATTTCATATTAAGTCATTGAATTTCTTCATGGTATCAGAGCCAAGTTGAAGTAGTGTTCAAGTTTTTGAATCACAGAACATAATTGTGTTGTCTTTCAGCTTAGAATATTTGTTGTGGGATATTTTCCAGATGATGAGCATTCGATACGAAGATAGGTTGGATGGCATATCCAACTATCTACCTTGGAAAGTGAGGATTACTATAGTGCTAAAGGAATGGAAGATTTGGAGCTTTGCAAACATCGTGATGCTGAAGCCCACAGACAAGGATGCATTAGAAGGATTTGAAGCCTTAGAAGCTAGAGCCCAGAGGGTGATCCTGGATGGTGTGAAAGATCATCTGATCCTGCATTTGGCAGAGAAAAAGACTGCCAATGATATGTGGGACACCTAGAAGTAGTTGTTTGAGGTAAAGAACGAGAACCAGATGATGGCCTTGACAGACAAGTTACACAATGTGAAGATGACAAAAGATGAAAGTGTAACTTCCTACATGACTCGTGTGGCCCAGGTCAAAGATGAGTTGGCAGCGGTAGGAGAGACTTTCTTAGACTCAGAGTTGGTAAGAATAGTCCTGAAGGGATTTACCGTTAAACTTGGCAATCAGACTAACCCTTTTTTACTTTGACTTTGTTAGCTTCTTCTTGGAATTGTCTTCATTTGCTTTCTTGGACTCTTTTTTTTCTTGTACTTTTTTCTTTTGGAGACCTTGGCCTATATTTATCTTTGGAGGCCCATTTGCAAGTTTAGACTTTCTTTTGTTTGACTTGGCCTTGATTTTCTTTAACTTTGCATGTACAAGTAGTCTTGGACTGGGAGCTTTTTTTATATGGCCTTTTTGAAGCATAGGAAGGGGGAAAGGACTTTAATGTTTCTGGTCTAGAGAGGATCATTACTCCATTGAAACTTTCTTAGCTTGATAAGTAGTTAAACCCAGGGATTTACAAGGAAGCCTCCTGAACTGTCACAAAATCGGTTCAATACAAAACATGCCTGAGATACAAATGAAAACTAGGAGGCCTTCATGGTGAAGGTGTCATAGAGGGGAGGTGAAGAGTAAATTCATCAATCGTTAACCAAAGGATGCAGACCAAAGTATGAAGTGGAATGGATGATGGGTGAATGGCAATAAAGTGGAACCAAAGAAGGGGGTAAAAGTTCTTGCAAAAGACTAAGAATTATCTAGGTTCAATGGTACATAAGTATATCAAGAATCTACTACCCTCATTAACGTGAAAGTGTGATACTACTAACTATATTGATTAGATAATCAATACATCTCACATGGCAATATTAGTGTATGGTAGTGTTATCGCACAATGTGTAGCTACCCACTAAAGATATCCCATCCGGAACGGTAGAGGTGGGGTAGCTAACCGGTGACACCGCAAGGGCCTTGTCCACTACGGATGAAGGGTAGTTGTCACGCTAGACGAACTCTTGTCACTTTAGATCAATCCGTAGAATGACCAAGGGAGAGACCCTACTAACCTAAAAGGGCTAGCAAACCTAATCAAGACACTCCTAAGGTTAAGCAATGGGTAAAAGAGAGAGATAATGAGTGAGGTAGTCTAGATATAGAAAGTAGGTGTGGTATAGGAGTTAAGGTGAAGTTGGGTAGGTTTAGAGAATAGGGAAAATGATCCAACTTGATAAAGAAAATAGCACAATGAGTTAAGCAAAGTAGATCTAGAATGATCTATCCACACACGAGAGAAACCCAAATGACCCACTTTGGATTTTATGCAAAAGTGACAGAATTAGACCCAAAAAGGTAGATTAGGGCATGAAATGACTAGATCATGATGCTTGTAGGATAGATCTGTGAAAGTGAAGTGGGTTCAAGCATACCCAATTGATAGATTTGAAAAGATCTAGCCACACGAATGGAAATCCTAATGGGACCCACCTAGGGTTTATGCAAAAGTGTACATGGCGGGCCCAAAAGAGTAGATCGGGGCAAGGAGTGACTAGATCAGGACACTTGAAGAATAGATCTGTGAAAATTAAGTGTGTTTAAGCGTACCCAACTGATAGATCTGAAAATTTGGCCACCCATCCAAAGGGGGCGCCCCCACTTAGAGAGACTATTGCTAGACCCCGGGGGCAAGTGGAGTTTGATTTACATGAGATTCGAGATCTAGGGTTTATTCAACAATCTCCAAGCGGGTTTTAACGAACGTTATAAAAAACTCACCGGATCTATCAGATCTACAAAACTAAGGTTTTAAGAAAAGGTTTTAATGGACAAATGGATGAAAATACCAAAAAACAATACTAACCTTGCAGATCGTACGTGAAAATACTTGTGGCCTCCTTGGATGTCAATGATCCTTCCACTTGGTTACAATTTCTAGCGAGATCTGATAAGAAACAAAAGTAAAACGCCCAAAGAAGGAAGTGTGCCCCCTTTGCACCACCTGCAAAATCAAACTACGAATGAGATTTGTTCACGGATGAAAAAGATAAGCTACGTACTTCATCTACAGAGAAAAATCGAATGCACAAAGTAACGATTGAAAAACTCCCTGAAGACGAAACGATTTGACCGGAAGACGATGCAAGACGTCTTAGCAATCTCCTCTAACAATTTGCTACCCTGCAAAAGATCAGTACGGCCTTCCAGAAAAAAATATTTGTTTGCATGCAAGATCTATTGAAATGTTCAAGCAAGAGGCGTAACAATCACATCCAAATACATTCACAAAGCTTCCAAGAGTTTTTGCAAAATTGTTCTTGTATTCAATATTTCTGGAGCTAAAAGTCCCCTTTACAAATGAGATAATATCTCAATATATAGATCTCTCAAGTACATAAAACCTAGATCCAAAAAGATCAAGGGTCAAGATCATAAGATGAAGATGTATATGTTTTCCATCAATGACAAAGGGGGAGTTTGTTGGTCTGAATGAGTTTGTTTGTCATTGATGTAAAAGAATGTCTATTAGCAATGACTTTGAAAGAAATATGGGAATGCAACAGAAAGTGTGAATGAGACACATAAATCCTTGTCTTCAGACATAAAGCTTATTACGTTCACAGAAATTGGGCATTAGCATTAGTTTGTTGTTTATTATGGCTAAATCAATTTGTTATCCATCATGCGCTTGATTCCAGGTGTCAAAGAACGGTTCCAATAACCATCAATAAATAAAGAATACAGTTCCAAAGTTTGTTAAAATGAGTTAATACTGCGCTGTTCAAAACATGTTTGAAACAGTTTTATGGTTAATGCTGTGCTACCCAAAATCGTTTTTGAAACTGTATTATGGTTAAGACAACTGTTTATGATATGCGTTGTAAATATATGCAAGCAGAGCTGTGGATATATATAAATTCTGTCATGAAGAAGGAAGGGTGAGAGGAAGAACGCAACATACTAAACGCAACACAGTATATGAAATTGAGAAAACAAAGTATGCAGAGTAATAAATTGGTGAGACTTTGTCGTGAATTGGAGAAGATGCAATGAGGATAAATGCAGCAAATTGGAGAAGATGCATATGCAGTCAAGTGTATGAAAAGTGAACTCAGCGCAACATATCAATTAATGAAGACACGCAGAGCTATGAACTGATGAAGACACGCAGAGCAAGGATTTGGAGAAGACACGCAGTGCAGTGTATGAATTGGTGAAGACACAGTGAAGAAATCTTTAATGCAACAGAGTAGATGTTTAAGAAAACGAAGCACAGTATTGAAAAACGCAGCACTCAGCAATGGGGAAGTTGTAGATCGGTGAATTAGAAATATTTCAGCAAGCAATGAAGGCAGAAATGTATCAGCAATAAAAAGATGGATTTTTTGTTGACTGTAGGTAAAATGAGATTTGAATTGAAGACTGAAGAATCAGAGAAGTCATTTTTGCAATGAAATAGATGTTATATTGCATTTATAATTTATTGAGAAAGATATTGAAGTTCTGAGTTTACACTTGTAGTATAAATGAAGGTATGTTACAGAGTTCGATTTGATCGGTTGGTTTTGAAAGAGCTGGATTTAACAGGTTGGTGTCAATATGACAGGGAGGAAGGGAGGAGCTAGGGAGACTGGCAGTCTCATTGCAAGTTGAAGCTTGCATTCAGACAGTAGGAGTTGTCTTTCAGTAAGAGCTGAAAATAAAGAGGTAATTGCCTGAGGTAGTAGCCTCATCTGAGTTGTTGCTCAGATAAAACATGATGTAATTAAAGTTGCTTGCTTTACATCCATAAGAAGAAGAGGTTTTTCCCTTTTTGGGTTTCCTCATGAGCATTTTGTGTCTCTGTCCATTTTATGTGTTTGATGGTTATAAGCCGCGTTAAAAATATATACAAAATTATAAACAACTGATTCACCCCCCCCCTCTCAGTTGTTGACTTGATTAACAATTAACATCATCCTAATCTACTACTAAGTTTAGCCGGATACATTTCACATTGATCAACTCACTAATAGAAGGGGGTGCATCACTAGAAATACCCAATAAGGGGGCGCACCACTAGAAATACCCAATAAGGGGGCACATCACATAAAATATGACTAATGACCACAAAGTAGCACATGGTGGGGCTAGGAGGTCATGTTATCCTTCACTAGCATGGCCCCATGGCACAATAACAAGGTGTGGTGGCAAACGATATAAAGGAGTGATAAAACTCACTAGGGTATCTCCCTCAAAATACATCAAAACACCCTCAAACTGCATAAATCAAGGATGTGTAGACCCCAAGTGGAGTGAAGTTGATGCTAGATGATGAAGGTGACCTAAACATTGCGCCTCAGACCAATTTCATGCCATTCTTTTGCCTCAATTGCCATTTTTTATTATTAAAATGATGCCTTAGGAACATAAAACAACCAATTTCTCATAGGACACAAAAAACCAAAGCCAAATAACTGCATAGATGGATTTGACACCATGTTAGTATGGTACAAATGATTGGATACATCCCAAGATTCTCTTTGGCGCCCTAGGAGATCTCATTGTTTTGGACACTGTGCTTTATTTTCATTTTACCCATGGAAAATCTGTTGCGAAAGCCCAAGAGACCCATATTTGTCTTGTAGCTGCTTGAAACTGAAAACCAGCTGCACCAATGGACTCGGAATGTCCAAACCAACTAGGAATGAGTGCTCATACACAATATGTCCCTCACAAATGTACATCAGAAGCTCCATCCATGTCAGAACCATAATAATAATATACCCTGTAAATGCTGATAATCATAAAAATAATACAAGCCATCATAGCAAATCACGATTTGAAGCATGAATATGTCAAATGAACACCTGTAGACCCTAAATAATGATCATCCATAACCATCGGTCTATAACTCATCTTGGACCCTGCTCCTAGCTTGGTCAGCACTGGGTTGACCAGGTCAAGACTAATCAAATGATGACCCAAGTGCTAAACTCTGATACTGCAAAGTACAAAATGGACATGCATGCTCAATTATCTATGCTAATAGTGAGACTCAAGTACAATTAGATTCTGCTGGCAAGTATAAGCATAATACATAGATAATAATCTAAATCAAAATGATTAGTTGCTTTAAGCAAGAATCTCCAATGTATACTCATCTATAGATTTAGCCATTTTGCTAGTTAAGGGTGAAGGGAACTAAAACCAGGTAAGGCCAAGGGGATGACTTGATAACTCAACACTGTAAGCACCTGGGCTAAAGGACAAGGGGTTCCACACAATACATAAGTTGGATTAGGTGAACAATAGGGAATGGAAGTGTCTGACATATGTGTTGAATGATGCGAAGGTTCCACTAGACTCTAAACAAACAACCTTTTTATACTTTATTTGCACAACATTGTTACACTAGTTAACCTATAAAGGCAGGTGCCTTGGTTAGCCGTTTGGGCCTCCAGAAGATGACAAAGACAACCTTTTGGGGCCAGTCTCTCTTTGTTGCCCCGTGGGGGCAAATGAGTTGTACATTATACAAAGAATGAGTGCCCATCCTCTAGCCATCAACTTTATTTCTTCTTACTAACTTTCCATCCTCCAAGAGCAGGAGCCCTGGAAAGCCTTTTGGGCTTCCAGAGAATGACTAAGGCTCAGCCTTGAGGGGCTTGCCTCACCTTGATACCCTGTGGGGATAAATGAGCCTTACACCATACAATGGATGAATGGTCATCTCTTGGAAATTGGCTAGTTTTACTTTTATTTGCAGTAGTGTCTAGAGACACTTTTATTTTGCTGGCAGGGAATCCATTTAGAATAACTTTAAGCTCCGATGCCTTAGTCTCTAAAAACACTTCTTTGGTAGGACTATTTGTGTTCAAGACCCAGAGTCAGACATTCCCTGTGACAAGCATCACATAAACCAACATTGAGACCCAATTTATACATGGAGACCTATTTCAACATAGAGGTAAAGGTGGGGGAAATCCCATATGTCACTAGCCAAGTTTCAAATCAAGGTTAATCATAACAAGGGAAGGCAACGGATGGACGGAGACAGTGGATATGGTGCCAAGACTAGCAAGTTATTTCCCTAAAGGGAAATGACCAAATCCATACTAGAAGTAGGGCAAGGCCAATGAGTATACAAAAAAATCTCTCGGTCAAAACAACTAGATCATTTATACTTTAGATTCCAAGTAAAACCAAGATAAAGTATTGCCAACATATAATCAATATCAACCGAGTCTCACTGCTAAAATAGGTAACAAAGCAACATCAAAATCCATATGCACAAACCATAATATCACCTGGGTCATATACTTGCACTGGATTAGAAACCATCTGAAGATCATTGGAACAACTGCTGCTGCTACATATCATGGGCACTAGAATAATCTCTGCTTTGGGTCATGAAAGAATGGTTAACTCAGTTATTGAATCTGGGGTCATGAGGCTCAGACATGGCATAGGACTGGTCAATCTGGATACTTTGGATCTGCTGAAAGTGGGAGATCATTAACTGGTGGCTCTGTTGTCCGCTGATTGCACACCAACAGCAGAAACTTTCCGAAAGCTGTCTCCTCACTTGAGAAAGTGGGAGAGGTGTGACCTTGGGGGCAGGCACAGAGCTAGGTACTGTCACCTACTCCTAGCTCCTCCGTTTAGGCTAACTCCTAACGAAGCCAAGGGGGGTAGTCCCTACAAAAGAGTCTCTATGGCTCTTAAGTTGTTTAAGTGTTTATAATGGTTATGGATGCGGATGGGTGTTGTTTAGGAGTTATTATGATGAAATATGTTTGTTTATTATGAATTCTAAATACAAGACAAAGCAATCCACGTTGCTATCACAAGAATTAGAAGATAGACAATAATTTGAGAACTCATGAAATGATAAAGCATTCACAGATATAAACTTTTAATCAAAACATCCAATGGACAAATGGCCTAGATTATCAACAGTGCATAAAAGAAAGAACCAGTGCTTATGGAGTCAACTTCTTAGAGATGCTTCGAGCGTGAAAAAGATGTGAACCTCAAAATAATGCCAGTGAATGCTTATTGCGCTTAATCTTGGTTAATTTTAAAGTTTTTAGATGATCTTGCTTATGGTTTCAACAAAAGGTTTTAAATAGCCGGGAAAATCTTCCAAGTTAATCTGTTGGAGACATGACGGCCCGCCCAGTATCCCAGGCTGGTTTCGTGAAGATTGACCAGCTAGCTGAGAATCTTAGACAGCGGGTAGTTTCGGCGCCTTTACTAAGAAAAACTTAGGAAATTTTCTACAACGTCGGTGCGTTGGTTATGGGTAAAAATTTTATTGTGTTTTTCTTTGCTAACTTAGCAAGTCCGTTCACCGTTCTAAGTACGAGCCCAACTCGAAAGTCGGCAGAGCATACTAGGTGAAGGATAATCAACGAAGTAAATTAATTAGGGGAATGTGAGTTGCAAAATTTTATTAAGTAAATTAATTAAAATTCTCCGACTGAGAGCGCTCTTGACCTTGTCTTATGACAAAGGTTCAAGAGACTTAGCTATTCTATATGTCCAATGCAAGGAAAATGCAAATCTAACTATGCTCTCCGATAGAGAGTGCTCTTTACTTGGGTTCTGGCAAGTTCAAGAGACTTTAGCAATTAATTGAATAATCCTCAAGAAAAATTAAAAGAACTAATCTACCCAAGAGTCTCTTTCAGGTTTTTAGGCCCTAATCGGGAGAGCATGGGGGTAAGTAAAATAAAACCAAGATAACAAAAGAAAAACAACTCTCCGATAGAGAGCACTCTTGATCCACAAAGTGAGATTCAAGAGATTTTGGTATTTTTTAGGTTTTGCAATATTAGATCGAAGAAAGAAAACAAAACTTTGAACTAACTAAACAATAAAATAGGAAACTTTTTATCTTTTCTACTTTATGAAAGATGAACTTTTCAGAAATAAACTACCTTTCCCTATTCTATTCTAAGCATTTATTCTACAAGTATGCAAACATGAAAAGGGACGATACAAGCTCCCCCCAAATGGGGGAAAAAGGGTGTGGGAGCCGTAATCCCACTTGCTCTTTATTATCTTTTTTACAATGCTTTCCTTTGATGCCCTTTTTTGCTTCTTTTCTTATTCTTGGAAGGCTTTTGGAGCAAGCTGTAAAAAGGGGAAAGAAGAAAGGGGGATTATGAGTCTTTTTAAGCTTGAGTCTTCAAATTTTCGCTAGCACTTCCGCTGTACCTGTCACAATAGTAAAAAATTAGTGATCAAACATTACTAAAAGATGATGGGAAAGACAATGCAAAAATACAATTTTTTTGGAAAAATTTTATACTTAGAAAAATTTTAGAATTTTACATGCAAGGAACAATTTTTTTTCCTAGATCTAATGAATGATATTAGATCTAACAAAGCCCTAAAAGATAGATCTAAATATGAGTATTGAAAGCTTGGATCTATTTCTTGAGCAATGCAAAAAATTAAAGAGAAGGGTAGAGATAGAAGTTTGAAGATGGAGCTTTGGAGTAAGATCTCCTTGTGTTTTTCCTCTTGGAAAAAGCCCAACTTTGTAGATCCTGAAAGACAACAATATTAGAAGGTTCTTATGATGATGGAGATGAAATTGATGCAATTGAGCTCACACCCTTCTCCAAACGGCAAGATCTGCTAAGACAATCAAACTCGAAACCCAGTGAGATCAAACAAAATAACTAGTATGCTATGAATATTTAAACCAAGATTAATACTTCATATAACTGAATACTTGTACTCATCTAGATTATGATAAACTTTGCATAATAATCCAACTTGACAGCTGGAAATGGAAGATCTTATGCTCTAACAATAGACTTCTAAAGCTAGTTATTTGATTCAACACATGAGTAACAAATTGAAAGCAAGGAAAGAAATCACCTCATAAGGGACATATCCACCAATGAAGAAACAATCCCATAGACTTCCAAAATCGAAAAGCTTTATTCAATAAAATAATGATTACAATTTTTTAGAGTTTCTATTCCTAAAAGTCCATCCAAATAGAGCTAAAGGAGCCTCTATTTATACAATGAGAGAAAGCCCAAAACCTTAACACCACACCATGCAAGGAGGGTGCAAACCTAATGATCAAGCCATGTGAGAGAGCCAAACCTAAAATAAACAAGCTAGGAGTGAGGGGAGGCCTCCACCTAGGCAAGGCGCCCCCACTCCAACCCTAACCACTCCAACCACCATCCAAACGTGACCTCCACAAGCAAAAATGTGAGTTTCCAGTGCTCTAGCGTGAGGATGAGGAGAGGCACACGTTTTTAGGTTAGGGAGGTAGGCGTGAGGCCATAAGGAGGCTTGTGCTAGGTTTGGAGGAGCCAAAACCTAAAAGCAGTGGACACATGTTAGTGCTCAACCTCGATCAAATCAACGAGCCAGGTTTGGAGGAGCCAAAACTTAAAAGCAGTGGACACATGTTAGTGCTCAACCTCGATCAAATCAACGAGCCAATAAACAAGCTCCAACTCACCCTAGCGTGGTCATCACTGAAGGAGGCGAATTGGCCAAGTGGATGCTAATGCTCACTGAATGCAGAGTGAAGCCGAGTTGTGTTAACTCCAATCATCATTAATGCCCGATGCCATGTCATTCTGCATTGCATTTCGCTCAATTCGGATTAATTTGGAGAGATTTGGATTTTCTCAAAAAATAATCATTTTTATTATTTAATCAATAATTTCTCCAAAATTGACTTTTTTGAGAAATTATGAGTTATGTGGCTGAATGATGATCTGAAACTTGGAGCTAGCTGCATGGCTGATCATGAATGATTTTTGGCTTAAGGTTAGAGCCTTCAATCACTGAAAACGGACCCCGGATGGTTGACTTATTACAAATTGAATTTTTCCATTTAAATTATGGAAAATTTTAATTAAAAAGTTAGGAAAAATAAAAAATAAAAAAATTTAATTTTTGATGCGTCCGGTAAAAATTTTTCGGAATTTTTTCTGAGGGTCCTAGTGACTTAGGACATGACCATAGTCTATTCTAATAATGCCTAGTAGGTTTATACATACTCAGTTGGGCTCTAATAACCCCCCAAGGCCCAGAATTCAAAATTGGGCATTCTAGCTTTGGAGGAAGCAGAAGAAAACCTCGTCAATTATACTCGGCTATAGGCAAAGCATAATTGTCAAGGGCAAAAAACTCCTTGGAATACCTTAGTTGAAATTCTACGTCTTAGGAGACCGAACCACTCAAAACACCCTACTAGCACATTTTATTACAAACTCCATGGGGCCATGGTCATGATTATTCAAAACAAGAACTGACTAGCCAAAACTGGCTAGGCACAAGGGCGGATCATCTGATACACTGGAAACAAACATTTATCATGTTTGTGAAATGGCGGCGCCTCAGCTAACCCAACTATGGTACAAAAAAGTTGGCAACAGGCTCATCATCTGCTGATGTCATACTAAAGGACTGGCTCAAAGAACTGCTCAGTACTTGCTCAGGAACAAAAGTAGCCCAACTACTATATATGTGTCAATGTGTACATCGTCACATCATATATCATCATTGCATGGTATAGCAGGAGAAATAATGGCATATATCTCATCATCATCACATCATCCAATAAGGAGACCCAAGAGCAACAAATATGGCCCTCAATACTCTGGAAAACAAATATAACTCTCGAAAAGTATGCCTACAGAATGTGGTATAACACTACAATAAAGCCTTTATACCTTTGCAAACAACCCTGCAAAATATTTCTGAAGACCTCTACAACATAGAAAATATATGACGAAAATTCTCCCAAGCTTCTTTAAGCATCTCCAAAAACTCAACTCTATAATAACTTGTCCAAAAAAGGTGAATTAGAAGTTACTGTATAAACCACAAGGTCCACTAGATTCTCCAAACAACATATGATTAAGAGCTTCCCTAAAAATATGCCAAGACTTATTTATCATCCCAATCACCATCATAGATTTACAAGGCATTGTGTTATTCCTATGCAACAATGTGCTCTGGTAGCATGCTCTGATAACATCTGAGATTAATTGTATTGGAGTTTTGGACTCATAGTGGAAAAAATTGCTGAAAAATCGCGATTTTTTTTGGCTGCCGATTTTTCGGCCCAAAAAAAATCGCGATTTTTAAAAAAATCGGACATCAGCAAAAATCGGCAAAAATCGGGAAAGATTGGGAAAAATAGGCAAATAGGGGAAAAAATTGGTAAGAAAATTTTGAACCTATTAAAGTATAAAATTTGCATTTTTTAATGCTTGCCGCGGTTTGCCGATTTTTGCCGATTTTTTCTCCGATGTTGCCAAGAAAATGTTTTCTTTGCCGATGCCGATTTTCCACTATGCTTGGACTTAGTTGATAGAAAGACAACTTAATAAGCAACACCAAATAAAGAAAGGCAATATAGTCGAGAAACTATGAAAACCTTACTTTCAAATAGAAGCTCAACTTATAAGTGATGTTCTTCAGTGATATGCAAATGAGGCCAAGGCCTTGAATATATATAGGTTTAGGGTTATAGTTAGTTGACCCTACACCTTCCAATGTGGGACCACAAATTCTACATAACTAACCACCAAGTGGTCAAAAAGCCTGATAAGTTGGTTTTACGTACTCTAACAATAGCAAGTACATTATCTTGTTTTTTATAACGGAGGCAGTTGATCTTTCTGATGTACACAGAAGGTTTTGATACATATTTGATACTGTACCGTTTTCAGGTTACTTTGCCTCTTTTTGAATTGAATGGAGTCACTGACATTCATGTCTCATTTGTTTTTATAGCAACAGTATTCACGTGGTTTTTTTTTTCATTCTATCATCTCAGCTTTTGAAATGAAAATATTCAATACTTTTATGTCGGGTCAAGTTNATGTCTCATTTGTTTTTATAGCAACAGTATTCACGTGGTTTTTTTTTTCATTCTATCATCTCAGCTTTTGAAATGAAAATATTCAATACTTTTATGTCGGGGCAAGTTTGGAATTAATCTTGACTGTGTTGGATTATGTTAGAAAGCAGGTGTATCAAGTGAACGTGAAATTTTGATAATTCCAGCAGAGGGCACAAAAAAGAACTTGGGGCTTGACTCTAATGAATTCAGTTACATTAAGGAAATTCCTAGATTGAGTGAAGATAAAGTAGTTGAAGCGGTTGTGTCTGGAGACTCTAGTGCATTTACCTTCGAAACCCCCTTGTGTGAGTTATTTCTATTTTCAGAAGTTTTAATACTATATTTTCTCAAATTTCAGTCAATCCAATATTCCTAATTATATATGTATTTAGCATAATTATGCCTGTGTTTGCTGAAGGCCCTTCATCATCTTCAACTAAGGAAACGGTCGATGTGGCTGATTCTGAAGATGAAGTGGAGGTTACCACAAGACATCAACATGATAAGGTCAGTGATAGAAGTGTTAGAAGTAGAGCTTTCAAACAAAAACGTTTTCAAGAATCATCGTACATGTGCCATACTTCAGATACTTTGCATGTGTTCTTGAAGATTAGTTTATCAGTTATACATTTCTATCCCTTTGACTGCAGGTTATAGATAGTCACAATACGAGTTTGAGTGGTAATGATGTGCGATTGTCTCCAATTTGTAAGGAAAGACAAATTGTTTCAGATGCAACTGAAATGACAAGATTGAAGCCTGTACCAGAAGCAGGCTCTGCTGGGTTATCTTTGGCAAAAAGTTCTTTAGAGGAGTCTTCGGCAACTCGAACTCGTCAACAGTTTATAAGAGTTACTGATGATGAGGAATGCTTAATAATTGAGGGACAAAAGGAAGAACTATGTCATCGGAAGACTACAGAACCTGCAACGGCATTAGAAGTTAAAGCTGGCACAGAAGGCTACATTATGACAGAAGAGAGGGATGTTGGTTCTGAGACGAGTGAATTTCAGAAATTTGACATACTATACAATTCAAATCTGATTGTCAGGAAAGACTGGGATTATAGAAGTACAAATTACTCATCAAAGAAAGGTACTCCGAATTTCAAATGCTTTAGAAAGGTAACATTCAAATTCTTTTTATCTGTTTCTGTTATTTCGGCCGTTGACATCTATTTCGAGCAACTGTTTATATATGGCTGTTACTGTTTGTTGTGTCCTGAATTGTTAAACTGGACCCAAGAGACTTGTAACTTGGATTTCTGAGAGAATAAATTTTTTAAACAATGGTTGTTTTTGACCTTAGCAGAGAATGACTTGAAAACTGAGTCATTCCGACAGCTCCGAGGGAAAAATGTTACACTTATTCTTTAAAAACCTTACTAGTCAATGGCTATCATACTACAGTTTACACAAATTAATTCAATATTACACATTCAAATGACAATTATAAATACCTATTAGTAGAAAATGCTGTTCGAATAAAATCACAGATTGGCACAAGACGTTTATTGAAAGGTATACCGTACTTGATCAATAAGAAAAACTCCTTAAATAACTCCAGAAATGGAGTCATCAGCCAGAATTCCCATCGAAATCAGTACTGGGAGACTCTTTTATGTGAAAAATGTTACATAATCTAAAGGAAGGTTCCTGGAATCAAGTCGAATAGAACAAAAATATTTTGAATACAAGTAGTCTATGATCTCTTTATAGTGGTTGTTGGTTGAAATTTCTTTTTCAAACTACTATCATAACAGAACTTAAAGGCTTGAGATTCAGTCAGTGCTTTTTGCAATCCTCTTCCATTATACACTAAAAGGGAGGTTTATGGTGCTGTCATCTGCTTTAGCCTTCTCCTGTGTTAAATTTCTTGCATTTTACCAATTTAGAATAGATTGTTCTAGTGCCCATAAAGTGGTGTATTTGCAAGAATAGTACTTATTTCAACTAGGATATTGTTGTTTGTATAAGATGATGAAATCCAGATTTCCACGAGCATTCCAGCATTTGATCAATCTACTTGCAGATATTTCGATCCCTTTTCCTGCTTCAAATGACCCTTATGTCAAAGCAGGTGTTGTGATATTTTATTATTTTACCTGAGACTGTTTGTGATGGCCTTTGCTTGTTGATCTATTTGTAACTTCAGAAGATATTCGGATATATATTATCATTGTATGTTGTTGTACCCCCATCGGAGATGTGTTTACCTCCTTTCAGGATGTCGTTATTGTGTGTAGACCTTGAGGTACAACCTCCGTTGTAAGTCGAGGCAATAGTCCCCAGTGTAACATCATGTAATGTGTATTTGGAGTCTCTCTAGGAGAAGTCGACCCTGTTAGGGTAAGAGGTCGGCCCTAGTCATGTAATAGGTCAGTCACTTGAGGCGCCCTTCCTCATTTATACACACCTCACACTCACTCAAGTTCGCATGAGAGAGAGAGAGAGACAAGGAGGAGAGATAGATAGATGCTGAAGACTTCTTATTACTGGGATTGATCATCTTATGACACAGTCTTTGTGACTGTACTATTCTGAGGAAGTTTGCGGGGTTTTCTCCTTTACGGTTTCCCCGGTGAAAATCTGTGTCTTGTGTATCTGTTATATTTTATGCATATTGCTGTACTTGTTATTCTTTCAGATAAAGATCCTAACTAAGCTAACAAGATCTAAGAAAAACTAACTCTGCTTATGTTGAAGATGTTTGATTTCAACACAAGATCAACTGAAACCATTGGTGCAGCAACCGTTCTGAGCATTCGTACCGACACCAACCCATACTAGTGCCAACCTTTCCCAGGGAAATGTTAGCAAAGACCCTTGCTAGGCGTAAGTGCTAGTGACCTGTGTCGAACCCGTGATTCTCAACATCTTGCCAACAAACATGGACCTTGTGTGGAAATACCTTAGACTGCTACAGATAGTCAAACACGTGGTGTCAATGATCTCAACTATAATTCCCTATTCTTGGCAATGCCTTGTAAGTGGATATTGTACACAAATGTATACATAGAGTTCTAAGCTGCAGTATAATTTGAGCTCAAAACTATGGAGATT
This sequence comes from Pseudotsuga menziesii, assembly GCA_001517045.1. Taxonomy (NCBI): domain Eukaryota; kingdom Viridiplantae; phylum Streptophyta; class Pinopsida; order Pinales; family Pinaceae; genus Pseudotsuga; species Pseudotsuga menziesii. Next base: position 1,173,127 of record LPNX010731805.1, on the reverse strand, counting down.
TAG
>LPNX010731805.1:1012919-1154286 GCA_001517045.1 Pseudotsuga menziesii | reverse complement strand
TGACTTATCTGCAAAGTAAACTATGCCATTTATTGTTTCATTAAGTTCTTCAAAACAGTCTTTTCTGAAAGTCATGTGTGATGTTGCACCAATATCAAGTAGCCAACATTCTGTGTAAGATGAAAGTGAAGTCATTTCATTAATTCCAAGATTACAATGTGTAACAATACAATGAGCAGAATCAGAAGATTTACTAGCATCTTGGTTTTTATTGTCATCTTTCTTCTGGTTATGTCTGTCTTTGATGGAGTCCCACGAAGCTCAACACTGATCTGATGTGTGTCCAGTCTTTCCACAACGCTTGCACTGCAAATCTGATCTTTTGCTGGAGTTGTTTCTGCCTCCTCTACCTCTGAAGTTTCTTCTTCCTCTGCCTCTCTTGCTGCTTTCTCCTTTGGGATAATCTTTGCCAGAGAGAGTGGCACCAACTGCAGCTGTTATAGATTGCATCTTCTGCAACTGCTAGTGTAATTTACAATAATGAACTTAATATGACAAAGAGAATGAGATAATAGAAAAACAATAACCTTGCAGGTCTACAGCCTCTGCCAAGGTGATTTACAATCTTAATATGCTGTCAATAAGTTCATAAGCAAATTTTAGCACTAGAAGAACTGCTCAGCAATACGCCTAAAGGAAATACCATTGTTTGTGAACTGTCACAAAATATAGGGTTTTGAACAGCACCAGTCAATGATCTCAGCTATATGAAAGAAGCAGGTCTAAGTCTCTGCTACGATATTTACAAAAATAGTACAAGGAAATGATAATCTCTTCTTCAATAAACTATGTGCACTATTCTATACAATGCAGGTCTGACTCTCTGCAATAGTTTCACATAGACTTTATTCTTCAAGGCAGGTCGCAACTCCAGCAGTTTGATGCAGTACTTCTAGTTGCAGCAGCAGAATAATTGCACAGTGGCAATGTTCAGGTGATTATGGCACAAAATTCCTCAACATACACGAGCTTCAAATCCCCCAACAATTATGGCTCATCAAGCACAGGCTCATACAACAATCGCATTATTCTTAACTCATACACAAAGGAAAATTTGCAGAATTTCCTCCATGCACAAAATTAGGGTAAACCAAATTAGGTTTTATGCATTCTATCGGTCACAAACAATTAGACCAACAGCACTTTACCTCCACGCAGTCAGAGAAGGGAAGCTCCTTCAACGCAGGCAGCTAGCTCAACCAACGCAGAATGCAGTCTTCAACCCAGGCTTCATGCAGTCAAAGATGGCGTGAATCTTCAGCGACCTCTCATCTCACTGCACGCAGCTTCAATCAACAGCAGCAGTACTCCACGCAGCTCCTTGAATTCACAGCAGTACTCCACGCAGCAAGAGTATTATTTCTCCAATGCAGTCACGATTCACGCAGTATTATTTCTCAATGCAGTCTTCGTTCATAAATCGCTTTCAATATTCTTCACACGTTCCAACAAGAATCTTAGTGATGGGGGAGAGCATCGATTCTCCTTCATGCAAATGAAAAGGAAGGAGCCTTCAAACTTCAACAAATTCTGAATACAGAGATCGGTCTTCACGTAGGCAACCGTCTCCAATACGTACCACACCAACACTTCAGGCAGTGCGATTATCGTTTGTCTCTGGCATCGGGATAACACCAGAATTTAGATTTACGAGATCGTATCTCAACAGGACCTCACAATTGTATCTATCCCGTGGAGATGTTCTTGCTATTTCAGCCTGAAACTCACTTCAGCAATCTTCTCAGTTGTGAACAGAAAACAGGAGAGAACGCCCACAATGCAGGTCGTAGCTTTCAGATTGAGAGAACGCCCATAATGGAAGGACGCACCACAGAAATTTAGGGTTTCCATAGACTTTCAACACTGTCTCCTCTTCAATACACAGTCTCCTCTTCAATACGCAGCATACAATCACAGCTCACAGCACTCCATGGTTCTCATCACATAACAAGCAGCACACACAACAGAATGATGAATGGAACGATAAGAAGAGAGAGCGTGGTTACATATTAGGGTTAGGTATAATGTCGTTCTATACTTCAATGCATAAAATGCATGCGACTGGCAGACTGACGGAGCAGGCAGCCTGAAACGAATTTGGCAGAACGAAGGTCTGGCAGGCATGTAAGCAGGAGTTATGGCAACCAACCTGGCAGCTCTGATACCATTGTTAGGTAAAATAACTCCTGATTCGATTTATTCCCTTGCTAATGCATATATTTATACAATTCATATGTCGGTTGTGATTCAACTTCCGACCAACCTATTCATATTCCTACATGACTATTCACATTCAGAATGTATTTACACTATTTACATATTATATAATCCCGACGGATTATATTCCAACACTAACAAATATGATCTACCACATTTAGAGATCATAATTAATCTAGACAACTAACAAATGCCGACTCTTAAGGATTCAAGAGCCTATTTGGCAATAATAGCCATTATTCAACACACACCTCACTATCACTCCAACTAATTTAGTCTAGTCTAAAACAAGATGATAGCAAAGACTTTATTCTCCCTCCCAATGCTCTTGCATCAGAATCCTAACAAGTCATGCCAAGAAGAAGAAAGAACATTCCCGCAAGGACTAAAAGGACTTTAGAAGAAGGGCATCTTACAACTCAAATGTTCAGTTGTGATGAAAAATGACACTTTGCGAAATAATGTTCCAAGAAGGAAGAATGAAAGGATGATTTGATCAAGAAGTACTAGTCGATCATACATAATGATGTTTGGATATGAGTTCAAGACATGAAGGGAAGTTTTGTAAAGTCTTCCAAGAATATCTACAAGATCAAGTATCCAACAGATCGAAGTATCAAAAGATACAAAGCAAGGTTCGCGGTTTCTATTAGAAAGAAAGAGTCGTTTATGGCAAGACACTTCTCTAGAGGCTAGACACACATCTTTAGTGGTGGATATTACACTAGACAACAGTGTAATCAAAGTAAAAGAACAGATTGAGCAAGCTACAAGATTTGAGGCTCTCTACAAAGAACCACCTATGCACAGAAGGATTTGTACAAGCTCAGAAGGCACCCATGGGATAACACATAGAGTTACATGAGGAGCTTGAGGATTAACTAGAGTGATGGAGATCCCAACCTTTACTACAAGGTTGAAGATAGAAGCCTACAAAGGACGAGAAGCTCATAGGACGAAAATTTGCAACAAATTTCGAGATGAAGGATCTTGATATCTAGTGACCTTGACAAGTGACATAGATGGGTACAAAGAAAATTAGTAGCAGAGGAGGCTACTTGTCACTCCAATGTCCTAATGCAGAGAGTACAAGATGCAGAGGGAAGATGGTGCTCCACTTTAGAGGGAGTGACTACGATAGATCTCAAATTTCGAGAATCTTGACATGATTCTTGGGATTAGAGGTCCTCAGAATCAAACGATGAAGTTGAACACATTGGCAGAGACTCCAGTAATTCAAGAAGACAGAGATCAAGATGGAGTCTACCAAACAAACAAAGATAAGTATTTGAATTGTCACTTCCTAATCTAATTGTTCAGTTATGTACATAGATATATTCTTAGATTTAGGAAGTGTATTATGCATGTTAGAGTGTTTTGCATTTATGAACAGTTTACTGCTAATATGCATATGATGGGTAAGTGTCCCATGGTGTTGTACAACATTCCGTTTCTACTGATCTAGAATGAAACCTCTTTGCTGACATAATGTCTTGGAAGAGAAGGAAGGCATCTAGAAAATTATCGTATGTATACGGGATATGGATGAATGTTGTTTTAGTTGAAATAGTTGTGTAATTATATAACACATATCTTTATGCATAAGAATTTGTCATTATGAATATGTTATTGAATGTTTCAAATCATACAACTGTATTTGACTTATAGGAAGCATTGCATGCAATCAACTACAAGAGAAGAATGATGAAGTTGCGGATGTATGATGAAGTTACGGATGTACAATGAAGTTGTGGATGCATGATGATGTTGCAGTGGGATTGTATCATCCCTGGACATTAGTCCTAAAGTGATCCGCAGACTTTTGTCTCCGTGATGTGGTTCGGATTGTATCGTCCTTGGACATTAGTCCTAAAGTGATCCGTAGACTTTTGTCTTCGTGATGTGGTTGGGATTGTATCATCCCTGGACATTAGTCCTAAAGTGATACACAGATTTTGTCTCTGTGATGTGGTTGGGATTGTATCATCCCTTGGACATTAGTCCTAAAGTGATTCGCATAATTTTGTCTCTGTGATGTGGTTGGGATTGTATCATCTCTGGACATTAGTTCTAAAGTGATCTTCAGACTTTTGTCTCAGTGATGTGGCAAGTTTAGTATTTTCTGTTGATGTATTTGTAACTTCAGAATGTATTCACTTGTATATCTTATATTGTATTTCATTGTACCCCGATGTTCCTATCGGCAGGGTCATTAATATAATAAAGTCATGTAAAGTCATTGAGGTTAACCCTCCGTTGTAAGTCGGGGCAATAGTCCCCACAATTGAGTTGAGGTTAACCCTCGGTTGCAAGTCGGGGCAATAGTCCCCACAGTTGAGGGGTATTAGGGTTATTAGACTCTCCTAGTGAGGTCGGCCCTGGTAAGTAATTGTCAAGTGGAAAACTAGTATAAATAAAGAGTGAGACTCTCTATTTGTAACACACACTCACTCAACTATAGCGCATGAGTGAGAGAAGAGGAGCTCGCACAAGTGAGAGAGAGAACAACTGTCAGAGATCATCTTTATGTTTTTGGGTTTTACTTTTGCTATTGGTGCTCATTTTATCTCTGAGGAAGTTGCGGGGTTTTCTCCTTTATGGTTTCCCCAAGGAAAACTCTTTCTCTTGTCTCTTGTGATTATTGCTGTGCATGTTATTCTCTTAGATAAGATCCTAGATCATATTGATGAAATGATAAAAATCTAACATGGTATTAGAGCTAACCTGAAAAGAAGACACTGTGCAGCTGCAGAAGCTAGGGCTTCTTACTTTTTGGGTCTCTCTCCACATATCATCAGCAAAAGGAGGCTAGGCTAACTCTCCATTGAAGGGCACATCTTTCTGTCGAAGTAGAATTTGATTTCGGGCATTTTCAGTTTTTGACCTGTCACTCCTGCGGGAAATTAGGGCTTTTCACAGAAGAGGAATTTTCAAGTGAGCTCAGCATAGAATTTCTCCCCTCCTAAAAATTTAAATTTAGAGACCAAGATCGAAATTTTTGGTTGGGTAAAACTCTGGGAAAGTCAAACCCTAATTTGACCCCGGACTAGAAAACCCTAAAAGACTAAAACTAGTCATTTTGATGCATTCGCTATATCTCAAGATTGGAGAAGGATCAGGAGTCAAAACTTTACAGGCCGACGATAAATTCCTGATGTGCCTTGTGTAAAAGTTTCAGCCTCAGATTCGCTATATTCTGGGAGATATGATTCCTCCAAATCAGGGTTCCAGCCTCTCCCTGGGTTCATCCCTAAACAAGACACCTCGGGAAAATTGATATATTTTGGGCTAAGAGGGTCCAAATGAAATTTCGCAAGATGTTCTAGATAGGGCACGGACTATACTTTCTATGGTAAAAGTTTCAGACCCCGAAGGTGAAACAGTGACACATGGCATTCTCTACAAGTTCGCTATGCAAAACAGTCCTGAAATAAGTCACTTTGGGAAAACTCTCATGAGTCCCAATTGGTGAAACCAATTCTGCTCAAATCTGCGGTGTTGGAAAGAGGACAGACAAGGCTACCTCAATGCAAAGTTTCAGACATAGAGGAGCAGTAGTTTCAGATATATTACAAAAACAATATCAGGCAATTCTGCAGAAGAAATTGAAGAAAACTAGGGCATTGGATAATTTGAAGTTCTGATCACAGCTTTGGTAAAATGAGCATGCTGCTCAGCTCGCTTTGAGGAGGCGCATCTTTCTATCCAATCAGATTTGAAAGATTCCAAGTTTTAAAAGTTAGGATTTCTCTGACAAACCCTAGATCAGCCAGATCCGGAACCAAGACGGACACCTCAAATCGGTAAGATCTAAACATTTGAGGTTCTCATTTCAAAATGACCTATCACACCAGCTTGATGACAAGATTGGTGAAGCTGACAACTTCCAAGTATGGAAGTATAAGACCTCTATGATCCTTGAAGAAATTGACTTGGATAAGTACTTCAGTAAGAAATTTCTAGGAGCCAGAGGGAGATGAGGCTAAGGCTAGAGCCAAGAGAATCGTTGCAGATTCTATTAAAGATCATCTCATCCCTCATATGTCATCCTTGAAGACACCAAAAGGAAGCGTTTGATGCTATGACGAAGCAATCGAAGAAGAATAAAATATTGTTATAACCACCTTGAATGGCCTCCCGGGATCATGCGGTTTATTCATTCGAGGAATGTGTGCCAGAAGAAAGTGATTACCTTCAACAGACTTTGGGAAAAGTGCACACAAGAAGAAACTCGACTCATAATAAGAGAAGAGAAGATGGGAGCAACCGAAGATCAAGCTCTCACGATTCAAAGAAGATCCCTCAAGCGATGAGGAATATGAAGGACTCAATTCTTGAAGAACCTCTTATCCATCTTAGCATTTGGATAAGAAATGATGATGTTATGAATGAAGAAGATGATGAAGCTGAAGGCTCAAGGAGTCTACCCACGAAACGAATAAAGATAAGTATTCAATTGTCATTTCATGATATTATTTTGTTATGCATTTGTTTATATTCAGTTGATGTGTTATGCATGATAGAATGTTTGCATTAATGACAGTATACCACTAATATGCATGTGATGGGTAAGTAGCCCATGGTGCTATACATCTCTCCATTGCTACTTATCTAGAATGAAACCTCTTTGCTGACATATTGGATTAGTGCACAATCTCAATGATGTCATGGTAGAGATGGAAGGGATCTAGCAAGTATTCGTAAGATATGGATGAATGTTGTATTGACTAAAATAGTTGCATGATTATATCTTTATGCATAAAGAATTTGCCATTATGAATATGCCTTATGAAATGTTTCTAACCATACAACTGGTGCATTTGACTTGTAGGAAAGATAGCGTACAATCACTTACAAGAAAAGAAGGATGAGACTTGTTCCGAAGAACAAGTGACGACAGTTCGAGAAATAAGCCAAGATGAAGAATAATATGACGATACTTTCAAAGAAAGAAAGAGGTCTCAGACACAATGTAGTTATGTGACACTGTTGAGCGGCATCATTAATGCAGAACCTTCCATCTATGAAGAAGTAGCCAAGAAAAATAGGGAAGGAGAGTACAAGTTCAAGAAGAATGATGTCTAGGATGCAGTATCGAGACCTGAAGGGAAGACCGTAGTATCTTCCATATGGATCTACAAAATCCAGCATGCAGTAGATGGCAACGTCGTGGGATATAAGGCAAGATTCATAGCACGAGACTTCTCACAGAAGGGAGGCATAGACTACGAAGAGACATTTGCAGCCACTGGAAGTCGAGACGCATGACAATCAGACTCATGTGTGCAAATTAAAGAAGGCCTTGTACGAGCTCAGAAGGCACCCATGGGATAACCCATAAATGAGGAGCTTGGAGATCACCTAGAGTAATGAAGATCTTAACCTTTGCTACAAGGTTGAAGATGAAAGCCTATAGAGGATGACAAACTCACAAATGGGTGCGAGAAGAACTTCTGAAAAGGTTCAAGATAGAGGATCTTGGTATCCAGTGACCCTAGATGGATACATAGAATATTAGTAGCAGAGGAAGATGCTTGTCACTCCAGTACATAATGTTTCAATACATAGAGTATGAAAGGAAGAGGGAGAATGATGCTCCACTTTAGAGGGAGTGACTGCAGAAGATCTTCAGGTTCGACATGGTACGATAGGGTGGACAGATTACTGATGGCTCTAGGATTTACTAAGAGTAAAGCAGACTCCAACCTTTACTTCAAGGTTGAAGGAGGAAGACCAGTGATGCTCTTATTATATGTCGATGGCATGTTCCTGACAGGTAAAGAGGAACTCATTAAAGATTGAAGAAGGAGACTTGCTGCTGAGTTTGAGATGAAGGACTTGAGTATGATGCACTACTTTCTAGGCATGGAGGTGTGGCAGAGTGTGACTGGAATCTCCCTTGGACAAGGGAAGTATGCAGTGGAGATCCTGAAGAGGTTCGGGATGATGGATTGCAAGGCCATGGCCACACCTATGGAATCAAACCTGAATCTATTGAGTGATTCTTCATCAGAGTCAGTTGATGCTAGGATGTATCGTCAGATGATTGGGTCCTTGATGTATCTGATGAATATGAGACCAGATATTTGCTTTGTTGTGAACACATTGAGCAAGTTCCTGACAGATCCGAGACATGTTCACTTGATTGCTGCAAAGCATATTCTGAGGTATCTGAAGGGTACAGTTGACTATGGGCTCAAGTATGAAGCGAATCAGAAGATTAACCTGGAGGGTTATGTGGATTCGGATTGGGCAGTGCCATTGATAGGAAGAGCACTTCGGGGTGCTGCTTCAGTATGGGATTAGGTGTGATCTCTTGGTTTAGCAGGAAGGAGTCCTGCATGGCGCTGAGTACAGCCGAGGAAAAATATGTTGCCATTTGCTCAGCTACTTGGGAGAGAGGAGCAGTGAAGCTCTAGTTTGTGATCCAGATCGAGATCTCTCGAAAGAGGGAGTTCTAGCATAGTCGGTGAGGCAGGTTGTTTGAGCATAAAATCCCGGCGAAGCTTGTATGTTGCTCAAACGTATTCGGTCCTGTAGGTTGTCCTTGGATGTAATCAGTCCTGGGGAAGCTCGCAGGTTATCCTTGGACGTAAGCAGCCCTGATGTGATTCTATGCTAGAAATGGCCAGAGTGAAGTTTGAGTACTTCAGAGAGAAGCTTGGTGTTCTCTAGATCGAGGTTCCTTCTAACGAGAAGTGATGAGTTTGTGTGCTTTTCTGACATGGTGGTAGGATTGGTTCCTCCCATGGTCAGATATAAGTGCTGTGCCTTTCTGACATGGTGGTAGGATTGTTTCCTCCCATGGTCAGATATAAGTGTTGTGCCTTTCTGACATGGTGGCAGGATTGGTTCCTCCCATGGTCAGATGTAAGTGCTGAGCATTTCCCCGGATGGTAGTAGGTGTGTCCTACCATGTCGATGATTGTAAGTGCAGAGCCTTTCCTCGGATGGTAGTAGGTGTGTCCTACCATGCCGGTGGATGTAAGTGCAGAGCCTTTCCGCGGATGGTAGTAGGTGTGTCCTACCATGCCGACGGATGTAAGTGCTGGGGCCTTTTCCTGGATGGTAGTAGGTGTGTCCTACCATGCCGGTGGATGTAAGTGCTAGAGCCTTTCTCGGATGGTAGTAGGTGTGTCCTACCATGTCGATGATATAAGCGCTGAAGAAGAAGACCTACATGGAGACTAGGCCTACAACCAACATGAAAAAGGGCTGGCTCTGTAGAACTTCCTATGATGAGTAGAATTGAGAGATAGCACCATTTGCTCGAGATAGCGGGAGCAGTGATGATGACGATGATCCAGTTTGATGATGATCCAGTTTTGATGATCTAGCTTTGATGATGATCCTGTGATGAAGACTTGTGCTGATGAACTGTGTTAAGAGAATGCCTTCCTAGTTAAGAGGGAGTGTTGATGTATATCTTATATTGTATTTCATTGTACCCCAATGTTCTTATCGGGAGAGTCATTAATATAATAAAGTCATGTAAAGTCATTGAGGTTAACCCTCTGTTGTAAGTCGGAGCAATAGTCCCCATAATTGAGTTGAGGTTAACCCTCGGTTGTAAGTCGGGGCAATAGTCCCCACAATTGAGGGGTATTAGGGTTATTAGACTCTCCTAGTGAGGTCGACCCTGGTAAGTAATTGTCAAGTGGAAAACTAGTATAAATAAAGAGTGAGACTCTCTATTTGTAACACGCACTCACTCAACTGTAGCGCATGAGTGAGAGAAGAGGAGCTCGCACAAGTGAGAGAGAGAACAACTGTCAGAGATCATCTTTATGTTTTTGGGTTTTACTTTTGCTATTGGTGCTCATTCTATCTCTGAGGAAGTTGCGGGGTTTTCTCCTTTATGGTTTCCCCGAGGAAAACTGTTTGTGTCTCTTGTCTCTTGTGATTATTGCTGTGCATGTTATTCTCTCAGATAAGATCCTAGATCATATTGATGAAATGATAAAAATCTAACATTTTCATGCTGATGTTGATGTGGCAAGTTCAGTATTTTCATACTGTTGTTGATGTGGCAGGTTTAGTATTTCCATATTGATAACATGACAGGTTCAGTATTTCTATGCTAATATTGATGATGATGTTGCTTCAACATTTGTATGTTGATGCTAATGATGTAGTTGTGGTCCCAACACCCCGTGTTGATGATGCTGATATGGTTGTGGTCCTAACATCTTGTGTTGATGATGATGATGATGATGTAGTTGTGGTCCCAACACCTTATGTTGATGATGCTGATGTGGTTGTGGTCCCAACACCCTATGATGATAATGTTGACATGGTTGAAGTCCAACACTTTGTGATGATGATGTTCCAACACATCTATGCTGCTGATGATATAACATTTATTGATGATGTTGCTTTAGCACTAACATGCTAATGATGTTGTTGTTGTTTCAGTATTTACATACCGATGATGCAGATGATGATGTTTCAGTATTTACATACTGATGTTGCAAATGATGTTTCAGTATTCACATATTGATGTTGAAAAAGAAGATTCAGCATTCACATACTGATGTGGCAGAAGAAGATTCAGTATTCACATAATGATGTTACCGAAGAAGGTTCAATATTCGGTATTCACATACTGATGTGGCAGAAGAAGATTTTGTATTCACACACTGATGTTACCAAAGAAGGTTCAGTATTCAGTATTCACATACTGATGTTACAGAAGAAGATTCAGTATTCACATACTGATGTGGCAGAAGAAGATTCAATATTCACATACTGATGTTACAGAAGAAGGTTCCATATTCAGTATTCCCATACTGATATGGAAGAAGATGATCCAGTGCACAGAAGATGATTCAGTATCCAAATACTGATGTTGCAGAAGATGATTTAGTATCAACATACTGATGTTGCAGAAGATGATCCAGTACTCGTAGAAGATGATTTAGTATCCACACACTGATGTTGCAAAAGATGATCCAATACTAATAGATGATTCAATATTTACATACTAAGGTTGCAGAAGGTGATCCAGTATTCTCATACTGAGATTGATGATGAAGATGCATGACGTTGTTCCTAAACTTCCTATGACATATAGAGATTCACCAGTCAGTTGTACAGTTCTGATGATGGTTGTCGTTGATGTAGAATACCTTCCTAGTTAAGAGGGAGTGCTAAAGTATTGTAACTTCAGAAGATATTCTATTGTACTTTTCTTGTATTCTCCTTCGGAGATGTTATTCCTCCATTCAGAGATGTCCTTGATGTAATTGGTCATGTGAAAGTCATGAGGTAAAACCTTCATTGTAAGTCGGGGCAATAGTACCCACACAAGTAATATATAAAATGTATTTTGTGTCTTCCTAGGTACTTTGAGCATAATTAGAGAACCTGGCTGACTGAGTCAGTCAGTTGAGTCACTCACTTGATGAATATAAATAGCTGAGGTGCCTCTCTCATTTAGACACACCTTACAGTCAAGCATTGCGCAAGAGAGAGAGAGAGAGAGAGTCTACTGTGCAAGATGAGAAACTATTCTTGTTCCTGGGGTTTTATACTGTACTTGGTCGAATTCTATACTGTATATAATAGTTAAAATCAGATTTGAAACACTCAACAAACTAAAATTAAAATGCAGAATTTTGTATGTAAAGAAATATAAAATTGGTCTTTTGTGTTGGAATATTATAAACCCACTCACAGCTTAAGATAAAATAATTTATCAATTTTGATTAATTTCCTACCCACTAGTGTAGATAGTTGGCATCGACATGCACTACAAAGTTAACACTTTCCATCTATACCCGAAGAATGCTTTAATTCTGATTCTGGGTTGATCTTGACCACTTTATTGACTGCCAGAATTAGTAACTGCGCTTTCCTGCAGATTCTTCTTTATTTTGCTTTTATCCAGCTTTTCTATGGATAAGGTAAAACTAGTTAACTAGGAAACTAGTATCTTTTCTTGCCAACCCATCTTCCATGATTTTCTCTCCATTTTCTAGGATTAACATGTTTTCCATCACTTTTGACAACTCACTCATGCTTTTGCTAATTCGTGAGGTCCTTGACTGATTTGGGAAGTGCTTTAGCCACCTATGGGGTTTTATCATATTTAGTAAGTCTACCTTTCTGAGCTTGATGAGTTGTCTCGAACACAACTCAATTTTACCTCGAGGGATGTACTATTTATGTACACTATTATTCATCATTATTCAATGGAAGGATACACTCCAATATTCATCTCTTTATTTATGTGATTCAATGTCTTTTCTTCTCTCTATTTTTTCTGTATATGCTTGTGAGAATTATCTTAGTAGCAAGATCTATTTCCTGTGCTTCTTCTTAGCATCTTTGCTCATAGCATTGGAGCTATTATTTCTACATGGTATCAGAGCGCAAGGTTGCTCAAGTTCCACCAAGTTGAGGAGCGCATCCAGTGTCCTATCCCTCTCTGAAGATGAGCTTGTTTCACTGACAAGATTTTTCTCCTAGTTTTATTTGTGCAGGTTGCAGAGAGTATCTCCCAGAGCATATCAACAACTTCAATATGGATCAAATGTTCCTCTACTATCTCCTTTCAACTATGATGATTTAAATCCCAAGATGAGCGCATTCTTGAAGATGCAATGTCTCTTTGAAGTCTCCATTGGTGTTGTTATCACCCGCCTTGTAGTTGCCTGTATGAGGTGGATCCAGGATGGATGGTAGAGGGGCAAGCAACTAAGGAGGTGGAACCAAGACTGCCTAGACTCCCAAATGGATGGTTGTCACGCCAATCAAGGCAGCCTTCACTTTATGTTATCCTAGTCTAAGGCAACAATGGGGGAGGCCCGGATCTGCTCCCGATAAGAGAGATCAGACCTAGACACCAGAACAGATCAAATGTGCCTTTGAGGTACGTAAGGTGTAAGGTAAATGAAAACCCTAGCTCTAGGGTTTAGGTACTAGCAACTAATGGAGATGACCACTGTCTTGGGAAACGTAACTATGACAGGCTAAGTAAGGACAAAGTTGGGACTGTCTAGTACCAAGGAGACAAACTCAGTGAAAGATAGGTAACTTGAGTTATCAATAAATGTTGGCAAAGAGGACGGGAGTAAGCTCAATTTAGGGCTAGCGCTAGAGATAGGAGATTAGTGCCTTTAATGCATTGTGCAATGGAGTCATCATGAACCCAACGTTTCAGTGAACCCACCTGGGATTTCAGAAAAAGTCAATTCCAGAAAAGTCCAGTTTTCAGTGAGGGCGCTAGGGCTGTTTCAGTCAAAAACTTAGATCTAGGTCAAACTGCCAAGAATCTGGACAATGTTGAGGGTGATTTGGACTGTGTGGGATCCGATCTATCCATCTGTGAAGTCAGAAATTAGAAAAAGCCAAAACCCTAGCAGGTCAAATTTTCAGTGGGGGGTTTATGTAGTTTTTGGCTAAAAATTAGATCTAGGTCGAACCAACAGGATTTTGACCAGCGTTGCAGTAGATTCAGTGAAGGGGAGGCCCGATCTATGAAACCCAGAAATGGTTTGGCTAAAGATCGGACGATTCCCAGATTTAGTGCTTTTTTAGGGCTTTTAGTATTTTAGGACTTTTTAGAAAAATTGAAGTAAAGCAAGGTACTACAATGGATTAATATCTGAAGAGAAGAGACTTACTTGTTAGATCTTACCTGGAAATGCTTGTAGAAGTCTTTAACAGTGATGATCCTTGCTATCCCAATCAATTCTGGAAGATCCAAATGATTTCTACGAAGGACGTAAGCCACAAGCCACCAATGCGCCTCCTATCCTGCATGAGTAAACGTCAACAATATCAGATTTGCCAATACAAGATAAAGAAACGAAATGCTACAAGAAAGTAAAACGAAGTAATCATAGATCACAATGAAACTAATGAAAACCCCCTGATCCAAGATGAAGAAAATCGAGCGAGTTGAGGTCCCCCTACAAAAACGCTCCAGCCAAAACGCCCTCCTGTAGGCAAAACAATGACAACAGAAAAATATAGATCTCACAAGAATTTCCACAATGCTAGGAAGCAGAAGATTATCCAATCACCATTTGAGAACATCAGATGCAAAGTAGATCCCGAAAATATCCACAAAAAAGTCTTTCTATTATTCAGATCCAAAAGCCAAAGACCCCTTACAAATGAGAAGCTCTCTCCTTTAAATAGAAATGAGAGAACCACAATCGTAACTGAATCCTAACCACTTTCAAAACGAGTGGCTAAGATTAAAATATGAAATGTTCTAATCAATGGTTGAGATGAGCTGAACATACAATACATGGATCAATATAACCATAAAATACCAAACTGGACTAAAACACCCATAAAGAGGGTAACCCACTCAACAAGAAATAAATGAAGCACATGGTGGGTCCAAGGAGTGTTTGAATAACTCCCTCTGGGTGTCCCCATGGCACAATAAAATAATATAATAATTTAATTCATTGACTTTGTGCCTCCTTGAGGAAATCATGAGCCTCCCAAAAGCTCCAGAAAATAATATAAAAATGCCCAAAAATAGGTGTGGGCCCAATCAGGTGCTGCAACTGCTGGAGGACATCGCTGTCATCATTGTGACTCATCCCATGTTATTTCCTTGCCTCAGTAGCCCAAATCGATTTCTTCAATAGCCATTTAATCATTTTTAATCTACCTCGGGAAACATGATCCTGCCAAAACAGCCTCCTAGGGTGCCTGCGTTGTCAAACTGAGCCCACCAGGCTCTCTGGGATGGGGGTACTATAGTACAAACAAGTGGCTGCACCCCCTATGCCCATACAACGCCCTAGGAGATCCAACTAAAACATCTCCCTGCTCAGACATATCAACCTGTGAAGAAAAACTGCATCAAAAAGGAAGAGTGAGCCTGATCATATCTGCAAGTGCCCAGAATTGGAAATAAACTGTCTCATTAGACTCAGAGAGTCCAAATCCATCTAAGGTGTATACTCATACCCCTCAGAGGTCTCTATCTGACCATCAATCATATCCAATAAACAATATAACCATTTGTAATGATCAGACACCAATAATAACTCAGACTATCATCCATCTGCTGCAAGTGTTAAAAGGCTAAGACATGCAGTACAACTCATTCAAGCAACAATCACAACAAGTAGCATTCATTTCTCTAGCGGTACATCAACCAATACATATATAAGGCCTTATTTATTATTACTCAGACTTAGACTTTCAGGACTATACTCACTTCATAGCTGTAGTCAATTTGCTAGTGAAGGGTGAAGGATGAAATTTACAAGGCTAAAACAAATGATGACTTCCTGCTCAACATTATAACACTTTGGATAATGGAAAGGGAATACTCACTATAACCAATGTCGGACAAACAACAACACAAGGAATGGCAGTGCCTCACAAATGGGTGAGTTGTTTAGAGAGTGCTTATTCAACTTAGGCAGCATGACTACATCAAGCTTGATCCAAGTTCACTAGGATCATCATTTTATTCCATGGCCCTTTTTGGCCTATATGACCCTTTGGGACTTCACCAGTCTTTAAAAGCACAGCTAATTGCAGCTTTCATCCGAGACATATTTATTTTTATAAGGTCAGCAATATTTGGATATAGCATTTTTTTAACCATTGCTTTTTTTGGACATTTTCTTATACTCTTCAAGGAGTATTTTAGCATTTCATTGCTCTTGCCCTCTTTACATATGTTAAGAAACACAGTTTTATAATTTTCATTTTCCATGGGCGCATATTCAATATTTTCAATACAGGTAGTACATGAGCTTTCAGTTTTAGCCAACAACATCTCAAGTGACTAGGGGGAGTTCTGCACAGTGCTAAACATCGTGACAACCGGCCAGAATGATTTAGGCATACAATCCAACTTACCAAAGGCAAGTTTTGTCACCAACTCAGAGCCGAGACACAATATGAACAGGGAGGCTTGTCCAACAAAAGTTCTAGCGGGGAAAAAGGTCCTCCATGCCATAAGTCAAGAAGTCAGTTGGGTTGAAAACTAAATTGGAAGGTAATGGATGGGTGGAGACAATGAATGATGGAGCCAACACTAGCAAGCCAAAACAATGGTGGGAATGACTACCTCTATTCTCCCTAAGGAGGGTAAAACCAGTGAGTATAGATCAGGAACTTTCAAGTCTAAGTAGGGACATCAATACATAGTACAAAATACATTCAAGTCCATATAATTATGACCGCCAGATCATGATACCACAAGTTAATACATGTCACAAAATGCAGTATGAGAGCAATAATAACCATAACATAATATAAAACGCTGAGTCATAATCATGCAATATAATCCATCTGAGACACCATTTGTGCAATGAGAAAGAACTGATATAAAACCGGGCATCAATGACTACTTGTAATGACATAAATGGCTACATCGGTCCTCAAATCTGAGTGTCCTGAGACTCGGTCCTGATACGAGAGAGTACAAAAGTCCACTAATATAATAATGATCCATCAAAACTGCTCATCTCAGCATCTCATATGTAAGAGATCTAGCTGAAAAATAGAATATGGTAGCCTGGCTACTATATATGTGATAACAGGTGCATTGAGTGACCTTGAGTCTTATGAAGAGAAGATTGACTGGCTGACCTTGAGTCTCCTCTTTGATTCGAATGCTTCCTCCAATCAAGAAGCAAATATTGAAGAGCCATCTTTTTCTGTATCTCTTGAAGTTGAAGATATTGATTCATCTTCTTGTGATGCTAATAATGAAAAAGAAGTGACATATGGAACTGCTAGTGATATTGATCCATTTACCCATTCAGTGTTCTCTGTATCTTCTATCTTAGGTTTTGAGATCTATGTGCCAGATCTTTCACACTTTGTGCATACCTTTCTCATTGATCTTGCGCAATCCAGTGACTTTTTGGATGTTTGCTTGGTTAGATCAAGTCCTATTTGTGTCATACCACTCACCATACTTGATCTCATGCGCTTTAGCATCTCCTCCTTTGTGCTTCCTTGAAGATTTTGAAAATCTCCTTCTTTCCTCCTTTTCTACTACAGAGGATTCATTACCAGTGTATTCCCATGAGTCCATTGATATGCTTATATGTGATCTCTTGGATTCTTTAGAAGCTAGATCAACCCTTGAAGCCTTTGCATTCACACTCTTTGATCCTATGCCTTCTGTTATCTTTAGGGTTGTATTCTAGATTTATTTTAGAATATTCAACTTTACATTGTTTCCATTCCTATTTTCACTCTAGCTTCCCTTTGAATTTCTCATTTTCTTTATCCCTAGTTATAAACTGGCGGTATGTATCGATTTTTTGTAATGAAGGGAAAGTTCATAAGCGATTATAGAGCATCCAAGTGAAGCCCACGGGTTGCATAGTGCGCCCAACTGTCATAGCAAAACGTTGATAAAGAACACTGACTCCATAGTTCTGTGAAAGAGCCTACACCAATTGGCATTAAGAGATATAAATGTATTTCTGTCAAGAAGGAGATATGAATAAGCCATGATGTTGAGCATACCCAGGTGACAAAGGAGCGTCTGAGTATCCAACGCCATCAGAACGCCACAGGGAGAACCTGCCAAATGCAAATCACAGTTATCACTAGACTTGGGATCAAAATTGAATGTAGTATTATAAAGAACACCTGGAAAAGATAAGTAAACTTGCAAAAGTGAAGGATGATGTTTCTGTGCTCTACTTGTTTTTACTTACCTTGAAGAATGATCTCACTGTGCTTAAGGAAGGTGGAATCTTATGGAAATCAACGAAGTTTTAAAGAATATTATAATCGATGGTTGAGGATAGTGTTTTAACATTCTAGCATTAAATAGAAGCAAACTTGAGCTTCATACAATAGTGGCAGAGCACATTTCAAATTCTCAGGCACAAGATCAACGTCAATTGCAGATTTGATAGAATGAGGAGTACCTGGAGCAGTAATTAACAAGAATCCCCGATTTCTAGGAGCTTGATGAGCATCTTCGGGTCATACTTGAGCATTATAACTTCCAAGGGTAAAGTATTGAGGGATAGAGGATGAAATTGACTTCTTCATGCATTTAATTCCAGATTACAAGCAATATTCTCAGCAAGCATCTATATATTCGAATATCGAATACAAATGGTAAGTCCAAAAGGTCAATCACAAAACAAATTCCAGATTATTAGGCAGTGGACCAGGAATTGAGGGATCAACCGGCAGTTACACAGAGCTTTCCAAATTTTTTGTGATTGAAACTTAGATATCATTTATTTCTAGATAGACTTGATTTCCTAATGCTGTCAATAACTTATTCTTTGTATTTTATTTATAAAAGTTGATCATTTTGATGAAAAAGGTGAGAGTTTCAGCCGAGGGCTGAGGTAGGGTTAGAAAACGCTGCTACTGTTAGTTGCAGGCATACATGTATTTATTTTGATTCCCTTAATATGAAGAGAGGCCTTGGAGTGATTACAGTCGAGATGAGCCCTATTCTGTTTTATTATGAATTGATAAATTATGTATTGTTCATGATTTTGTTCTGTGTATGGTCCTTATGCATCCATACCAGAATTCTTATGAGTTATATACATGTTTATTAAGGATCTGGAATGGGATTAGCTTACTTTTTCTATAAGTTCACACTCGCAAATCTTTCTATTACAAAGTGTTACATTTGTACATTTGCTGTGGCTTTTTCCCATGTCATATTTACCTGTTCATAAACTCTCATACATATCTACTTTTTCCACATCATTAAGATTTCTCTAAGCTTAGCTCTCTTGCAGTCGAGAGTTAACTTTATGATAACATCTTCTGGCGTCGTTGCCGGGGACGAAGAAACGAAGTTATTTTCCCCGGAGTTTGATATTGATTAGATCCTTTTCTTGACGGTGAACAAGAAGTGGATATATGACTGCAAATTTCTTCATTGAGCGACTCTACTGATTGAAGGCCATTGTGGCTCGGAGGTTTGCACCTCTTGACTTTTCTGCAGTTCCTGGTTTCCCACATCCAGTACCGAATTTGTCAGAGGGGAGATTTTCTGGCTATCTTCCGAGAAAAGAAAGAAGACATTCCTGGACATCACCTTATTAAGTTCCATGAGTGCATGGATCTGCTAGATCTACAGCACAAAGATGTTCGTATGAAGATGTTCATGTATTCATTGGATGGTGATGCACGTGAATGGTATTTCTCATTGCCTCCTTCCAGCATTTCATCCTTGAAGGATTTCCACACAATATTCCATAAGCACTATAAAAGGTACTTTTCAGCTGAGTTTTTATTTGAAAATTGTTGTGAGGAATATGAATTGCATGATGAGGATGAAATCTTTTCTATTGCTTCTTCCGAGGAAGATTCACAATGCATAGTTGATGGTAAAATCCATGATTGTGTAACTGAGAATGCTCTAGGTATACTTACTATTTCAAATCAAATGAGCAGGATGATAAGGCCGGGGAGAAAGACGATGATTTATTGTCAGCTGTAGGTTTTCATAACTCTGTTTTACAGCAAGAGGACTTTCTTTCCCCTTATGTACCCATTACTTCAAATTTAAATGAAAAAGATGATAATAATGAGGAAGATCATGCTAATGTTTTTTCAAATCAGCCTTTGTATCATGAATATGAATCTGACCCAGGCATTAAGGGAAATGATGAAAGGTTATCAGATCTTTCCACAATATTTTCTCCTGCATCAAAGATCGAGAAGCAGCTTGAAGAGCCCTTAGTTTCTATTCTTGAGCCAAAGTTTAAAAAAAGTAACGACGGAGAGGAAAAGATTTATGTTTCAGCACCTATGGAAATTTTAAGCAGCGAGCCTATATATGATGAATACTAAGATGATTTGGAAAAAAGGCCTTTTGAATCAGCGTGTATAAAATTCTTCAGTGGCAGTGAATCTATGTTTGCTAGCAATGAAGGAAATGGAAAAAAGATAAAAGAGAATTATGCAATGAATATCTTTGATTTTCAAAATTCAGAAATTCATAAGGATCAGCCTATATATGATAAAAACTCATATGAATTGGAAGAGCAGCCTTTTGAATCAACATGTACAGAAGTCTTCAGTAGTAGACTTAAGTATGACATCTATGGGGACAGTCAGAGCGATGATGTTTTGTCACCAAATCAGTGCATAGTATGTCGTTTTGAGCAGCAATTTCCAGAAAGCAGAAAGCTCATCTCCTTTATTCTAGAAATAGAATTTCAAGGAAATATTAAACCAAATGTAGTTGACTCAGTTGGATATTTCAGAGACCATGGAGGTAATTTTCAATTTTCTTCTGTTTCATCTCCAACAGTTCAAAAGAAGTTTGATGTCATCAATGAAATAATGATTCTACATAAACAAGAAGATGTGGTAGTTACCTGTTCTCGATTTGTCTCTGCTAACAATTTCTATGACCCTGTAGCATGTTACATGGAAGCAAAGCAGAATGATAAGTCTTGTGTCCTTCATCTTTTAAGCACAGAATTTCAAATCTGTGGGTATGGTTTCTTGGATCGTATGTTTTCATGCTTTCGAGTTTTTTCAGTCTTTTGTATGCTCAAAGATGGAAGCAAGTTTTAGCTAAATCATAAACTTTTGGATTGGTTATATTGGAAGTTTTCCTATATTTGAAAAGAAGTTTTTGATTGCTTAAGTATGAACAGTGTAAATAAATAAGCTTGCTTTTTGAGCATTTATTCTCCAGTCTGAATTCAGTGGATTTGCTTTCGGTTAAGCAGTGCAGAAAAGCAGTTTGGTTTTCAGTATGTTGGCTTACCGTAGATCGGTAGACTCTATCCCAATAAAAAAGGCCACTGGAACTGCTAGGTTCTTGGAGCCTTGCAGGGAAGTCTCCATCCCAAATGGAGCCAGATGTTATCTCTAGGGTTGTATTCTAGATTTATTTTAGAATATTCAACTTTACACAGTTTCCATTCCTATTTTCACCCTAGCTTCCCTTTGAATTTCTTATTTTCTTTATCCCTAGTTATATACTGGCAACATGTATTGATTTTTTGTAATGAAGGGAAAGTTCATAAGTGTTTACAGAGCATCCAAGTGAAGCCCACAGGTTGCATAGTGCGCCCAACTGTCATAGCAAAACGTTGATAAAGAACACCGACTCCATAGTCATGTGAAAGAGCCTACACCAATCGGCATTAAGAGATATAAATGTATTTCTGTCAAGAAGGAGATATGAATAAGCCATGATGTTGAGCATACCTAGGTGACAAAGGAGCGTCAGAGTATCCAACGCCATCAGAACCCCACAGGGAGAACTTGCCAAATGCAAATCACAGTTATCACGAGACTTGGGATCAAAATTGAATGTAGTATTATAAAGAACACCTGGAAAAGATAAGTAAACTTGCAAAAGTGAAGGATCATGTTTTTGTGCTCTACTTGTTTTTACTTACCTTGAAGAATGATCTCACTGTGCATAAGGAAGGTGGAATCTTATGGCAATCGACAAAGTTTTAAAGAAAATTATAATCGATGGTTGAGGACAGTGTCTTAACATTTGAGCATTAAATAGAAGCAAACTTGAGCTTCATACAATAGTGGCAGAGCACATTTCAGATTCTCAGGCACAAGATCAACGTCAATTGCAGATTTGATAGAATGAGGAGTACCTGGAGCAGTAATTAACAAGAATCCCCGATTTCCAGGAGCTTGATGAGCATCTTCGGGTCATATTTAAGCATTAGAACTTCCAAGGGTAAAGTATTGAGAGATAGAGGATGAAATTGACTTCTTCATGCATTTAGTTCCAGATTACAAGCAATATTCTCAGCAAGCATCTATATATTCGAATATCGAATGCAAATGGCAAGTCCAAAAGGTCAATAACAAAACAAATTCTAGATTATCAGGCAGTCGACCAGGAATCGAGGGATCAGTTGGCAGTTAAACAGAGCTTTCCAGATTTTTTGTGATTGAAACTGAGATATCATTTATTTCTAGATAGACTCGATTTCCTAATGCTGTCAATAACTTGTTCTTTGTATTTTATTTATAAAAGCTGATCATTTTGATGAAAAAGGTGAGATTTCCAGCCGAGGGCTGAGGCAGGGTTAGAAAAAGCTGCTACTGTTAGTTGCAGGTAGACATGTATTTATTTTGATTCCCTTAATATGAAGAGAGGCCTTGGAGTGATTACAGTCGAGATGAGCCCTATTCTGTTTTATTATGAATTGATAAATTATGTATTGTTCATGATTTTGTTTTGTGTATGGTCTTTATGCATCCATACCAGAATTCTTATGAGTTATATACACATTTTTTAAGGATCTGGAATGGGATTAGCTTACTTTTTCTATAAGTTCACACTCGCAAATCTTTCTATTACAACGTGTTACATTTGTACATTTGCTACAGCTATTTCCCATGTCATATTTACCTGTGTTGAAATACTGAGAGGGGGGTGAATCAGTATTTGTACTATTTAAAACTTTAATCAAAAGCAGGTTGTTGATCACCAATCACAGCACATCATCAATATGTATAAAGACAGCAAGATGCACAGTACACAATAGTTTTTAACGTGGAAACCCAAGTTCTGGGGGTAAAACCACAGAAGCCTTTTTAATAATAGTTGTCCACAAATAACTGGATGAAAGGAACTACTCCCTTATTATATAGACTTCAATTTTCCAGCTTCAACTGGAAGGAGGCTACGACCCCCTGATTTACAGGCTACGACCTGAAGGAAGCTACCACTCTCTAGTTTTCCGGCTTCCACCAGAAGGAGGCTACGACCTCCTTTCCTTGCCCCGTCCTGCCACCCTGATAAGAGGAAGATTGCCGAACCTGTGGACCTGTCACACACCAAACTCTGCTGCTGATATTCTCTGCACTCTAGTCACTGTCAAATCATCTTTTTGCCCATGTTATCGCTGTCACATCAACCATAAATGCTGCTCATCAAGCTGCTCATCAACACTGCTGGTTACTTGCGTGTCCCTTCAATAGATCGGTGCTATGTGTTGAATTTCCTGCTGCTGATAACCTCTGCTCACTGTTCACTGCCAAGTCAGCCTTATCACTGACACACACATTGCTCTATTACGTCCTCGTCATGTACAATCTTCAGACATCATCATAGTGAATAGCATCATCATAGGGTATGCATCCTTATCATCATCATATTCAAGAGTTCATCATATAGAAGTGCATCATCATGGGGTATAGAATTTGTTTCATCAATATAACTTGAATCATCGTATATATATATATCATGCATCAATATACCACATTACTACTGTACACTTGTACACTCTGCTGGACTTTTCCTTGTACATAACAATATCTCTGTACATACTAACTGCTATTCACATCGCTGAATATAGATCACAATCATACACATACTGTATGCATCAATATAAACATACCTTGAACTGTGTAGGCAACTTTTCTCCTGGGCTGTGTATGTCAGAGGAAAGATCAGACTTTGTACCTTACTGCTGGGCTGTGTATGTCCAAGATAAAAACAAAGTTTTGGTCACTGCAAAATATCCATGCTTGAACTGTTCAAGCCAAAATTTAGTTTACTGCTTCTCAAAAATGAACTTCTCAGCTGCTAACAAGAAAGTAACCTTCCTCTGCTGTTGTCCATGAAAACTCAGACTTTAAACCAGCAAAATTCCTTCCTCTGCTAATTAGTGCATCATACTGTGTGTATCATCTGTAGAAGACCCTGAGAGCTATGAACTTGTTTATAAACCTTGGATTGTGGGCAGCGACAAGATCAGACTTGTCTCGGTTCAACCACCAGAGAACACCAAAACAAATCAAATAGAAAACTTGGGCTGTACAAGTATTGACTTAATCCCAACAAGAAACTCTGTGGAAAAATTCGGGTATCTTTCCTCTTCTGCTGTAGAAGTTCATCAACAAAACATTGACTGTTCTAACTGACGATCACTAAGATTTAGACTTCAAACCGACGTGCATCCCAAGGAGGCTTTGAACATACTCAATTACCTCATTCTGCTTCTGCTCAGACTTCACGGTCGGCTGAATGCATAGAATGATCTTCGAAGTCCTGAGCTCGGCCTTGGCCCACTGATTGGCGTTAATTGCTGACGGATGAGGGTTAGCTGAAGGGGCAGATTCTTCCGTTGAAATGCCGTTTGGCTGAGGCCAAACTTGGAGATCGCCAATGCAAACCACCCTCGGGTCCTCTGCTAAAACAAGCCTTCAAATCTTCAAAAAAAAATCAAACTGCTTCTTCTTAATCAAATCAACATAGCCGCAAATAAAAAAAAACAGTGATGTAAAACCGCTGGTTTTCTTCAAATTTCTCGCTGAACTCTGAGTAAAATAAATGGCAGAGACAAATATAGAGAACGTCTCAGACTTTTATTAATTTCATACCAAAAAAAATCTCTGCACAAATTTTCGCATGCTGCACTTGGACCATCGAGAAAGCCTCAATCATGTAGCGAAAAGACCCTTAGTTCAAACTCCTCTACTGCTGCTCAGACCAGCGAAAAAGAAAATCTCAGTTCAAACTTCAAACTCCTTCAAAGCAACAGCGGCAACGATTATGAGCTCGGCATTCTTTTAGACATGAAATTGAAAAGCAGTCATAATCAGAATTTTTCCTCGCTCAGATCGATTCTGTTGAAGTGTAGCACTGTGCTCCTATTAATATCCCAATTCCATGGCATATAGAATCCCAATTCCATAGTTTTCGGAGGCGTTTTCCTTTCATAATGGATTAGTCCCTCAAAAATTAACCGGCAAAATTCTTCATTGCCCAAAGTCACACCCAAGTTATTAATTTTTTCATTTAGCCGACTTCATTATATTGTCATATTTTATTTTTAAAATAAATATTTCCATGTTTTAATGAGTTTGATCAATAAATTAAAAGGAATGTTTTTTAGTAAAACATTTTAATATTTAATAATAATAAAAAAAAATTAATATTTAATTAATTAATTATTTATTTATTTATTAAACCATTTTAATATTTTTTTTTCCAAGAAAAAAAATCGTAATTTCATTCATCTGTAGAGATCGAAATTACATTCAGTAGGTTCACTATAAATAGTGAATTGTCAAAGGCATATGTTCTTGTGATGAGACTGTTGCGTCTTCAAACAGATTACATATAACTGCATACAATGATGCTGTAACGTAAAAGACCAGCCCCGAAAGGCAAAATTCATAAAAAAAACTGATAATGTTCTGAACATGCTCCGAAATAAAGCCTGCACAATTAAATACTTTGATTCTGTTACAATAGACCAACTCTGAAGCTGTGACATTACAGCGTTAATACTTTGAGTTCAAAGACCTTCTGAAAGAGCCCGGTGATTGTCATCCTGGGACGCTGATCAATTGGGAGAGAAATCCAACTCTGAAGCTGTGACATTACAGCGTTAATAATTTGAGTTCATAGACCTTCTGAAAGAGCCCGGTGATTGTCATCCTGGGACGCTGATCAATTGAGATCGTGGTGAGGGAATAATTTAGTGAGAAATCGTTGGAATAGCATTAGATATGTGGTGACCGAAATAGAGCCTGCACTGTTGAAAAAACATTGGTTCTGTAACACAAACCCAACTCTGAAACTATGACAGATATAAAGTGATCAATATTGGAGTTCATAGGCCCTCTATAAACGGTTGGTGATAGTAATCCTGGGATCTGCCATCCAATAATTCTTTTACATGCCAAGTACCGAGTGCCTTCTGGAGTCCTTCCTTAGATGCACTGTCCGCTGCTATATTGTTTGCCCTGTAAACGTGCCGGCAAGAGAAAGAGTCATAACGCAAAGAGTCATAACGCAACAGAATCAGCCTAATGGATGAAAGTAAATTCATCAGCCTCAGATTTCTGCATTCCTGTATCTGTTTGATCCAATCTATAACGTTCAAAGAGTCCCCAAAGCAATTTAGAGAGGTGCATCCTTTCTCAAGAGCAAAAATTAAAAGAAGTTTTAAGCTCTGTAGTTCTGCAAAATTGTTTGAGCCCTCCCCCAGCCCCATAGAAAGAATAAAGGAATGAGATTCTGAAAGATGAAGTACTGCTCCTCCCCCACACACATTGTTCTGTGAGGCCCCATCAAAAAAAGCCCATGGCCGAGAGTGATCGATCTCCACCTCTAGGTTCCTTCTTTGTTTTGCTGCCCTTATATGCTCAGGGAGTGACTTGAAGATACCAACAGATTGGGCCGCTGTTATCTCTGGAGGGCATGGTTTGTCTTTGAAAATAGCATTATTCTGAGCCAACCATATCCCCCAGATAACTAACAGTGGGAGAAACTGATAATTCTTATTTGGATTCATCCTCCACCATTCTTCCCAAGCTACCCCAATCGAAACTCCTACCCACTGACAGGGAAAACCCACCAGAGCTGTGCACTCCTTCCAAACTTCAACCGTGTAAGGACAAGTAAGGAACAGGTGAGAAGCAGATTCTTGGGCCCTTTTGCATAACACACACCAGCCCGGCCCCTGAAAGGCTCTCTTCTGCAGGATATCCCACGTAGGCACTCTATTCTCTAGAGCACACCACATAAAGAGTTTCGTTTTAGCTAGGCATTTTAACTTCCATAGAGACTTCCACCACCAAGCTTCCTCCCTCAAATCTGCCTTAGAACTTAACAAAGTATAACCTGCCTTTGGAGTGTAAATTCCTTCCGGATCCGCCTTCCAGACCAATGAGTCCTCATCATCAGATAGCAGAACACTTGCCAATTCTAGATTTCTGATATATACCTCCAGTAATGCCGTCTCCTGTTCCTGAAGCCCCAAGGAGTTTTCCCTTCGCCAGCTTTGAATCCAAGTCCCCGCAGGTCTCGGAGCTGCCAGATGATTTAGATTGTAGATCCCTTTTCTCCTCAATTCCTCAATGACATAACCAGGAAGGATATGTTCTTGAGTGCACCCCAGCCAAGGATCCCTACCTACCAGCAGTTTTTCTCCATTCCCAACATTCCAGGCCAGCTTGGATTCTATCAGATGAAAAGACTTTACCACAGCCTTCCAGATCATCGAACCCCCTGAGTGAGACTTCCTAGGATTCCTGATCCAAGCTTCAATGCTTTCCTCGGGCAAGTATTTCTGCTTGATGACCCTGGTCCAGAGGCTAGTAGTCTTCACCAATCTCCAACCCCCCTTAGCTGCCAAAGCCTTTGTGAACAGGAAAATGTTCTTGAGCCCCCAACCCCCCAGGCCCTTTGGAACAGCTATTCTTTTCCAATTAACCCAAGGGGTGACCTGTTCTTCCTTCTTGCCACTCCACAAAATTCTAAAGCAGATCCTCCTTATGCTTTCAAGAATTCCTTTTGGAATCCAGGTTAAGGACATCCAGTAAACTGGAATGGCTTCCAACACTGCTTTGACCAACACCAGTCTGCCTGCTCGAGAAAGCCACTTGTGGCTCCACACCTTCAACCTCTTCTCCACCTTCCCAATCAACCAAACCCAGTCCCTCTTCAAATACAGATTTGCTTTTAACGAGAAGCTAAGATATTTCAAGCCCTCCTCCACACCCGCAGTGATGAAGGGAAAGATACTTGTGAGTTCCGCCTCCTCTTCAAGTCGCAACATGTGTGTGGTCAAGGTAGACTTCCCCACGTTTATGTCCATACCCGTGGCCTTTGTGAACAGATCCAAAATATCCCTGAGTGCACGTGTTTCCCTTCTGCATCCAGAGCAAAAGATCAACACATCATCCACGAAGAGCAAGTGTGTAATATTCAGATTTGGAGCCACCTGAATCCCCTGGAAAAGCCCTTCAGCTTTTGCCTTGCTAATGGCCCTACTTAGTCCTTCAGCTACCAACAGAAAAAGAAGCGGGGATAGAGGACACCCTTGTCTGAGTCCCTGTTCTGCATGGAAAAAAGGCGAGGCCGCTCCATTGATCGGGACTGAAAAGGAAACCGTGGAAATACAAGACATAACCCATCTGATGAAAGCAATACCGAATCCCAAATGTGTTAAAAGCAGCCGAAGATACAGCCAACTAACTTTATCATAGGCCTTAGAAAGATCAATTTTTAGTATGGCTCCTTTCAAATTCTTGGTCTTTAAACTATGTAGCCCTTCCTGAGCCACCCCTATGGCCTCATGTATCTGTCGTCCCTCCAAAAACCCAAACTGTTCAGCAAAGATATTTTTTGAAAGGATACTTTTCAATCTTCTGGCAATTACTTTTGTGATAATCTTATAGATACAATTGCAAAGTGAGATAGGCCTGAAATCATTAAGGGTCAATGCATTATCAGACTTAGGAATGAGGGCAATGAAGGTAGAGTTGAAACTCGTCGGTATTCTCCCTGAGGCTCTGGAGTCTTCAGCAACAGCCAAGAGGTCGTTCCCCAAAAACTCGAAAAGGTCCAGGAAGAATTCAATCGTCCACCCATCAGGACCTGGGCTCTTGTCTTTCTGGAAGCTTCCGAGGACCTCCTTGAGCTCCTCCTCCGAAATTTCCTTCATCAACTCCCTATTTCCTTCATCAACTTCATATAATTATTATTGTTTTATTTATTAAAACTTTTTAATATTTAAATCATTAAAGTATTCAAAGATAAGTCTTTTTAATGTGTTTTAATATTTAATTACTGCTTTGTCATAGGTTTTAAGTGATAGCAAGGTAATTGTTTTAACATTTTAACTTAAGAGTAGTGGTTAATGGATTATGGGTTTAGGGACTCCTCCTAGGGTACCAAGATCTTAATAGCACGCAAATGACCATAGAAGGGGTCATTTGGACCCTTGGAACTTTTTCGACCCACTTAGGGTTACTTGAACACTCTACAGGGCTTTTGGCAATGTCCCAAGGGCTCCAATGGCTTCAGACTTGGGCTTGGACAAGATCAAAAGGTCTCCTTAGGCACTAACACTTACTCAACCCTCAGAGGCTCCTCAAGGGGCACTAAAACACACTAACACACACCTGTTGGCATCAATGACAATTTAGTCAACAACCTGTTCATAAACTCTCATACATATCTACTTTTTCCACATCATGAAGATTTCTCTAAGCTTAGCTCTCTTGCAGTCGAGAGTTAACTTTAGTGATAACACCTTCTCCTTGTTCCTACATGATCACTTGCACCCATCTTCTCAGTGTAAATGAAAATGGAGACCTCATACATTTGCTTGGATACCTATTTCACCTATCTCTAGTTGATTTCATCTCTATTGGTTCGAAGTTCAAGTCATTACATCATCTTGGAGTTGATTACAATTCCCAAGAGATTTCAGTTCTCAAGTTCATTTATCATTCAAACTTTTACACTCATCAGTTTTCCCCAGTTTCTCATAGTTTTCCTAGTCTAGCGCTATATCCTCATGGAGTCATTGAAGCCTTTGTCTTTCCTGTTCCATATGCTAATGTTTCTAATATATCAGAGTTTTATCAGCCTCATATCAAATCCGGGAAGGAGCTACATCAGATTGGAAGAATGACATGTGATTCACATCACAATTTTGTAGCTATTCAGGCAATTGAGTGTGCAAGAAATTGTCTTAATTTTTGTACTCTTTGCGAAGGAGTATGCACATATATATTTTCCATTTCAGATTTTGGTTGTAGATCAGAGTTTGTTAACAACAAGGAGCATTCAAATAATGCTCCTACTTCATCAGTTGATGAGATACAAGGAGTCTCTCCACTTCTTTCTTGCAGATTCTACACTCTAGCGCATGATCATGGAGTCTACAAGCCTCTTCACCAAGTCTTTCACCAAAAACAGTTCATTCAGCACATTCAAGTGAAGATAAAGATATGTTGAAGACATATTTTTCAAATTTTGTGCCTTGTCCTTTCTTAAGGGAGGATTTTCCCCATGTGGTTTTGCCTCTTTCCTCACTTTTCTGGACATGAATAATTGTTAAAGGGTGACGGTTGACCATAGCCTTGTGGCTGGGCCCATTGTTGGACACACTTGTTACACTGAGAGGGGGGGTGAATCAGTGTGCACAACTTTTATTACTTTTTCACTTTTAACAACTTATTCAATAATATGCATTATCACATTATCACATTATCATTATATCATCATCAACATTATTATCATCATCTTATCATTATCAACATTATTATCATCATCATATCATCATCACATAAGAAACATAACATGATACACAGAACACCAGATTTTACGTGGAAACCCAAGTCCTGGGGGAAAAACCATAGAAGCCTTTAATATAGTTTTCCAGAATTAACTGGAAGGAGGCAACAACCCCCTTATTACAATGACTTCAATTCTCCAGCAACAATTGGAAGGAGGCTACAACCCCTTGATTTACAAGCTACAACCTAAAGGAAGCTCCAACTCCCTAGTTCTTCAGCTACAACTGGAAGAAGGCTATAACTCCCTTTCCTTTCCCTGTCATGCCACCATGATATGAAGATAGAAACTGCTGAACCACGACCGCACTGATCCTGCAGACCTGCTAATCAACACCTATACTACATTGCACAATCTGTACCACATTGCACAACCACTGCCACTACTAACCACTGCTCATCATCTGATTACTATACATCAACTGACCACTGTTCACTGCACCACAACTGTACCACACTGCTCATCAACCTGTATAATCAACATGTCCAACCAAGCTATACCAATCAATATGTTGCTCACATCAACTGACTCAGTGAATCTGAGTCTAACGAACTGCACACCAAACTCCCTCCACTTGAGTCAATACTACCAAGCAATTGTGAAAATGATGTACTCTATATGTCAGCTGGCTAACAACATAGTAGTTATACTTCAACAACAAGAAGAGGAAAATAAACAGTGAGATGAGCATTTTCAAAACATGATGAACAATGTGTGACCAAATGGCTCTCTCGAACTCAAATCCTAGTAAGGTTTCAAGTAACAAGTCAGTTGAAAACCAACCAACTCATCCCAAACCTTCTAATGGTCAAATAAATCGAAAAATCACTCCTAATCAAGTCTTACCTTAGAAGAAGATTCATGAAAACCTCAAAGGGAGGTAATCAACCTTCAAAAGAATAAAAACCTTCCTGAAACTCAGAAGAGTTTTCCCAAAAACGTGCCTATGCAAAAGCCAGAGCCTCCCAAAGTTGTTTAGTGGAGGAAGGATCCTAGCCTTCACACAAAGAAACCTTCCCCAATAGTGAATCAGAAGGATAAAGGGGGTTTTGAGACTAATGCTCATAATAAACTATCAAACTCTCATACTCTAGTTCCTTTTAAAGAGATGATCAAGATCCCTTTTGTTAAGCATGGTGTCATGAAATTCCTTGGTTTAAAAACAGAGGAGAAAGATGAAAACCCTTATGGTCTGAATATTGGTGTTTTGGGTTTTATTTCAAAACTCGGTATGCCAGTTCAATTCTTTGAAATAGTGAAGTTGCCTTCTAGCCTTGATGTCATTTTTGTTGAAGGTTGCTAGTGCTTGTGCATCCATGGATGCGTGAACTTGAATTGGATTCACCTGTGTGTTATTTACCACTTCACCCCAAAGTTCATTTTTCTCCAAAATAAGTAGTATCGTAACCTTCCATGGAACAAAATTCCCTGCCCCATCTAGCCTATCTTCAAACCTCTACCCAATGGCCATTTAACTGTAAATTACTAAATTCAAAGTCCAAAAGTTTTGCTCACTAAACAAACGAAGACTCACTGACAGTCTAAAAATTTCAATGCACAATTCTGCCCCCAAGCTCTGATACCAAGAAAGTTTTGAGGTTTAAATCTCAACCCAGTTTCAACTCTGAAAAATGTGTGTTTAATGCCCAACCTAGTGAAATTTCATTGCTGCAACTGAGTCATTTCTCATAAACAAAATATGAACTTGAAACACAAGATTTAACTTCAAATTTTCTTTTATAGCAAGAAAATAAATAGAGTGCACACCATGAAAATTTCAGACACAAAATTCTTTGGAAAATTGCCATAGCCAAACCTGCAACAGGAAAACCTGTTTTGAGAGAGAGGAATTTTATTTCTTCTGATAGAGAAAATGTACAACAATAATAAATAAGCAACAATGACTTATCTCACAAACAGACCGAGGAAAACAAATAGGAATTTGTGCCCATTGACAAAACTGAACTGTACAGTCTCCTCAATTTTCGTGCAGAAATGATTGTCTCATTTTCTGTGCCCGGAACAACTGAGAATAACGCCTAAAACAGTCTCACACTGTACGGATGCAGCAGACTTCCTTCTTCGAAGTACATGCTAACCTTCTCGAAACATTTGCCCAGAAATGAAATCTAGAATTGTGCGCCCAAAATTTATCTCTATCTCTCGACTTTCGTATAGACAACACTCAGCATTAAATACTGAACTCCCTCCTTGAAGTGCATGCCAATCTTCATTTGAAAATCATGCTACAGCTATACCATTACAGTCTTGGATTCGGTGCCTTCAGCAGTTGTTCTCTTCAGCTATGATTTCTTCCGTCTCCCAAGGTCTTGACTTGCTCTCTCAAAAATTCATTGAAATCAATGAAAATGAATTTTCTTTTGCCTTTTTGTTTGGAACTTTGGATACATAAGGTAAGTGAAGAGTCATCTAATCCAAGGGCCCATTTTCAATTAGATGGATGGATGAGAAGAAAAGTACTTTTTACTTCTCTCCAATATTAATTTCACTCACCTCACTTAAATTTATTAAAAATTCATTTTAATCTCTAAAGTGGAATTAGATGCTTATCACAAGTCATTTAATGCAAGGGTTACATTATTTTCCCCCTTTTCTAGTGACTTAGGCAAAATCACCTAAGGGAACAACTTCCAAGGTACAAAATTTTACACAAGAAGCTCAAAAGAGTACTATGTCTGGAGGATTTAGTTGAAGAGGAACTGCAATGGGTGGTGCATCGCTGCCTGGAGGAGGGAACCTATTGCCGCGTTCTAGATGAAGCTGTCCGACAGCCGAGGTGGGGCCAAGAATCACCCTGCTGCTGGTGTTGGGTGCAGATGGAGGTGCACTATCATGTCTTAACTGAGTGGTTAAGGCCAGTGCCACCATCTATCTATCTCTCGGTGTCCCTGGAGAAAGGAAGCACCGAAAAGAAGGAAGTGATACTTTGAGTGGAGACTGGTCCTACTGAGAGTGTCACTAGAGGGTGAAGGAACGAAGCTGAAGGACCTCCTGTGAGTATAAGGCTATATATATCTGATCGAGGTATCTGAAGAATCTAGTCAACGTTTGAAGCTTTGAGGGAAGGTCCCTGAAAAGACAATGAAATCGCTTGTGGATCTCATAGTAAATAGGACATAGAAAGATGAAGTGCTCCTCGGTCACAAACACTCAAAGGTGACATACCTGGCAAATCCTGTCTAACCGATCAAGCTAATTATCTATCTCTACCTAGAGACAATGAGAGTCCACACTAAACTGGCCTAAAGGAATACAAAGAGCATGTAATAAATGGTGGAATGTGTAAGGGGGCTGAACAATGAGACGATCCCTCAGATCCAAGAAGTATGCAGCGTAGAAGGCCATATTGAGACATGCCCCCCCCTAAGGGTTGATCCAAGTAACCTACACAAATTGCCAATAAATGTCATCTCTAGTGATTCAATTCAACTCTTGCTTGGTAGGTAGGAGGCAACCAGGTGCGTCCAAGGAATACCTAAAAGAAGGAAGTTGGTCCATTGCAATACTAACAGATGCTAGAAGGTCCGCAACAACCACAAACCAACATCTAGAACGAGCTGAAGGGTTGGTTGAGGCAATGGCCTCTGAAGAGAGATAGGCCAAGTATGGGTACTGCTATTGCCCCTTCACCGTGATCCAAAAATGAGAGGATCTATTAACACTTGAATTTGCATGTGAATTCTTAAACCAGTTAACTTGTAAAAAGGTTTGAAATAATAAGCTTGTCAAAGGATTAAAAATAATTGTAATAAAATATAAATGAACAAGTGATGCAAACCATAAGAATGTGGACACCGTATGATAACGAAGTTCGTCCCTGCTGGACTACGTCTCTGGCTCCAGCTCCAATGAGGACCGATCTTATTAGTCTTCAAAAATATTTGAACAGGTACAAAATGCCTTCATCCTTCAAGTTGCTTCAAAAAGAGACTTAGGATTTCAATCATAAAGCCTCTCACTCTCAAACTCCCCAAGAGCGGCTAAAAAGCCTCTTTACAAAGAGTAAGCAAAGCTTACAAAGCCTTTACAAAGGCATAATGCCATCTTACCATTCTTTGCTCAAAAGCTTCAATGCCTTTACAAAGCAAAATACATTGATTTATATAGCCAAAGGTTCATAACCCATCACCAAATTCCATGGAATTTGATCCAAATTACACTGGATAAAATATATGGCAAATCTTACCATATAATACATTTTTTGGAATAAAATATATAATAATCCCAAAATATATGGCAATTTAAGACCATTTAATAAAAATAGTGCAAAGTATGTAAACATTTGGGCATAAGGTGCTCCCATACTTGGGGATTAAATCCGTCCCAAATCAATTTTAAAAGAAATGCAATATATATCCCTAAACAAATGGAGCGTTTGGCGCGTCGGTGAAAGCATTGGCGCCGTTGGGAGGTCATGAGTTCAAACCTGTGGACCTCTCCTCTTGTTGCGATTTTGGTTGGCATATAGTTTAAACATAGTTCTTGTTGGAGCCTTGTCGCTGGTTCTATGAGTTCGTTGCACATTACAGCATGGGGACGAGGGCTAAGCCCTCGACCCTGCCCCTTTTTCAAAACAACAAACAGTTAAACTTTAAATAGAAGCGAAGACCTTATAGGTTAAAAAACACCGGTGAGAATCCTGGACAGACGGATAGTGTGGAGCCTTTGGTAGAGGTAGAGGTCAGGGGTTCGATCCCCCTTGTCTGCCAAACCTTTTGGTAAACAAAATATATGGATGGCCAACAGGACTGCCATGTGGAAGCATATTGTTTATCTACAATCTTGTATCTGCAATGTAGATTGCTCTTATCTTGTGTTCATCTCATTCATTACAAAAAACTGTGATCTCATTAAAAAGCTCCTAAACAACACCCATCCGCAACCATAAAAACACTTAAAAAAATAGAGCCATAGACGCCATAGACAACCCTTTGTAGGGACTACGCCCCTTGGCTTCGTTAGGAGTTTGCCTAAATGGAGGAGCTGGGATTCAGGTGACAGTACCTGGCTCATTGCTTGCCCCCAACGCCACACCTCTGCCACTTGTAGTGAGGAGACAACTTTCGAAAGATTTCTGCTGCTGGTGTGCATCTTGGTGGACAACAAAAATCTCCAATAAACATAAGATAGCACATGGTGGGGGCTAGGAGATTATAACATCCTTCACTAGCATGGTCCCATGGCACAACAACAAGGTGTGGTGGTCAAATATACCAAGGAGATAAAAATCACTAGGATGTCTCCCTCAAAATACATCAAAACGCCCTCAAACTGAAGAAATCAAGGACGTGTGGACCCCATGTGAAGTGAAGCTTATGTCGGATGATGAAGGCAACCCAAACACTATGCCTCAGACCAATTCGATGCCATTTCTTTGCCTCATTAGCCAAAATCGGTTTTCTCATTAGCCTTTTTTATCATCAAAACGTTGCCTTAGGAACATAAAACTATCAATATATCACCGGGGACCAACAAAAGGAAGCCTAATGACTGCACATATGGGTTTGGAACCATAGTAGTATGGTATAATCGACTGGATGCACACCAAGATTCCCTCTAACGCCCTAGGAGATCTCACTGTTCACTGCACTGTGTTTTATTTTTCATTTCCCAAAGCAAATCTGTTGCAAAAACGCTAAAGTACCCATATCTCTCCGGTAACTTCCCGAAACTGAAAACAAGTTGTACCAATCATGTCAAAATGTCCAAATCAGCTATGAATGAGTACTCATACACAATATGTCCATCACAAAGATACAACAGAGGCTCCATCCATGTCAAAACTATAATAATAATAAACCATGTAAATGCTGATAATCATAAAAATAATACAAGCCATCACAGTAAATCACCATCTGAAGCATGAATATGTCTAATGGGCACTTGTAGACCATAAATAATCATCATCCACAACCACCATTGGTCTAGAACTCATCCTGGACCTTGCTCCTGGCTTGGTCAACATTGGATTGACCAGGTCAGGATTGATCAAATGATGACCCAAGTGCTAAACTTTGATACTGCAAGGTACAAATAGATATGCATGCTCAATTATCTATGCTAATAGTGAGACACAAGTACAAATAGCTTATGTTGGCGACTATAAGCACAATACATATATATAATAATCCAAATCAAAATGTTCAGCTGCTTTAAACAAGAACCTCCAGTGTATACTCATTTATGGTTTTATCCATTTTGCTAGTCAAGGGTGAAGGTGAATGAAACCAGGTAAGGCCAAGGGAATGACTTCACATTCGACACTGTAAGCATCTAGGATAAAGGAGAAGGAAATCCACACAACACATAAGTTGGACTAGGTGAACAATAGGGAATGGCAGTGTCTCACAAATGGGTGGAATGATGAGAAGGCTCCACTAGATTCTAGACAAGCAACTTTTTAGCAATTTATTTGCACAACAATATCCACTAGTTAACCTCTAGAGGCAGGTGCCTTGGTAAGCCTTCTGGGCTTCCAGAAAATGACAAAGACATGAACTTTGGGGGCCAGTCTCACCCTGTTACCCTGTGGGGGCAAAATAGACATACATTATACAAAGAATGAGTGCTTATCCTCTAGCCATCAACTTTATTTGAAAAGATTTTTTTATTAACTTGCTAGCCTACAAGAGTAGGTGCTCTGGAAAGCTTTCTGGCCTTTAGAAAATGACTAAGGCTTAGCCTTGATGGGTTTGCCTCACCCTGATACCGTGTGGGTAAATGAGCCTTGCACCATACAATGGATGAGTGCTCATCTCTTGTCCACTAACTAGTTTTGATTTTATTTGCAATAGTGTCTAAAGACATTTTTGTTTTGCTGGCAATGCATCCATTTAGAATAACTTTAAGCTTTGATTCCTTGGTGTCTAAAGACACTCTTTGGTAAGACTACTTTTGTTCAAGACCTAGAGGTAGACCATCCCTGTGACAAGCATCACACAAACCAACACCCAGACACAATTTAGACATGGAGACCTATTCCAACGTAGAAGTGAAGGTGGGGGAAATCCTAGATGTCACTAGTCAAGTTACAAGTCAAGGTTAATCAATAACAAGGAAAGGCAATGGATGGATGGTGACAATGAAAATGGTGCCAAGACAAGCAAGTTGCATTCCTAACGGAAATGACTAAATCCACACTACAAGCAGGGTATGACCAATGAGTATACAAAAGAATCTATTAGACATAACGACCAAATCATTTATACTTTGGATTCCAAGTAGAACAAAAATAAAGTATCGTCAACATACAACCATTATCAACTAAGTCTCACTGCTAAAATAGACAACAAAGCAACATCAAAATCTATATGCACAAACCATAATATCACCTCGGTCATATACTTGCACTGGATCTGAAACAAATCTGAGGATCACTGAAACAACTGCTGCTGTTGCATATCATGGAGATTGTAAAAGTCTCAGCTCTGGGTTGTAAAAGAACGGCTAACTCAGTCATCGAATTTGGGTTCATGAGGCTCAGTCATGGCATAGAACTGGTCGATCTGGATACTTTGGATCTGCTGAAAGTGGGAGATCATCAACCGGTGGCTCATCTTCTGTTGATCTCATAGTAAAGGACTGGCTCAAAGAACTAATCAGTACTGCTTAGGAACAAAAGTAGCCCAGCTACTATATATGTGGCAACATCTGGCTCCAATGGGATAGGCGCTCTAGGGGAGAGAGCCCATGAGAACCTCAAATGTCTTTGGTACGCAGCAGCGCTCATCCAATCATCAAATATGCACCCGATCTATTGCTCCATCTATAGTAAAACCTATTTTTGCGCATGATGGAAACAACACTACCCAACATTACATGTGGCATAATAAAAATTAAAATGCACAAAATATAATACTGAAAAGTAAACGTGGACATATAAATGCGGAAAGTAAAGTGCTGAAATAAAACATCTAATCTAAGAACTGTCAAGTAGTTGCACAGTTAATTAAAGAAGACTCAGACCAAAAGCAACAAGGGGCCAGACTCAATGGCCTAGTAGACTCAAACAGAGAACAAAAAGACTCAAAGACTCGGGACCATGCAACACTGAAAACTCAATCGTACTTGCTCAAAAGAGCTTATTCAAGTTCCTACTCTAAACTAAACAGGAGAGGAAGATCTCGCTAAGTCATATCCTAGTACTGAGGGAAATAATGTTTGAGTATTCCATTGACGGGAAATTCCAGTTCTTACCCATCCAAGGTTTCTAACCAAAACGACCCTTTTCCAGCAATCCTTCCTATTTGATAGGAACCCATCCAAAGTTTGTCAAGTTTACCATGGTTTCCAGGTTTCTCCTTGTTTTTATCCCACAAAAGAACTACGTCTCCAACTCCAAAAATCACACTTCTCGTTTTCTGATCAAAAGTACCCTTTTATTCATTCCTGCTCTATAACCATCCTATTAAAAGATTCTCTCCTAGTCTCATCAAGTTCAACAACTTTATCCATTCTCAATTGCATTGCTTCCTGATCGGATGAACCTTGTTTCAGCAATTCATAAATTGGTATCTGGAGGTTGATTGGTAGTCTATAATGTTGTCCATATTCTAATTCAAAAGGGAACTTCCCTGTTATCCTTTTAATCGTTGCTCTATCTGCCCATACGGCGTAGTTTAACTTGGTATCCCAGCTTCTTCTGTTTTCTCCAACCATCGTCTTTAATAATTTTATCAAATTTTTATTGCTGGATTTGGCTAATCTGTTTCCTTGGGGATAGTAATTTGATGAATGGGATAGCACAATACATGATCTGTACAAAACTCGGTCATTTCGCTCTTGCAGAAAGCCTTGGCATTATCTGTAGTAAGCTTCACTGGACACCCATATCTAGATACATTGTACTCTTCCAAGAATCTCACTATGACCTCCGCCGTGGCCTTCTTAGTGGGGTGGGGATAGATTCAACCCATCTAGTAAAATAATCTGTACATGTTAAAATGTACTTATACCCATTACTCGAATTTTGGTCAAATGGTCATACAAAATCCATTCCCCACTGTTGGAAAGGAGCTTCCACTACTATGGGAGATAAAGGCAGAGCGGGTAATCTAGGTTTCCCAGAGAAGAATTCAATTTCTGTAGGTATTGTAATTCAGAGTCGTCAGTAATCTTTTATGTTTTCCTAAGTTTCAGTCCTTGGTGGAAGTTGTGTTTGTCTGATAATAATTACCGTTGTTCGTAGTATTGTCTGCTTGCTTGTGTTTGGAAATCCATGAAAGATGTTAATAATCCATGTCTTTGTGTATATACTAATCTACTGGAGTAGCTGAATTCTAATCAATGGTTAAGGAATTATCATTTATGGTGTATACGAGAAAGCACCTGCATGTGCTTATTCATATAATAAGAAAGCTAGGCCGTTTTCTTATTGTTGTCTTTATACTTTGTCAATGGCTTTGCAGAAAAGTACGATATCTGGCAACAGCTTTAATGCTCTGATACCCTTTGGTAGAGATCCTTACAAGTAAGAACTTCGTCTCTGATTCCTCTTGAAATTGGTTTTTATAAGTGTAAGATAAAAATTACTGATTAAATTTGGTATCTTAGATGACTATTTAATTGGCCCACTGAATCATTATCGGAAATCACTTCACTGACTGCACATCAGAATGTTGGTTGTTTTATGGTTCATTATTTTCTGTTTATTATTGCCTACAGAGACGCTGATTATGGACGTGAAATGGTAGAGTTTATAAAAGAGGAGAAAAAACGGAAAGAAGCTGAAGCTCTTGCAGAAGATCTATTCAATGCCGAACGAGTATGGCTCTGTGATCCGATTTCAGCCAGTAGCATTATATTAGACTATTCAAATGTGTTTTTTTTTCACTAGATTAATTCTTAAGCATGATAGCGACTCTATATTTGATTTGATGTGGCACAGTTAAAGCGGCAGCGAGGAGGTCGTCACAACTAGGCTTTACATTCTTTCTCAGACAGAAGGTTAAATGATCACGAAAAATTGCAACAGTGATATATTGTTTAACACATTCCCTTTTCAAAATAACAAGACTACTTTGAGAATGAAACTCCAAGCTGTTTTTTGTTCTCAGTATTTACTGATACTGACACTTAATGAGTGGATATATTGTTTACCACATTCCCTTTTCAAAATAACAGGACTAATTTGAGAATGAAAGTCCAAGCTGTTTTTTGTTCTCAGTATTTAATGATACTGACAATATTATTAGCAAGTTCATATATATATATACATAAACTTAGTGTTCATGCAAGCATGCCAGGTACTATTTAACAATTTGCATGATGAATATTAGCTTGTTCTGTAAAGTTTCAACTTCCAGTGGCAAACGACTTGTTTTACATATGAGTTACATTGGAGCACATATGCCATGGACATGAATCTGAGTATTCCGCTAATTTCATTGTATTTTATTGTGCCTGTGGCAATTGTCAAGTATGGAATCTGTATTGTTTAATATCAAACGCTCTTTCCTCCACTCTTTATTACATATCATGAATATCATTGAGGATGTGCAGCCAAAAGGAATCTAAATATTAGAAGTGCATAATTGATATATTACTGGGGTACTCAGTCATCTTTGGCCTTGATTGGTGTTTCAACAGTGATGGTACAGTTCAGAAATTTTACTCGAATTACTTTCAGCAATTGCCGCCATTTAAAAGTTTAGTTTACCATGCAAATAGTGACACTTCAATTGGGTTTGAGTTGAAATGATATACAATGCTTGCTGTCAGAAATAGAGGAAAGCACATGTTCATGAATTGCATCTCCCAAAGAAATGACTTATTCATGAACAGAAGAAAAAACAAATACTGTTTAAGAAGGATTGCTTGTTGACGGAGGCCTTCCAAGTATTGTACTTCGTGTTGCTGAAATTTGAAATTAGCACTCGCTATATCATCTAAATGGGAGTCTTCAAAGCTAAGTTGTGGCAGTATTCTCCCTGCATCTGCGTTTCCGAGCTGGAAACGAGTCTCGAAATAGACGGAAATGTCTCAAACTGTGTCAGGAGAGATTTGGAAATGCCTCTCCAAAGACATATTTCTATCATCTATGCCTTTTTAAGACCCAAATAGGGCACATTCTGGGAGAGAACAAATCCACCTAATAGTCCCAATAGTGCAGCATTTAAATTTAATGTTGCTTTAGCCAGAATTAGTATATGGTTCTTGTAAGAAGTACATAAAATGTTAAATATTGTTGTTATGAAATTTGGAAATGCATCTTTTAAATACAACTACATCTTTAAATTTAATGTTGCTATAGTGATAATTAGTATATGGTTTTTGCAAGTACATAAATGTTAAATATTATTGTTATGAAATTTGGAAATGCATCTTTTAAATACAAGTACATGTACATGTGATGTCTTTACACCCAAATAAGGTGCATTTTGGTGAAAGTGTGTCTGGCAAATACATAAATGTCTATTGACAGGAAACAATTATTTACAATTACAAATAAGTTTACAATAATTCCTAAAACATTAAAAAAATCTTATTATTTATCAAATTTACAATATAAAGTGTTATTTAAAAAAATCAAATTTTCAATATAAAGTATTATTTAAAAATTTAAGTTTTTAAAATATTTATTTAAGTTTTTTCAAAATTTAGATAGATCAGTTTCTCATGCCATTACCTATTTATCTACCCTTAAAATTTGATCTTTTTAACAAACAAAAAAAGCAAAAAAAACTATGAAAAAAGTTAATTATAAAAAAAAACTTTTAATCTCTTTATAGTTGTTGAGTATAATAATCCAAAAGGTTTTCAATTTAATTAAGTCTAATCATTAGAAGGTGGTCTATTACTTAATTCGTATCATGGGTACTTAAGAGAAATAATCCAATGAAATATTATTAGAGGACATTGTTTTCTTTTTCCTTTCTAATGACATTTGCAATTTCATGTTAAGATGTGTAATATTATAGCTGTTGATGATTAAGTGCCCTCATTGATCTTAACAAAGTTATCATTATGTTGATACATGTTACTTTAGTGCTCTCCAACTAACGATAATTTTGAGACCAAGATATAGAGCCTCCGAACTCATCACTATTATGGTTGATTTAATTTCAAATGGAGAAGGGATTGGTCTAGAATTGGGTAAGAAAACAAGTTATTTCCGAGAAATTGAACATGGGATTGATAGTGCATAAGATTACAGATTATGGATGTCACTTATTGCCAGCTTATTCATATGGATAGTTGTTTTCAAGTGGGGGCTGGTCATGCTAGATGTCTCAATGATGAATGAAATTGATAAAGTTGGAGAATTTTAATAGTCTGCTTGTCGAGGAATAGTGGAGGCACATTTTTTTTGTATGTCACATAACTAGATGGAGAAAATCAATGTATTGTGAGTAAGGTAGATTGCTTTAACATTTGATGTGATTGTGTAGTGATAATTTTACTTGACTATTTTCCATTTGGTAAAACAAAGATTGAGAAACATGAAAATGAATAATTAGTTGTTTATATTGGTTGATATATATATATATATATATATTCCTTTTTTAGGGGCATTTGATGTTTTTTATTTTCTACTAACACACGGGTTTTGTTGGTTTAGAGTTTAATGAGGATCAATGTTCCTACCTAACCCTTAGCCTTTTTTAAGGATCAACTAAAGGTTCAAATCTATAAGCATTTATGGTCCAATCTCTTATGGAAAGTGCTAGGCACCTTCATTTAGTAAGGTTAAACAAATTCATGATTTCCCTATTCTAATAACATCTATGGCATACCCAATCTTGTTTTACTTTTCTTCCTATTATGTTATGGTGCTACAACAACTTTCCATAGAAGCTTCTTCTATTGAACTGGCCTAAAGGAATGAACTTTTCTTGTTTCCTTTCCTTCAAGATGTTTCTTATTGAAAACAACCTTTATTTTTCTTAATCTACTAGGAAGATACAAAATCTTAAAAGAGGAAGATTAACAAGTTTAATATAGATGTTTAAGAGCCCCACAACAACAATTGCAAGTCCGTCATTGATAGGGCGTTGATGTGGGATTTTGACCCTCATCAATAGCATAGTTTAACTAGGCAAAATCGTTCTATTAGCACGTTTACCCTCGAACGTGAATCCTTGGATTTGTGGTACTGGATACCATATGCATATGAAACTAGTATTCAACAAATCTAATAAATGGAATGAAAATGAAGAAAATGCAAATGCAAACTAATGTAAATCATAATGCTAAGAGAAAAGGAACAAAGTGCTGGAAATGCAACTTAATATATAAAAGACAGTGGCAAGAAACGTCCTCAACAACTACTTAGCATAAATAAAAAAATCATCAAGAAGTGATATAGTTGAATTCCATAGAATCTTTTAGGCAATGAAACATGATTAAACATTAAACAAAAGATAGAATGGTCCACAACTAAAGTTTATGCTTGACCAAACATTGAATTTATTGGTAAATAGTTCATTGCCACAATGAAGCTCCTTTTTTCAAGACCAAAGTTAGCAATAAGAAAGACATTAAACCAATACAATTGCAAAGAGAATAATTCACATGATACAACTAATCTATCTTATAGGATGCATAAGACACATCCATAAAGAGATCAGTTTATTATTATTTCAATGCTTTAGCTTTTATCCACCATAGTGAAATTGTGCCTCACTTATCCCAA
This sequence comes from Pseudotsuga menziesii, assembly GCA_001517045.1. NCBI lineage: Eukaryota > Viridiplantae > Streptophyta > Pinopsida > Pinales > Pinaceae > Pseudotsuga > Pseudotsuga menziesii. The sequence goes on along the minus strand of LPNX010731805.1, from coordinate 1,110,394 downwards.
AAGAAATGAGAACCTTTTGTTTGAAGAGAAAGGTCATATTTACAACTAAAGCCTATGACACATGGCCTTCTAATTCTCCAACCCTTCATTTGCCAAAAGGGAGTATTCAACTTCCAAAGAAACTCTTCAACTCAAAGCCCAAGCTCTCTAAGAAATTGATCTTACTACATTTGTAACTCTCGAGTTTGACAATTCATACAAGCATTTAGCTTCTGAATAATAAATGCTTACTAAAACTCAATAATACAAATGTTGAGTTGTTTACTCTTAACACTTTTACTTTGGCAAGAGAAGTTTGAATGCTTCATCAAACATGCAAGCTTGTTACTTATTAAAGTAATAATTGTATTTGCATTTGTGTGTACTTTTATTAATGTTGAACACAAGAGGCAGCTTGATGAGTGTTCCTTCCTCTTGCTAAGCACAACTTTCAAAGTTTATTGAAATGGAAAAGTTTTCAATCATCAATGAATCTTCGGCGACAAGTCATTAGAGGAAATTTCAACTCAAAATGGGCCTCCTAAAATGAATTAATAAAATAATAGTTAAAATAATAAAATAATATTTATTAATTTTGGAGGAAGAAAAGAAAAAAACTACTTTTTGTTTGTATTTTTGACATATCTCCCCATGTTTTTACTCAAATTTCGATCGGGAGAGCTCGTTGGATGCGGAATTAAATTCCACATCCAACGAGTACCCACTCGGCATACTTTTGACGGACCTCGCTACCCCAAAAACAAGAAATACCTAAAAAAAACGAAATGATGATGTCATCATTCCATTTTTTCAGGTATTTCTTGTTTTTGGGGTAGCGGGGTCCGTCAAAAGTATGCTGAGTGGGTACTCGTTGGATACGGAATTTAATTCCGCATCCAACGAGCTCTCCCGATCGGAAGTTGAGTAAAAACACGAGGAGATATGTCAAAAATACAAACAAAAAAAGTAGTTTTTTTTATGATACCTATCCCCAAATTTATATTAAAAAAATGTTTAAGACCTATACGGTATTTCAAATTTAAAGCAATTTCATTGGCTAACACATGATGACATGGAATTTGAATAAAAGTTAAAAGGCCCATTTTGAGTTGAAATTTCCTCTAATATATTCTACTTTCTTTCTTCTTATTTTTTTTCCTTTTTTCAATTGTTATGTAATGTTCCTCCATCATCTATGCACTTTGAAACCCTTTGTTTAGTCTTCTACTACAACATAACATAAGATTGATCTTCAAGATCCTTCCATACACAAGGTAGAATATGTACTAGATATAGTCCTCGATAACAATAAATTAGAAGGTAAAAAAATTGTTCTAAAAGCAATCTCTCAAACATTGAATGTATACATGCAAATTTCCTCATATCTTGAAGCAAGATCAAGTTTGGTGAAGTTCTAAGCACCCTGTAGATGATCAAGCAAATTGTCAAATTGGGTTTTGAATTTTATCCTAGGCTTGTTAAGGGATTGACAACCAATGCATATATGACATTCACTATCTTCATTTTCTTTGATTTATAAGTTGCATGAGTAGCCATTCAACTTCTATCCCTTACAATTAATGAGTAGTTAGTTTAAAAATTGGTAACCAAAATTAAGATCATTAATGTTATATGGTTCACATTGGAGAGTTAATATAATGGCATATTCGTCCTATGTTTTATCCCTCTAGTCATCATTAAGGGGGAATGTAAGTGTAATGATGTCTAGTGGTCTCATTTATCATTGTACAAGCCTAGGTAAGACATTTTGTAATCTTAGTTTATTAGGCTAAGATAGTTTGCAATAACCCCCTATCTTATAAATGTATTATCCCACATGCATCATGTGAATGTGATCTTCTGTCCCATATAATAGATGTATAGGCGGTCTATTGAAGTACAATACAATACAAGATGGAATGCGATGTGATGCATATGTGGGGGTGCCAAAGATTTATAAGATAAAAGAGCCTTGAAGAAAAAATATCAACTTTGCATGGATGTTTCCCCATCTTGGGGCTTTACCATGTAAACTTTGTCCTCTCTTCTCTCCTTTCTTGTATTTTTTGGCTATTGATTTATCTTATGCTTGTATAGGAGATTAGGCTAGTTATATTTCTATCTATATGTTATTACATATTGACCTAATCTAACATGGTATTATTTGTGTACAAATGGGTCTCCTTCACTTCTCTTATATATGCTAGGGAGATTGGAGAACATATCCCATAATACATGTGGGATACATATTTTTCCGCCTTCTTGTACAAAAAAGAGTATTAGGAGAATAAACTCCATGATGCATGTTGGATGATTCCTTTTTTCACAATTTAGATGGTTATGAATAATATTATGCCTCAAAGTATAGGTAGGACTCATTTTGTTTATGAAATGCCTTACCTAGGATTGTATAATGGTAAATTAAACCGCTAGAATTTTCTTGAGTAATACACGGGTTGCAGTTGAAGAAAGCATGGACATATGTATGTTGTCCTTGAGGAATTCATGTACATATACAGGTTTCCCTTCAGGAAGTCATGTATACCTTTTTTCTGAAGTAAAATTGGTTGTAATTTGTTTAAAAGCTACAAAGGGTTTGCTTGACCAATAGTTACGTGCATAAGGGTTTATTCATTGGTGAGAGTTAATTAAAATCTTTTGAAGTTCTTGTTAATTACCATCAACTATCTATTTTGAATTAGATTTCATAATCATGACCTCAAAGATTGTTGGCACTAACTATCTTGTTTGGATGAGAAGGAAGCACAAGGCTCAATGAGACAAGTTCTAGATGGTATAAATTAGTGGTTTGTTTGGAATCATGTATTGTGATGGGGAGACCAATTTACTTTCATGTGCATATTTGAGCACTTGTTGAATTTGATGATCACTGTGAGATCATATTCAAATTCTTGATTGAAACATTCTAGTTGATCACCGACACTTTTAAGCTTGTTGGATCATTTTAAGCTTCATGTTAAGCTATATTTGATATCTTGTTGGGGGAGATTTTCCTTTGACACATTGTGGACTTTTTATGATGATATATTCCTTAATCTTCGATGTTATTTTTGCAGTTAGACTTCTGTTTGATTCACCTTTTCCATGGGGCTAGTTGTGAAGATTTTGGAGACAACTTGGTTCTACAAATTATTCCAATCTTGAGTTTCTTAGCACTTCATCATGAGCATCTTGATGGTGTCATTTCTGGTCATTCAACATTGATTCTTGAAAGTAGCAAGTGTGTTCTCCTTGCACTTTATTGAGGATATGGCTGCATCTTATTGATGGCTTCCTACATTGTTCTACTCCATAGTTTGTTGATTTTTTAATCTATTTCCATATGTTGAAAATTATATCACAATGATTTCACGCATTCATTTCATCCCACGTTTTTCATTGATTAATTGCACACTGAAAATTTCAACTTAAATTTCAGAGAAAACAAAGGATCCTAGAAATACAACCATGCACAATAGGCACAAGAATTTTATCTTGGGAAACCCAATAGGGATAAAACCCAACCAAATATTCTTAGAAGAAATCAGTCCAATTCAAGTACAATACCATTCATAAAGAGAACCCCTAGCAAGATAAGAGGTTCGCTCTTTTTTACAATTGTTGGCCCTAGGAAAAGACGATAAAATATAAGCAGAACCATGTTCAGAAAGATGAAGATTTCGATTGCAAGACAAGCAAAGACCGCGGCGAAAGAAGCTGCAACAAAAGAATAGTAAAGCAGGTCGAGACGAGGAATTTGACCTATTTTTGGTAAACAATTAGTTAGACTAATAGTCTTCTTTTGAGAAATAAAGCGTGATTGTAAATTAGGCCGATAGTGCCTATTTTTATATGTAACGGGATGTGTTAAATTAGTAAGACAACATGTCGACTGAAAATTAAGAATCATTCGACGGATAAAACAAGAGTTGTAAAATCCTATAAAGTCGATCCAAGCTGTGTGTGGACGACATCAATAACAAAACATATATAGGACGAAGCATAGAGAAAGAAGAGCGAGAGCGAGAGAGAGAGAGAGAGAGAGAGAGAGAGAGAGAGAGAGAGAGAAAACCAGAGAGCATGAGAGGGGAAAAAGAGTTATTTATTGTAAAGAATATCTAAAGAAGAGTTTGCAAGCCACGTGCATATACCAAAGGCATTCAATCATTACTCATGCCAGATGAAGAGTGCCTTTGTGGTTTTTATCGGATGGGTTTCCACGTTAAACTGTATGTCTTTGTGTCTTTGATAACTATGTCTATGGTTGAATGAATATATATCGTGAATCAATATGCTAAGTATGTCGAGCATCTTAATGATATAAATGATATGTTAAATCCTGTTTATTAATATAAGCTATATGTTGTGATGTATATTGATGGATCAATATGTTATATATATATATATATATATATATATATATATATATATATGAAGACAAAATCTATTATTTGGTTTCGATCGAGTGATTGGATAGTGTAATGATCAAGAAATCCCTTGACACGACTGCATAAATCTGGTTCTGGGAGTCCCCATAGATATCTCGGGTGAGACCTCATCTGTGTCGCAGGTGTTGTCGATGGGGTTATACTCTGTCGGGTCGATATCTTGGGCTTTATTGACGAACACAAGATCTGAACCTAGGTCGAAAGAGAAAGAAGCCAACAAATGGTTGCGTTGTTGGGTGTAACAAATGTTAAATAAATATTAAGTAAATTAGTTGACTATTCTCCGAAAGGGTGTAACCTTTCGTTTTACACACTCAAGCCTATAAAGGCGAGTGCCATTTGTCATATTTACCATCTTCAATATATATATCATAAATTATTATTCAAACATGGATTTCGTGTCCTGAAGGAAAAACAAGACCAACTGAACGACAAGCTAAATACTCTCATGGGAATGACGGAAAAGAAAAAAAACAAAAGATCGCCGCAAACAAAAAGACGATTATGATATGTCATGTACTTCAACCAACAATTCAAGATCACCACCATGCAACAAGACAAGAAGGAATCAACGTTATCTAGTGTATCCCCCCAAAGCAAAAATAGAAATGTCAAAGTTCAGTGGAAATGACGAACAATGTGTTGCATGGTTAAATAAAGCAGAAGAATACTTTGATATCTATAACATCACAACAGATGTAGAAAAGGTGAAGTATGCATCTATGCATCTTGAGAGCCATGCCTATAACTGCTATATGTCGTGGAAAGGTGACAACTTCGCATACACATGGAATTTGTTCAAAAATGATGTCCTCAAAAGGTTTCAAGGAATCAATGAAGACGAATTTTTCTCGAAGCTTACCAGGTTACAACAAAAAGGAAACATCGAAGAATTCACACACCAATGGGAATCACTCGCTACCAAAGTATTCGGGTTAGCAGACAAACAACGACTAGAAAGTTTCTTGGGAAGACTAAAACCTTACATACAAAAAGAGTTAAAAATACATGACATATCGAATGTTGAGGCAGCAAGACGGAAAGCAAAAGCAGCCGAGGCCAAATTTGACAACTTCCAATCAAACAAAGGAAAGTCATATTCATAGAGAAACTTCGAGACGACTCTAGAGGACAATACAAACAAATACATCCCTCCGCCTAGAAGGGACGACATGAAGAACCTCAAAAATCAACAAATGAGGGAAGGAAAATGTCGATGATGTGGAGACAAATGGAATCCTAAACATAGGTGTCGCCCTGAGGAAAACTCAAAGAAATTATATACTTGTGAAGTAGAGGAGTATAGTGAAGAAGAAGAAGAAGAAGAAGAATAAGAAGAAGAATAGGAAGAGTCAGAAGATGAAAAGGAGGGGACCACAAATACGGCATCCAGAAGTGACGAGACCCCCAAAATCTCCCTAGCAGCCATGAGATGCATTAGTCAACCACAGACCCTCAAGTTAAAAGGGCATATAAAAAAAGAAAATGTTACAGTGCTAGTAGACACCAAAAGCACTCACAATTTTCTTGATATAAGAGTCACCAGAAAACTCAAGTTGTTCGTACATCCAGTTCCAGACATGAAAGTGATGGTCGCAGATGGAAAGAAAATCGAAAAATTCGAAAAATGTCACAAAGTGAAACTACAAATATAGGACTTGAATTTGGAATCAGAACTATACACATTACCATTAGGTGGAGTGGATATCATTTTGGGAGTCCAATGGTTACAAACATTGGGAACATACTCCGCTGATCATGAAAAACATTTCATCAAGTTTAAATGGAAAGGAAAAAATTATAAACTACATGGTTTCCAACCACGAGGTACACAAGTAGTTTCATCTCAACAAATGGAGAAACTCATTTGAAAAGGAGCTTCAGCATATGTGATCCAATGCCATCAAATGGAAGGACAAGAATGCGAACATAACAAGCTCAAAGAAGAAATCCAAAAATTACTCCAGAGGTATAAACAAATATTTGAAGACTTACCAATGCAGCTACCACCTGAAAGAAGTATAGAACACATAATCGAGGTCAAATATGGATCAAACCCTATCAAATTTAAACCTTATCAGTATCCCCACCATCACAAAACATAAATAGAAAGGTTAGTTCAAGACTCATTGAAGTGTGGTGTCATCACCAAGAGCAGAAACCCATATGCAGCTCGAGTCGTGTTAGTACTGTTGATGTATTTGTAACTTTGGAATGTATGCACTTATATATTATACCCCAATGTCCCTATTGGGAGTATCCGTGATGTAATTGTGTCATGTCATACCTCGATGATCCTATTGGGAGAATCAATAAAGTAAACAAGTCATGTAAAGTAATAGAGGGTAGCCCTCCTTATTGTTCAAGGGTTAAAGTCCCCGCAGTTGCGGGGCACTAGGGTTATTAGAATCTCCTAGAGAAGTCGGCCTGGTGAGTTAATGTCAAGTCGAGAATTAGTATAAATAGAGAGCAAGCCTCTGTATTTATCACATAGTCACACACACTTAGTTGTAGCACATAACTGAGAGAGAGAGAGAAGAAGCTGGGACAAGAGAGAGAGAGAGACTACTGCTGTCGGGAGATCATCTTTGTATCTTTGGGTTTTACTTTTGGTGCTGATTCTATCTCTGAGGAAGTTGCGGGGTTTTCTCCTTTATGGTTTTCCCCGAGGAAAATATTTGTGTTCATTGTCTCTTGTGATTGATTGTTATGCTTGTTATTCTCTCAGATAAGATCCTAAGATCATATAGCTTAAATGTTAAAAAGCTAACATGGTATCAGAGCTAACCTGAGAAGAAGACACCGTGCAGCTACTGAAGCTAGGGCTTCCTACTTTTTGGATCTCTCTCCACATATTTTCAGCAAAAGGAGGATAGGATGACTCTCCTCTCTAGGGTGCATCTTTCTGTCGAAGCAGAATCTGATTCTGAGCATTTTCAGTTTTTTACGCGACACTACTGCGGGAAATTAGGGATTTCCACAGAAGTGGAATTTTTGAGTGAGCCCAGGCCTGGATTGATCTCCTCCCAAAAATCAAAGTTTAGAGATCAAGATCAAAGTTTTTGGTTGGGTAGAACTCTGGGAAAGTCAAGCCCTAAATTTGCTCCTGAACCAGAAATTTAGCTCCAGATCCAGTTCCGACATCTTAACCCGGTAAGATCTAAATCTTTTGCATTTCCATTTGAGGTTCTCTGTTAAGATGTCTCATCATACCAAGCTTGAGGGAGATGATAACTTCCGAGCCTGGAATTATAGGATCTCCCTGGTCCTGGAAGAAAATGAATTGGATTCCTACATAAGTGGAGAAGTTCCAGTTCCAGAGGGAGATGAGGCTAACGCTTTACACATAAATAAATTGGTCATGGCTAAGATGATTATTGCTGATTCAATCAAGGATCATCTCATACCTCAGGTGTCCTCCCTAAAGACACCTAAAGAGATGTTTGATGCCCTGACCAAGTTATTTGAAGGGAAGAACATAAACCGAAAGATGACTCTGAGAAACCAATTGAAGAATTTAAAGATCCAGAACGTGGAGACCATCCAGTCTTAATTTATAAGGGTCTCTTAGATCAAGGAACAACTTCAATCTGTAGATGAAGAAGTAGAGAATGAAGAAATTGTGATGACCACCTTGAATGGTCTCCCTAGGGCATGGGACTCTTTCATTCAAGGGATTTGTGCTAGAAATAAGCTAGTCAAGTTTAGTAGACCGTGGGAGGAGTGCTCACAAGAAGAAGCTTGAATATTAGCTCGAGAAGAAAAGATGGGAAGTGAAGATCAAGCTCTCACAGTGCAATCCAAGAAAAGAAAAACAAACCATCACAAAGGTAAGCACTCTCACCAGAAGAATAACACTTGAAAATCTAACAAATATTTGTCTAAGTTCATTTTCTATACATGTGATGAAAGAGGACACCTTGGAAGAGATTGTCCTAGAAACAAAGATAGATCTCACAAGAGGAATGGAAACAAGAAAAGACATGATGCTCATGCTGCAGAAGATGATGAGCCTTCCAAGAAGAGAATCAAACAGGAAAGTGATGGTTCTTCAAGTGATGAAGAATATGTGTTGATCACTACCCTCATGGGAACTCTCACACATGGAAGCAATGATTGGCTTATTGACAGCGGGGATTCCAAACACATGACGGGATTTAAGGAATCCTTTGTGAAACTATCAGAACATGAATCACCCCACAAGGTGAAACTTGGGGATGACTACTAGTATCCAATAAAAGGTAGTGGATAATCCTACTACAAATTAGACTCTGGAAAGTTTATGAAAATGAAGGATGTCCTATTTGTACCAGGACCAAAGAAGAACCTTCTCTCCATCTCTGCATTAGATGCAAAAGGCATAAGAGTTGCATTTATAGATGGCCAAGTCCTCATGTGGCCAAAAGGAAAGACTATTGACGATGCAGTAGTAATTGGAGAACAAGAGGGAGGAATATACAGATTAAAGGGCCAACCAAAATAAGCTTTGGTTCATGACTAAGTAGAACCAAATGAAATTTGGCATAGAAGGATTGCACATGTGCATTATAGGGCACTACCACTTGCAAGCAAAGCTGTTGAAGGTCTTCCAGAAATGCAGGAAAAACATGAAGGAGTATGCAAGGGATGTGCGAAAGGAAAGAACAAAAAGAAGACATTTCCAAGTAGTGAAAGCAAGGCTAAAGGAATCTTGGAAATCATTCCATCCGATGTATGTAGTCCGATGTCATCCAGTTCATTAAGCGGGTATGTATACTATGTTTCTTTTATTGATGATTTTTCTAGGAAGACATGGATATACTTCATGAAGAACAAAGATGAAGTATTCAACAGTTGAAGGAATTCAAAGCCTTGATCGAAAACCACACAGAGAAGAAGATCAATATTTTTCGATCAGACAATGGCGGAGAATTCACATCAAATGAATTCAAGGAATTATGCAGAGATTCAGGGATTAAGAGGGAGTTGACCACTCCATATAATCCACAACAGAATGGGGTTGTAGAAAGGAAGAATAGAACAATCATGGAAACAACAAAGGAAACGCTCCATGATCAAGATCTTCCTATGCATATATGGGCAGAAGCTTCCAGGACAACTGTGTATGTACAGAACCGTACTCCACATAGATTAATCGAGAACAAGACACCTGAAGAAGTGTTTTTCAGCAAGATACCAGAAGTCAGTCATCTCAGAATATTTGGCTGTCCAGTGTACATACACATTCCAAAAGAAAAGAGGACAAAGTTAGATCCTTCAGGAAAGAAGGGTATATTTGTGGGATACTCTGAAAGCTCGAAGGCTTACAGAATATACTTCCCAGGATTCAAGAAGATCAACATCAACAGAGATGTAACATTTGATGAAGACACAGCTTACAACAAATACAGGAAGAGACCAGTTGAAGATCCTGAAGAAACTGAAATACCTAGGATTTGAGATACAACCATGGATGAAGCAATTCCAGAAGAAGATCGAGAAATAGAAGAACCTGAAGAATCTGTAGATCCACCTCAGGAGAAGAATCCTCACAAGAGGAAACCTGCATGGGTACGGGATACTATCCAAGGTGTAGAGAGATATGGGGTTCTAGAGAAAATGCACAGAGAAAGGAAGAGAACCAAGTCCTACTCCAGATATGTAGCCCTATTATGTGACATCATTGATAAAGAACCTTCCAACTATGAAGAAGCGACAGAAAATAAACAATGGAAGGATGCTATAATTGAGGAGTATCAGTCGATCATGAAGAATGATATTTGGGATGTTGTCCCAAGACCAGAGGGGAAGTCTGTTGTGACTTCCAAATGGATCTATAAGATCAAGCATGCTGCAGATGGTAGCATAGAAAAATATAAAGCAAGATTTGTGGCTCATGGCTTCTCCCAGAAAGAGGGGATAGATTATGAAGAGACTTTTGCACCTGTAGCCAGATATACTTCCATTAGATCAATACTTGATTTAGCTGCAGTAATGAAATGGAAAGTACACCAGATGGATGTCAAGACATCTTTCTTGAATGTTGTAGTAGAAGAGTAAGTATATGTGGAGTAGCCACTCGGCTTTGAGATACATGATAGGAAGACTCATGTGTGTAAATTGAAGAAATCCCAGTACAGTTTGAAACATGCACCCAAGACGTGGTACGACAGAATTGACAGCTTCCTGAGTAGTTTGTGCTTTACCAAAAGTAAAGTAGATTCCAACCTTTACTACAAGGTTGAAGAAGGGAACCTAGTGATGCTCCTACTGTATGTAGATGACATGTTTTTAATAGGTACAGATGGGTTGATTGCTGACATGAAGAGGAAGCTGTCTACTGAGTTCAAGATGAAGGACTTGGGTATGATGCATTACTTTATAGGCATGGAGGTGTGGAAGAATGTGGATGGAATCTCCCTAGGATAAGGGAAGTATGCGATCGAGATCCTGAAGATATTCTGGATCATGGACTACAAGGCCATGACCACACTTATGGCATCAAATATGAAGCTATTGAGTGATGCTTCATCAGAGTTAGTTGATGCTATGATGTATCGTCAGTTGATTGGTTCCTTGATGTACCTGACGAATACGAGACCAGATATTTGCTTTGCTGTGAACACATTGAGATAGTTCCTAACAGATCCAAGACATGTTCACCTGGTTGCTGCAAAGCATATTCTGAGTTACCTAAAGGGTATAGTTGATTATGGGATCAAGTATGAGGCAAATCAGAAGATTAGCCTGGAAGGTTATGTGGATTCAGATTGGGCAGGAAGTTCCATTGATAGGAAGAGCACTTCAGGGTGTTGCTTCAGTATGGGATTAGGTGTGATTTCCTGGTTTAGCAGGAAGCAATCCTGTGTGGCACTGAGCACAACCAAAGCAGAGTATGTTGCATCGTGTTCGATTAGTTGTGAGGCAATGTGGATGAGAAAGCTATTGTCTAACTTATTTGATCTCCAGTATGGGATTAGGTGTGATTTCCTGGTTTAGCAGGAAGCAATCCTGTGTGGCACTGAGTACAACCAAAGCAGAGTATGTTGCATCATGTTCGATTAGTTGTGAGGCAGTGTGGCTGAGAAAGCTATTGTCTGACTTATTTGATCTCCAGCTGGATGCTACTTGTATATATTGCGACAACCAGATTTATGTGAAGTTGTCGGAGAACCCAGTGTTCCATGACAAGTCGAAGCATATTGAGATTAAATATCACTATATCAAGGATATGGTGTAGAGAGGAGCAGTGAAGCTCCAATATGTTGCAATGGATGAGCATATAGTTGATGTGTTGACCAAACCATTAGCTAAAGTGAAGTTTGAGTACTTCATTGAGAAGCTTAGTGTTCTCCAGATCGAAGTTCCCTCCAAAGGGAATTGATTTGTTCGTTAGCCTTTCTAACATGGTGGAAGGTTGGGCTCCACATGGTCAGATGTAAGTGCAGAGATATTCTGATGTGATTGTGGTATGTGTTCCCACATGACTAGTGTAGAGACATTCTGATGTGATTGTGGGATGTGCTCCCACATGATCAGTGCAGAGCCATTCGGATGTGATTGTGGGATGTGTTCCCACATAATCAGTGCAGAGAAATTATGATGTGATTGTGGGATTTGTTCCCCCATGATTAGTGTAGAGACATTCTGATGTGATTGTGGGATGTATTCCCACATGATCAGTGTAGAGCCATTCTGATGTGATTGTGGGATGTGTTCCCACATGATCATTATAAGTGCAGAGCCATTCTGATGTGATTGTAGGATGTGTTCCCACATGATTAGATGTAAGTGTAGATCCTTTTTGACAAGATGAGGTTGGATGTAAGTGCAGATCCTTTCTGACAAGATGAGGTCAGATGTAAGTGCAGAGCCTTTCTAACAATATGAGGTCAGATGTAAGTGCAGATCCTTTCTGACAAGATGAGGTTGGATGTAAGTGCAAATCCTTTCTGAAAAGATGAGGTCGAATGTTTTATTTGTAGAGCCTTTCTGAAAAGATGAGGTCGAATGTTTTATTTGTAGAGCCTTTCTGACAAGATGAGGTCAGATGTGAGTGCTGGGCCTTTTTGACATGGGTTTTGGATGTGTTCCTCCCATGGTCAGATGTGAGTGTTGGGCGTGCCTTTCTGACATGGTTCTTGGATGTGTTCCTCCCATGGTCAGATGTAAGTGCTGGGAGGGCCTTTCTAACATGTTTCATTCCATGGTCAGATATGAGTGCTGAAGATGATGAATACCTACATGGAGGCTAGGCCTACAACTAGCATGAAAAAGGGTTGGCTCTGTAGAACTTCTTGTGACGAGTAGAATTGAGAGATAGCACCATTTGTTTGAGATAGAAGAAGCAGTGATGATGATCCAATGATGATCCATACTTGATGATGATCTAGTGATGATCTAGACTTGATGATGCTGACTTGATGATGAGGAATTGATGATGATCTAGCGATGACCCAGAGAAGAAGAATTGTGTCGAGAGAATACCTTCCTAGTTAAGAGGGAGTGTTGATGTATTTGTAACTTTGGAATGTATTCACTTGTATATTATAACCCAATGTCCATATTGGGAGTATTAGTGATGTAATTGTGTCATGTCATACCCCGATGATCCTATCGGGAGAATCAATAAAGTAAACAAGTCATGTAATGTCATAGAGGGTAACCCTCCTTATTGTTCAAGGGTTAAAGTCCCTGCAGTTGCAGGGCACTAGGGTTATTAGACTCTCCTAGAGAAGTTGGCCCTGGTGAGTTAATGTCAAGTCGAGAATTAGTATAAATAGAGAGTGAGCCTCTCTATTTATCACATAGTCACACACACTCAGTTGTAGCGCATAACTGAGAGAGAGAGAAGAAGTTGGGACAAGAGAAAGAGAGACTACTGCTGTTAGGAGATCATCTTTGTATCTTTGGGTTTTATTTTTGGTGTTGATTCTATCTCTGAGGAAGTTGCGGGGTTTTCTCCTTTATGGTTTCCCCGAGGAAAATCTTTTTGTTCATTGTCTCTTGTGATTGATTGTTGTGCTTGTTATTCTCTCAGATAATATCCTAATATCATATAGCTTAAATGTTAAAAATCTAACAAGTACGAAAGAAAGACAAATCCTTCAGACTATGCATTGATTATCGAGGATTAAACAATAACGATTAAAAACAAGTTTCCAATTCCTTTCATCGATCATATGCTAGATGAACTTCATGACACAAATTATTTTTCAAAACTTGATTTAAGGTTAGGGTACTATCAAATCAGGGTCCGATTAGAAGATATCGCAAAGAATGCTTTCCAAACTCATGAAGGACATTATGAATTCAAACTAATGCCTTTTGGGTTAACTAATGCCCCTGCCACATTCCAAGCAACTATGAATGAACTATTTCAGCCCTACTTAAGAAATTTTTTTTTAGTATTCTTCGATGACATCCTTATATATAGCAAGATGTGGAAAGAACATTTGAAGCAACTAGAAAAGGTTCTATCTCTTTTGAAGGAAAACCAATTCTATGCAAAGAAGTAAAAATGCACATTTGGGAAGCAAGAAGTAGAGTATCTCGGTCACATAATATCAATGGAAGGAGTCAAGGTGGACCCAAGGAAGATCCAAGCGATGAAGGAGTGGCCCCAACCCAAGAATGTTTCAAAATTACGAGGATTTTGGGATTAACAGGTTATTATTGAAGATTCATCAAGAACTATGCACATGTCACTGCTCCGCTAACAAATCTCCTAAAAAGGAATTCCTTTCTATGGGATGATGAAGCAAGAAAATGCTTTGAAATGTTGTAACAAATTATGTCTTCAGCTCACATTCTGGAAACAACTGATTTTTCAAAAGCATTTGTAATTGAATGTGATGCTTTAGGGTTTGGGATAGGAGCTGTGCTAATGCAAGAAGGTCATCCAATTGCTTTTGAAAGAAGGAAGTTGAACAGAACAGAATTCCTACAATCTACCTACAACCAGGAAATTCTTGCCATCATGCATGTGTTAAGTAAATGGCGACAATATATGTTGGGAAGCAAGTTCCTAATACGAACAGACCATAATAGTCTACAACACTTATTACAGCAAAAGACGTTAGTGACTGAACAACAAAAGTTGATCGAAAAGATCTCTACCTTCGATATGGACATTTTACATAAAAAGGGGAAGGACAATGTAGTAGCTGATGCCCTCTCAAGGAAAGATGAAGAGGTACAAGTCTATGCCGTATCAATGGTAATCCCATAATTTTTGGACAAAATCAGAACCGAATATGCAAAGAATGCAAAGGTTTGCTCCGTAATTGACAACATAAATTAGTATCCAAAGTTTGAATGGAAGAATGATCTCTTATGGTACAAAGGACGAATCCACTTAAGTGCAAACTCTAAGTTTAAGACCAAGGTATGTAAAGAAGCACATGAATTCTCAGCCGCGGGACATGTAGGATTTTATAAAAAATACTATAATACAAGGCAATCATTCTTATGGAAGGGTATGAATGCCGACATTCACAAGTATGTTTCACAGTGTGACACTTGTCAGAGAAATAAAGCAGAGAATATCTCCAGTCCTGGGTTACTCCATCCATTGCATATTCCAAACCAGAAGTGAGAGGAAATTTCTATGGATTTCATTGAAGGTTTACCCACATCATACGGGAAAGACAAAATACTAGTAGTAGTAGACAGGTTAACCAAATATGCACATTTTATAGGAGTAAAGAGAACTGATTCTGCAAAGGAAACCACAGAATCCTTCTGTAAAAATATCTACAAGTTACATGGTTTCTCCAAGATTATCATGAGTGATAGGGATGCCAAGTTTGAAGGTAATTTTTGGAGAGAATTCTGCAAGAAAATTGGAATGACACTTAACATGAGCTCATCTTATCATCCTTAGATAGATGGCCAGACAGAAGTCGTCAACAAATGCTTAGAGACCTACCTTCGTTGCTTCGTAATTGAAAAACAAAATAAATGGGTTCAATGGTTACATCTTGCAGAATGGTGGTATAATTCTACTTATCAGACATCAGCAAAAATGACACCATTTCAAGCCCTCTATGGATATGCACCCCCAAAATGGAAGGATATCATTACCAACCAAGCAAGGGTGGCCTCAGCAAAAGATCATTTAGAAGAAAATCAAAAGGTTGTACAAATACTTAAAGAGAATCTAAACACCGCAAGGAATAGAATGAAGCAGCAAGCAAATCAACATCGAACAGAATGGGAATTTGAAGTTGGATATTGGGTATTTGTACGATTACAACCCTATAACAATTGTCACTAAAAAAAAGCAGAAAGAATAAATTAGCTCCATGATTTTATGGCCCATATCAAATCAACAAGAAGATCAACCAGATGGCATATACATTGGAGCTACCAAAATCAAGTCATGTCCACAATGTCTTCCATGTTTCATGCTTAAAAAGGATGATAGGTCAACACTAGCAGGTGCAAACACTACTTCCCATGTTAGATGATGAAGGAAGATTTTTTTTTGAACCATAATATATCATTTCTAGCAGAGAAAGAAGATTAAGGACGAGAGTAATTAAAGAGTACATTATAAAATGGAAAAACCTCCCAGAAGAAGATGCAACATGGGAATCCAAACAATTCCGACAACTACATCTTTCCCAAACACAACTTTGAGGACAAAGCTCCCTTAAAGGGAGTGGCAATGTAACAAATATTAAATAAATATTAAGTAAATTAGTTAACTATTATCCGAAAGGGTGTAACCTTTTTTTTTACACACTCAAGACTATAAAAGTGAGTTCCATTTGTAATATTTAGCATCCTCAATATATATATCATAAATTATTATTCAAACATGGATTTTGTGTCCTGAAGCCGATTTCTTCACTGGGATCGTGGATCACTGTGACAGGGATATGTTTTGGCACCCGGCGAAGCCGAATATTCAAGATTGGATTGATTATAAGGAACAAGAGTTTGCACAATAATGAAGTAAATGATCGCGACTGATCCCTTCGAAATGGTTGGAAAGATACGTTTACACAAACATTCATGATATTTTCTTTAGTGAATTTCCCATCGTATTGCATGAATGGTTGTCAAAGCTAGCAACTAAGAAGAAACTTTTCCAAGGCAGAGAACCTATAGAGTTGATCTCTTAGTTGATCCAATGGTTGAAAAGAGTTAGTAATCCTATATCTAGGACTGTCAACTTCTGGGTTGATAGTATTTTGGAGGGATATATCACAGAAATTGTAGTTGACACAATAAAGTCATACAATGAAACAAAAAGAGAGTTCTTTTAAGAACCTAGAGGTCGTTATTTGAAATCTTTGAAGTTGTGGATAAAAATGTTGGTATGTGACTTGGGAATATAATAAACAAACTTAATACTTGGGATCAAAATATTTAATCATTTTTATCAAATTCTTACCTACTAGCCTAGATAGTTGGCATCCACTTGCACCACATGGTAAACACTTGCCATATATACCCCGGGAGCGATTTTATCCTGATTATCGTTTGATCATGTCCACTTTATTGACTGCCAGAATTAGTAACTGTGCCTTCCTGCATATTCTGTCTTTATTCTGCTTTATTCTAGCTTTTCTGTGGATACGGTAAAGCTAGTCAACTAGGAAATTGTTATCTCTTGTTGCTAACCCATCCTCCATTATTTTCTATCCATATTATAGGATTAACATGTTTTTCCATCATTCATGACAACTCACTCATGCTTTAGTGAATTTGTGAGGTCGTTGACTAATTTGGGAAGTGCTTTATCCACCTATGGGGGTTTATCATTATTCGTAAGTCTAATTTATGAGCTAGCATGAGTTGTATTCCACCAACTCAATTTTTCGTTATAAGGATGTATTAATATTGTAATAATCAATCAAATATTTGGTTAATCAATCAAGTCATTGATTCAATAATCAATTATTCATTGGATTACTTCTCTTGCATTCAGTCTCTTTATTCTTCTCTCTATTTTTCTTGCGCATACTTGTGAGAATTATCTTAGTAGCAAGATCTACCTCATGTTCTTCTTCTTTGCTTCAATGCCCTTTTTCTAATGGTATCAAAGCTACAATTTCTACATGGTCTTAGAGCTGCAATTTCTACATGGTATCATAGCGCAAGGTTGTTCAAGTTCAGCAAAGTTGAGGAGCTATATGTTCTCTCTATCATATCACATCTAGTCTCCTATTTCTCTCTGAATAATAGCTTGTTATTAAACTTACAAGATTTTCTCCTAGTTTTATTTGTGCAGGTTGTAGAGAGTATCTCCTTAAGTGCATCAACATCTTATTATGGATTCTTCTTCAGCTATGATCCTGACTCCCTTCAACTATCACGAATGGAAAGCCAAAATTGGCATTCTCTTGTGCGGTAAGGGACTCTATAGAGTTTCCATGGCATTAGAAAATGAGCCAAATTCTGTTGTTGAGAAAGCTGAGTGGCATAATAGGTTGGATGAATCCTATGGATTGCCTTGCCTCTCTATTTCCCCTAATCTACTCTTTCATCTAGATGGTTTGACCACTCCAAACCAAGTATGGACCAAACTTGAGTCTCTCTTTGGAGTTCAAGATGGGTTAAGAGCGCATTAGTGGGAGAATGAGTTATTCTCATTGAGTCCAAGTAGTTTTGATTCTATTGAGGGTTTCTTCACCAAATTCAAGTCACTTGTTCTATTGCTCAAGAAATGTGGAATTGACAAAAATGAAGATCAATGGATTCTTTCCATTTTATCAAAATTGGGTATGAATACTTAGTTTTTGTGTCTACTTTTCATGCTATTAGCCTTGTTATTTATAATTGGAAAATGCCTTCTTTGAGTACATTCTTTGATTAATTGACAAAGGATCAAGATAAATTGATCCAGATGGATTCTCTTAGATATTCAAAGGGAAAGGATCATGCTCTCATAGTTCAAGGAAGCAAAAATATCAAATCCAAAGAGAAGCAAATTGTGAAAGAGAAGAAGCGTCAAGAAGAAAGGAACTACATCCAAGTTTTCTTATTGCAGCAAGAGATTTCATCCTGAGAATAATTTTTTCAAGAAGAAGATGGACATCATGTATCAACTTCTTGAGAATCATAACATCAAAGTTCCGGATGAGCTAGAGAAGCATGTTGATTCTTCAGAACATTGTCACAGTGCACAGTTCCAAGGTGATATAAACTATGGTTTGAGTGCCATAGTTAAATATTTTCCTCATATGTCTGACATAGATTTATCTTATGATGTATCAAAATCGGAAATAACAGTTTCTTTCTTTGATAATCCACCTATCAGTCTCCTAGATTCATCTCCCAATAATTGTGATTTTTCACTAGATATTGACTTGTCTTTAAGCATCTCTTCTTCACTCCATAATTCTGATTTAGAAGCATATTTGTAGGATGATATGCATGTCATGACACCATCCATACTGTTAGCACCCATTGATTTTCCTATGGTTGTGGTAGGAGATCACTAGGGTAACAATTTCAAACCAATGTTTAAACTGTACTCTAGCCTATACAGTCAGAGAGGGCTCTCTCTTTGTCACAAGAACATTCACATACACATATGACTTTAAACAAGCATTCAGAAGGCTAGATATCTGACAAGAACAGATTTTTTTGTGATTTTTAAGGTTTGCAAGATAAAGAACTATTAAATACCATTGGGCATTGGAGTCACAGCCTAAATCATTCAAGGGGTTACATCAATAATGAATGGTGCTTTTCCTTTGTAATTTGAGGCAAAATGAGTGTTAATATTTAGTCAAATATCTTCAAGTGGTGGTAGGAGAACAAAAGAGAACCCCAGTGGAGCAAGAGGCACCTGTATCTGGGTGAATCTCTTGAAAAACACCTTTAGCAGAAGCAACAGTAAGGGATAATGACTGAAATAGAGCACCTAACAAAGGATGAATTCCATAACAATCATTATAAACACAATACACATGTTATTTTTTATGAAAGGAGCACTCAATATAAACGAGTTCCTTACATGCAACTAGAAACGGATTAGAATAACTTTACACATGTGAAAATGAAGCTTACATGACTCACAAACCGAACACTAAACATCGTGATCAATCTCAGAAAATCAGAACAATACTTTTCATTAATACTTCCAAGAAAGTTGCAGAACTACAAAACCAAGCACAGAGGGCTTCAAAAATGAATGTCCAACCCTTTACTCCTCCATTGAAGTTATATTTGTAGTGTAATATGCTCCCGAGACCAACCTTGAAACATATCAAAATTCAGCTACAACGTGGGAATAATTTTTTTACCAAATTCCCGAGGTGGAAAATTTTCCATGATCACAAACAAATTGGGAAAGCATGCGATGATGCGCGTGTTCAATCAAAATAACAAATATTGCATCTGGAACTCAGGCTTACATGTTGAAAATGACGTTTCAGAGCACCCCCAATAGTCTTGTGCTGACTCGACCTTGAAGTTTTATTCAACAAAAGAGGTGAAGGAGCCTTTTTTCATTGCAAACACTTGTTCTTATACAGTTGCCCCCTAATATTTGTCATTTCACTTCTTTCAGGAGACAGATTGCTGAAAAATAGGCTTCAGAGATCCACCTGCATACCTCAAATGGTGACATATTTGTGAAATCTGAGAGAGGTTATTGTAACTCCATATGTCCCCAACAAAACCCATGTCTACATGTTGCTATATTCCCCTCCATATATTCGAAATTTGTACTTGAATAAGATGACTCGAACAATATTTCAAATTTATGGAAAATTGGCGTGTGAAGATCAATTAGATTCTCTTGAACCTTGACACCTGTGTAAACAATGAGAGAGTTTTTTGTATATTGGTCCATGATGAAGAAAAGACTCTTGGTTTCTACAAATTCACTCCCATTTGGCGGAAACAGGTCTTTGAAGTTAATGACTAAAACAATCATTTTCATAAAAACTTTGTCTTGCTGCTTCTTGTTTAACTGGGCACACCTGTTGATGGTGATTTTTTGAATGATCAAAGATGCAATTGAGATTACCAGCTTCCATTCAACTAAAACAAATGACTGAGAATATGAAATATTGATGCTACATGTTTTACCTGCAAATGTTCTGAATCCTTTTCAAACCTAACCCCTTTTTTTAAGCTTCAAATAACTCATTACAAATAAGATGATCTTTGTTTTGTGCAATTATAATATATATTTGTTTGAGCAGTTCAATCTCATGCAGATATTCTTCATTACAGAATGATGTAAGAGGAAAATCCTTCTTACCATTATACTCCCTTTGCTTCAAACAAATTCAGAAAGCATGGATGTCGAAGGACAGGTACTCCCACCAGCGTCTATATCTTCAGCATATACCTTGACATTTGCATTTGAATATGGACCATTCCATATTTTAGGAAACCCTACAAACTCAACACCTTTTTCAATTAATGAAGTCAAATTTCGTTGAGCCTTCCGATGTTAAATTGCGTTCTTTCTATGTCGGGGAAATATTTATGAACAGTTGATTATGTTTGTGAAAACATGTTGTACCTACACGTGTCTCCAATTTACCTACAGACACAAAATTCTGCTGATTTTTGAAATATTAACCAGACAGGACATTCCCGCAACGGAATTGTTTTGGGCGGTCGATCAATTTTGTCAAACCATGCTGCATAGACACATGGTTTGGAATTCATCACGGGCATCTAAATTCCGTAGATTTTGAGAATTTGTTTCTTCTCACTTATTGTGGCATAGAAATTTATGTCGACCATAGATCACTTTCAGCTGCAGATCTGACGGTTGATTTGGTCAGTGGTTTAGCACCATTCCGCAATGGTTCACCAAATTAACCTACTATCATTTTAATCCAACGGAATTGTTTCACACCGTTGGATGCTATTTGGTTTTGACCAACACCGTTGGATGTCATCATCACGTTTTTTCAGGTATTTATTGTTTTTGGGGTAGCAACATCCCTCAAAAGTATGTCGCGTGGGTACTTGTTGGATGCGTAATTAAATTACGCTTCCAACGAGCTCTCGTTCGAAATTTGCATAAAACACAGGGAGATATGCTGAAATTACAAACAAAAAAAACTACTTTTTTTCTTTCTTCCTCCAAAATTAATAAATATTATTTTATTATTTTAACAATTATTTTATTATTTTCCTTAGGAGGCCCATTTTAGACCCCAAATTTCCTCTAATGGTTTATCAGGATGATAAGGAGGTGGAATGGTTGAATTGCTAAGCTAGTGAGCTCAACCACATAGCTATGGACACCTACGCAAGATTTGGCTTGGATTTCCCCACACCTACACACCCAACGCAAGGAAGCATCCCCTTCTTTGCTACACAGTCCCTCAGGCTACGCCTTCCATTCTAGTGCTCTTCAGGGGGTGTAAAGAAGAAAAACCAGCTCCTCTTGATCTATTTGTGAGGTTCCTTTACACACTAGGTTTATCAAGCTAATTCTTCCCCAATTCCACTCCAAACCAGTTCAGACCAAAACAAAGGATGCACACACATAAAAATCCAAGTTTTGGGTTTGATTAAAAACGTTTTTTAGCCCAAAAACGTATTGGTAAAATGGAGAAATCGACCCCTGGGTGAGCAATTCGAACTGAGCAATGATTATGGTCATTTCATGACCAAAAACAACTGCTATGAACCCCAAAATCATGAATCCTTGCTGGCCATTTTCTTAGGAACACAAAAATGAATTTCCTGGGCATATAAAATGAGGAAAATGGCTGGAAAACGTGAGGGAAAGAACTCAACAAGATTAAGCTGCATGAGAGAGCCCAACGTGAGTGGGAATGGGTGAGGACAAATAAAAACATGAATGCATGATGGAATGGACAGACGTTTTTGGGTTTTTACTTTCCTAAGAAGTCAAAACATGATTTTAAAAAACTGATGGCATCTCAAATTCAAATTTGACTGCCATACTCTTCCCACCCCCATGCATTAACTAACTCAACCGATTTCTAGAAGAAATAAATGCTTGGGCACAAAAGACAAAATGGGTGGTTGAGATTTTTATGGGTTCTCCCTTTGACATTTGGCTAAACATTGTTGGCTCAAGGGTTTGAATTATTTCCCCCCTATTCCTTAGGAAATCATGCCCCCATTTCTTTAATGTTGCATTGACATAGCTGGTTGTGGGAATTTTAATTAAATGACATATTTACATTATGTCCAAAATTATAATGTGCCTGGCTAGCATGAAATACCATCAACATCGATTTTAATCGTCGAAACATAAAACGATAAATCACTGGTGGGGATTTTTCCTTTAGCTCCACACCATGATTAATTACAATATTTACATCATATACATTTTTAATGCAAACGAGGTCAAAACCGGGGTGTTACATAACCCAACTTGTGTTGATGTGATGATAGTTGGCCCAATATTCTTCTTTATAAACAATATAAGAAGATATGCGTTTAGCCACATTTTGTTATAAAACCATTTTTTTGAAAACTTAATCCAAAATGGATAATTTTTTCCCAATTGTAAAAATAATATTCTTTGTTTTTGCTCAAATAACCAATGATATCCTTTTCTCTTGCAAACCTGCCAAATCGAGAAAACCTTTGAAATATATTTGGCTATAATTCCAACTCCTGCAAGAATAAAATTTATATTGTGCTAACAGATGGCTCCAACCGGGGATGTTATCCTTCTTGTGAGGTAGCAAAGAACCCCATGGACCAAGTGCCTGATCCATTGGACTGTTCCCAATCATCTCTGAAACCTCAACTTGCTTGGACCTGTAACTATCTGTAATCTGCAAATTTGAACCTGAAATTAAACTGAAATTAGACTCATATTGAAATCAAACTGAAACTGCTGGAAAATAAATGCTCTCCATGTCGAGCTTATTTACACACTCCTACCTACCCTACTTGATCAAGCAAAACAAACAAGTCAAGTAAACTCTGAATTCCAATGAAGCCAATCAAGCACTTTATCTAATACACCAACTTCCTTATCATGCTTGATTAAAATCAGAAAATAAAAATATAATGGTAATAAGTTATGATAAAGGAATTGATCTTTATTCAAAAGGAATAACCAACCATTATCACTGCAAAGATTCTCCATATACTCAGCCACTGTGTCATAAAATGCATGACAATATTCAAATTTTTATGTCATTTGTTTTCCCTGATAAGGATTCCCAAACTGTAACTCCACTTGCGCAGTCTGTTTTTCACAAGAACCTTGAAAATAATGCTCATGACCTTTTTCAAATGGAACATCAATAACTTCATTAAAAAATACAGAATTCAAAACTTGATTATTTCCACATGTTTCAAAGTAAATATCATTGTGTTCTTCAATAGAATCAAGTGAAATGATTTCTTCTTGACATATAAATCCTAAATCTGAAAGACATGAAGAAACATTCTCTAGGGAACCCTCATCTTATTCTTTATGATTTAATTCTTCATTGCAAACTGTTGGATATTTCTCATGTTTGGATTGATTGCATGATTTCTCACCTTTCTCATTATCCATTCCTAAAAATTCCATGACATTATTCATAACCTAAATTTTTTGTGTTTGATTAGAAAATCTTAATCTTTGTTTCAGAAATTCAAATGAGGAAAAACACAATGGAAAACAGTTATTTTCAGCATGCTCACTATCCACCCTGTCTTCCGAAATTTGATCATGGATTGCAATCAGATTTTCTCCATTAACCGGCATAGAACTTGTAAAATATTCAGTTGGTTCCTTAAGCACATCATCCAAGTAGTCCTCCCCATACTCGTCATATATAGGTGGACTGAAATTTTCTTTAAAGCCATCTTGAACATAATTTTTAACAGGATGATTGCAATCTTCAAAAAACAAAATAGTATAACCCTCTTCTCTTACATCACTAGACTGATCATCTTTCTGTTTACTAAAAGAATGTTTGAAATGAAAAGGAAATGTTTTTTTTCATGTTGCTCAACCAACTCTAATTCCACGTCCATTTCATTTACATTATCTTGTTCTGCAATTCTTTTAGACATTCTAAGATTGTCTTCAACTTCCAAGCAATCAATGAACATATGCTGCAAAGTGACTGACTCTTCTCTCCAAAATAAGAAGAGACAATTATGGAGGAAAGGTTATTGCATAACATAGTTTAGCAGCATCTTCAAGTGGTTGAATCACTTTAGCCATATTATAATAAAATCTTGCAAACCTCCTATTAAAACTGGACATGGTTTCATCTTCTTGTTTCTTCATGGAATGAAACTCTGAAAGGACTTGGTACAATGACCTCCTCTTACCCAAAAATTTCAGAAATATATTAGAAAACCCTTCCCATGTATCAATGGATCTAGGCTGCAAATGTCTAAACTATTCCTTAACATCTCATTGCAAATATTGGGAAAAATCCCTCATACAGACATCATCATGCTCTATTTCGAAAAGGTCAATAAAATGCTCAAAAGCTTGAAGATGTTTCTTAGTTGTAAGGTGATCAGATTTCTCCATCAAATCTAGGAAGGTATTTGTATTTCTTTGTAGGAAAATCATGAAGGATAAGGGGTAGGTGAAGTGGTCTATAATCATCGCTCTTATGTGGCTCAAACAGAATATATTGGTCAAAACCATATTTACAAGATGAAGAGATGTTTTCAATTCTTAAAGAAGAATATACATGGGTAAACCTATGGTCTTATTTTTAGTACAATAAACAATGGAAAGCTGTTTTGACCAGCCTAGGAAAAGATAGGAAAAAATTTACAAAAAATGATAAGATATCTTAGAGAAGATTCACATTTGATTACCTTATTTTTCCACCATGCATTTCCATGCTTTTACAATGAGCTCATTCCCTAGAAGAGTCTGTCGGTTCTCTTTGAAAACTTGATCTCTGGATCATGCTGCCAGTGGAGTCATTGAAACTTGGATTCTTTGAGAATGGAGTCACCAGTATTCCCAGTGGAGCCACCTTCCAAAGCTTTGAGTGGAGTCTCCAGAGCATATACAACCAGCATCTGTCTATGACTGGTTACTCAACAAGGTCGTAGAACTAGGACACTGTCGTTTCCCCAAGGAGATAATAGTTATTATTCCCTAGAAACGATGCCAAGATGTTAGCACCCAATGATTTTCCTATGGTTGTGGTATGAGATTACTGGGGTAACCATTTAAAACCAATATTTAAATTGTACTCTAGCCTATACATTCATAGAGGGCTCTCTCTTTGTCGCAAGAAAATTCACATAGATATATGACTTTAAACAAGCATTTAGAAGGCTAGATATATCACAAGAACATATTTGTTTGTGATTTTAAAGGTTAGCAAGGAAAACAACAATTAAATACCATTGGGAAATGGAGTCACAACCTGAATCATTCAAGGGGTTACAACAATAATGAATGGTTATTTTCCTTTGTATTATGAGGAAAAATAAGTGTTAATATTCATTTAAATATCTTCAAGTGGTGGTAGGAGAATGGAGGAGAATCCCAGTGGAGCAAGAGGCACCTGTCTGTGGGTGAATCTCTTGAAAAACACCTTTAGAAGAAGTAACAATAAAGGATAATGACTGAAATAGAGCACCTAACAGAGGATGAAATCCATAACAATCATTATAAGCATAATACGAATGCTATTTCTGATGAAAGGAGCGCTGAACACAAACTAGTTTCTTACATGCAACTAGAAACACATTAGCAGAACTTTACACATGTGAAAATGAAGCATACATGACTCAAAAACTGAACGTTAAACACTGTGATGAATCTCAGAAACTCGGAAGAATACTTTTCATTAATGCTTCCAAGAAAGTTGCAGAACTACAAATCCAAGCACAAAGGACTTCAAAAATGAATGTCGAACCCTTTACTCCTCTATAGAGGTTACATTTATAGTCTAATATGCTCCTAAGACCAACCTCGAAACAGATCCAAAATCAGCTATAGCGTGGGAATCAAAATCCTAACAAATTCCTGAGGTGGTAGATTTTCCATGATCATAAACAAATTGGGAAAGCATATGATGATGTGTGTGCTCAATCAAAACAACAAATATGGCATCTGGGACTCAGGCTTGCTGGTTGAAAGTGACGTTTCAGAGCACCCCCAACAACCTTGTTCTCACTCAGCCTTGAATTTTTCTTCAACAACAGAGGTGAAGGAGCCTTTCTTCATTGCAAACACTTGTTCTTATATAGCTCCCCCCTAATCTTCATCATTTCACCTCTTTCATGAGACAGATTGTTGAAAAAAAGGCTTCATAGCTCCATTTGCATAGCTCAAATGGTGAAATTTGTGTGAAATATGAGAGAGGTTATTGTAGTTCCATCTGTCCCCAAAAAAACCCATGTCTTCATTTTATAGATTCCCTTCCATCTCTTCGAAATTTGTACTTGAATAAGATGACTCAGATAATATTTTGAATTTCAGGAAAATTGGATTGTGAAGATCAATTTGATTCTCTTGAACCGTGACACCTGTGTAAAGCCTGAGAGAGTTTTTTATATATTGGTCCATTCTAAAGAAATTCCTCTCTCGGTTTCTGCAAATTCACTCCCATTTGACGGAAACAGGTCATTGAAGTTAATGACTAAAACAAGCATTTTCATAAACACTTTGTCTTGCTGCTTGTTGTTTAACTTGGCACACCTATTGATGATGATTTTTCGAATGCTCGAAAATGCAATTGAGATTACCAACTACCCTTCAACTAAAACAAATGACCCAGAATGTGAAATCTTGATGCTACATGTTTTACCTGCAAATGTTATGTATCCTTTTCAAACCTAACCACTTTTTTTAAGCTTCAAATAACTCATTACAAATAAGATGCTCGTCGTTCTGTGCAATTATAATATATATGTGTTTGAGAAATTGAATCTCCTGGAGAGATTCTTCATTACAAATTGATGTAAGAGGCAGAACCTTCCTACCATTATAATCCCTTTGCTTCAAACAACTTCGAAAAACATGGATGTCGAAGGAGAGGTACTCCCACGAGCCTCTATATCTTCAGCATATACCCTCACATTTTTATTTGAATATGGACCACTCCATATTTCAGGAAACCCTACAAACTCAATGCCTTTTTAAATTAATGAAGTGAAATTTCGCTGAGCCTTCTAATGTTAAACTCTGTTCTCTCTATGCCAACAAAATATTTCTGAAAGGTCTATTTTGTTTGTGAAAACTTGTTGTACCTACACGTGTCTCCAATTTACCTACGGACACAAAATTCCACTGATTTTTGAAATATTAACTAGACAACACATTTCCGCAGCGAAATTGTTTTAGGCAGTCGATCAATTTTGTCAAACCATGCTGCATGGACACGTGGTTTGGAATTCATCACGGGCATCTAAAGTCCGCATATTTTGAGAATTTGTTTCTCCTCGCTTGTTGTGGAAGCGGAATTTATGTCGACCATAGATCTCTTTCACCTGCAGATTCGCCAATTGATTTGGTTGGTAGTTTAACACCATTCCGCAATGGCTCAAAAAATTAACCTACTAGCATTTTAATCCAACGAAATTGTATCACTTCGTTGGATGATATTTGGTTTTGACCAGCACCGTCGATTCATTTGGTTATTTATATGAGTTTCAACATACAAACTTGTTTAGAAAGATGCCTAGGTTATTTCTTTTGTTGTATTCCTTTGCACTTGTCTCCTTCAACTTGTTACATTGCATGACAGTCTAAAAATCCCTTCGTAGCGTTGATAAGTTCATCTCCAGTAGCTCTTTCATTGATAATCAGAAAAGTGTGGGATATCTTCATAGAATAGATCCTGAAATATTGTGCCCACCACATCAAACGGGAAAATGGACAGTTTTCTACCTTTGGGAATGTTGACATTGGGTATAGATGACAAATGATTAAAGCACATAATTGATTTCTGGAACTTTCAGATTATACTCATTTGAGATCATTCTTTATTTACATCTCTTCTTGGAGATCTTTCTCTCCCTTTATGCTCATTATTTATCTTCTGTAATGCAAATAGTGACTTTGATGTAGAAGCTTTTGGTTCTTCCAAATGGCCAAAACTCATATTCGACACCCTCCCAGCAGAAGGATTGTGCTTCTCATGTGGCTTGAGAATTATTTGTTGTGCGGGTGGATATAACATAGGAATTTTACCTGCGATGTCGAATATCCTCCTAGGCATTTGCATTGAGAGATTTGTCAGTTTAGCAGCTCAAACCATCATACCCAAAGATCGTCTTTAGCATACCAGAAAAATATACCTACGATATTTCTTTATAATTATTATATGACATATTGAGTCCGTCATAGGTTTGGCTAGCATTACTTAATCGTCTTGTGTAGAGTAGGCCACCCACTCGAAAACACCAACACCTTACAAATGATATGCCCCATTTGCATCTGCGCATTTATATTTTTTTGTTTCTTTATTGCAATGTGGATATTATCCAACATGCAAAGGGATCATGTCATTTTTTCAATTTTGATAACATATATCAACGTTATGAGGACTACTTATATCCTTGCGAGCTCGACGTTGGGATTTGTACTGGGAAAACTTTGGCTGGTGGCTAACCTGACTTGTGTTGATGTGATGATAGTTGGCCCAATATACTTTTTTATAAACAATATAAAAAGATATGCTATTAGCCACATTTTGTTATAAGACCAATTTTTTGAAAACTTTATCTGGATAAATTTTTCCCAATTGTAAAAATAATATTCTTTCTTTTTTCTCAAATAACCAATGAAATCCTTTTCTCTTGCAAACCTTCCAAATCGAGAAAACCTTTGAAATATATTCGGCCATAACACCAACTCCTGCAAGAATAAAATTTATATTGTGCTAACACATACCATCTACCATACCTCTAAATACTCCTAAGACTATACAAACCCGAAGTTCACTAGTTGATTCCTCATTGGTTTCTTATTCATTGTTACTTAAATCAAATGGTTTCAAGTACTGCCTATTTTTGTTGTTGTTGGTTACATATGATTTTAGTCATCATTGGAATTATCTTACACGTGTTTGGATATATTATAAACTCTTATGGTTCATATCTCATGTCCATCCATCATTCATATTTTTACACTTATCAGTTTTCCCTAGTTTCTCATACTTTTCCTAGTCTAGCCCTGTATCCTCATGGAGTCACTGAAGCCTTTGTATTTGTTGTTCCATATGATAATATTTCTGATATATAAGAGTCCTTTCATCCTCATATCAGATCTGATAATATGCTACATCATATTTGAAGAATGATATGTGATCCACATCACAATTTTGCCGCTATACAAGGAACTGGTTGTCTTAATTTTTGTACTATTTGGGAAGGAGTATGCACATATCTCTTTTCCTTTTCTGATTGTGTTTGCATATCAGAGTTTGAAAGAAGTAAGAAGCATTCAGATAATGCTCATAATTCCTCAGATGATGAGATACAAGGAGTCTTTCCTCTTCTTTCTTGCAGATTCTACACTCTAGCGCAAGATCATGGAGGATTTTCCCCATGTGGTTTTGCCTCTTTCCTCAACTATTCTGGACATGAATAATTATAAGGGGTGACCACAGCCTTGTTACAGGCCCTATATAAACATACATGCACCATATGCATCTAATTATTTCAGACATAGAAATCATAAATTCAAACCCAAAGGGGGGTGTGGGAATATAATAACCCCACTTAATACTTGGGATAAAAACATTTAATCATTTGTTATTAAGTTCCTACCTACTAGCCTAGACAGTTGGAATCCACTTGCACCAAATGGTCAACACTCACCATACATTAGGGGAGTTTTGTGGTCTAAAATGGGCCTCATAAGGGAAATAATAAAATAAGAGTTATAATTATAAAATAAAAGTTCTAAAGTTTAGAGGGGAAAAAGAAAAACTATTTTTCTTATCTTATTTTTGGCATATCTCATTATATGTTAACCCAAATTTCGAGTTTGGGGACTCGTTGGATGTGGAATTTAATTCTGTAGCCAACCCATACCCGCACTGCATACTTGTGAGGTACCCATGGCACACAAAAATGAAAATTTCAATAAAAAAATGTATTTTAATATTAAAATACTTTTTTTTATTGAAATTTTCATTTTTGAGTGCCATGGTGCCTTAGAAGTATTTTAATATTAAAATACATATTTTTATTGAAATTTTCATTTTTGGGTGCCATGGGTACCTCACAAGTATGCAGTGCGGGTATGGGTTGGATGCAGAATTAAATTCCACATTCAACTAGTCCCCAAACTCAAAATTTGGGTGAACTGATAAGGATATATGCAAAAAATATGAAAAGAAAAAATAGTTTTTTCTTTTTCCCTCCATTTGTTTTACAAATTTTACCCTTATAGTTGACATCATCATCTTGAATCCTATTGGTTCTTATAAAGTGAATTTTAATGGTACAATTTTTGTTTTGAGGCCCATTTTTTACCTCAAAACTCCCCTAATGTATACCCCAGGAGCACTTTCATCCTAATTCTGGTTTGATCCTATCCACTTTATTGACTTCCAAAATTAGTAAATGCGCCTTCCTGCAGATTTTGTCTTTATTCTGCTTTATTCCATATTTTATGTGGATAAGGTAAAGATAGTCAACTAGGAAACTACTATCTTTTGTTGCCAACCCGTCCTCAATTATTTTCTCCATAGTCCAAGATTAGCATGTGTTTCCATCATTCATGACAACTCACTCATGATTTATCTAATTCATGAGGTCCTTGACTGATTTGAGAAGTTATTTAGCCATTTATGGGGGTTTATCATATTTGGTAAGTCTGATTTATGAGATAGCATGAGTTGTCTTTTAGCAACTCAATTTTACTTTATAAGGATGTATTAATATTGTAATAATCAATCATGTATTTGGTTAATAAATCAACTCATTGATTTGATAATCAATTATTCATTGGATCACTTCTCTTGTATCCAATCTCTTTATTCTTCTCTATGTTTTCCTTGTGCATACTTGTGAGAATAATCTTAGTAGCAATATCTACCTCATGTGCTTCTTCTTTGATTCAAGACTTTTTTTCTAATGGTATCAGAGTTGCAATTTCTACATGGTATCAGAGCTGCAATATCTACATGTGAAAAAGGGATTTTGCGGATGGAATCCGATGGATAAATTTTGGTGCACAGAGATCTTTGATAATGTCACAATAAATATTTGAATAAAATGGAATAGAATAAGCTGAGATGTTTTATGTCTATAGTGAGAATGAGAAAGAAAGTGGTCTGCTGAGAAGTGGAAGAATATTTTGGTCGAGAAAGAGAAGAAGGACTGTGACCAGGAGAGGAAGTTGCAGTGCGACCGAAAGAAAGGACTACGAACTGGAATCACACCTTGATGAGGACTCCTATGAAAAAGAGGAGGGATATCAACTTATATCTGAAGGAGAAGAAGAGGAAGCACTAGATCCATATTACGGCATACCCATGACGCATCGTACATCTCCATGACCTGAGGTAAGATCTAGAAACACATCACCCAATCGTTTTGTTGATCATAATAACAATAATAATGGGAATATGAATCAAGGAAGATCCACTAGTAGAACCTTTAATTCGGCAGTACCAAGCGTAAACATAATGGTTGGAAATGATATAAAGTTACCAATATTTAATGGGAATAGGTTAGAATACACTGAGTTTCATCGGTTCATATGCGAAGTTGTATGGATAGTGCGACAAGTCCAAGATGTGGCTATAAACAGATCCCATATGATCACAATCCTTAGAGGTCATGTTCTTGAATAGTATATGAAGTTCTCTACGGTTCCAGTAGGGACTCCCCAGACATCCTTAGATCAAATATGAACGAGACTGATAAATGAGTTTAAGAAACCTAAATCTGAGTCACATTGCATTACAAGGTTAAAAGTGATCAAAATGTTACCAACTAAGTCTGTTTGGGACTTTGACCAAATATTTAAGACTCGGATGTCTAAAGTGAGTTTTTAGATGTTAGATGTCCAACATAAACAATGGTTTATTGTGGAAATGCTACCGCATATATGAGTTTCTTTGATGCAACATAAGATTGTATTGCAGAGCGAGGCTCTTGAGCTTGCTATAAAATTAGAAGCTTCACAGGTGTACACGATGTAGAACAGAAGGTCATCATAAAGACTCATGTCCAACATTCATGGACTACCTTGCATCAAGAACATCAAATCTAATAAATACACAAGGAATGCCTTGGTGTAGAATTTTCCAAAACAGAGGACATCGGTGGAAAAAATGCTTATATTTACAGAAAATATTAAGTGCACTAGAAAGGATATATTTAAGTTTTGTCGATCAGCATGACATGACGAGAAATATTGCAGGCCCGATCACTTGTTGCAGGAGAAGACAGTCAACACATACATGATGAAAAATTATGAACATATGCAAGCCAAGCAAGCTCGAGAACAATACTCGTAGGAACAATACCCACATACACAATACCCATGGGCACAATATCCTCAACCCAGGGGAGGCAGTCCTTTCTTGGTTGAGGATGAGGAGGAGGATTTTGTCATGGAAGAGGCCAAGTCATTTGTTATAATTATGGACAACCAAGAATTTTTTTCTAGATATTGCATTAATCCTACGTCGACATGTTCGCGTTGTAAAGCACTGGATCACATTGTTGAAGAATGTCCACGGTTGATTGCTAAGTGTAATGATAGAATTATGGGAAACCAAAACCTGCCTCAGAATGCTAATCCAAACATTCAAAATATTTCTTTTGAACCGAGGAAACCTAATATTGCTGTCATGACAAGGTGAGGGGCTGCGATTGGAGGAGATAAAGAAGCACCATACAAACAACCAAGAGTCCGATTGACACAACAAAAGAAAGTTCCATTTGATGTCCAGAAAGAAAATGAAGTATTCTTGGATGCACGTTAGGAGTTCCTTGATAGAAATCAAGCGTCGAATTCTACTGTTGTACAAAATGAAGGATTGACATTGGAAATGCCTCAAATATTCAAACAATTGTTTAAGAAGAAATCGAGAGAAAAGGTTAGTAAGTTGAAAGAATTCTTTAAATGTTGTTTAGCATTAATAGAAGATAAACATGTTGTGGCATAATTAGCATCTTTAATTGAAGAACCCCAACCAGATGTGCGACCAGAAAAGAGAGTTAACCACATTGAGAAAAGATTGAAAAATGGTCACGAGTTAAGGATGAATGCCTCAATAGGTGATTATGACATGGATTATATTATTTTGGACTTGGGATTAGATGTTAACATTCTCACCAGATAGACATGGGAAAGTATGGGAAATCCAACTCTAGTATGGTCTCTTGTTCAACTGAGATTAGCCAATGAGTCGAAGGTTTTTCCTATCGATCAACTAACACAGGTTCCTGTTGAGATAGAAGGACTTTGGACTTATGCATATTTTTAAGTTATAGACATTGTTGATGATACAAATTCGTATCTAGCGGTTTTGGGGATTGACTAGGCTATTGATAAAAACTATTATCAATTTTAAGAAGATGATATTAACATTTGAGGATACCGATTTAAGGGTGGTCGCACCAATTGATCTTATAGAAGGCTAGAGGTATGTCGAGCATGTAAATAATGAAGGACAATATGGATATCTAGATGACACCTACAATATTAATTATGTGATAGATGACTATGTTAATCCAACAGTTTATGGAAAACTCAGTTGGAGAAGCATTAGTTCCTTCTCATCGGATTTAGGAGAAGCTTTGGAGAATTGGCGGAAATGACTCCATGAAGTATCAATGCAAAAATGCGCAAGAATTAAAAAATCTATGCGACAGGTAAGTACTGAGGTATGCGATCTACCTACCTATGAAGGGTTTCCTAACTTGGAATCTTTTCTTACAGAATTTGAAGAGAAAGTATCTGAACCTTAGTGCTTGTTAGCCCTGGGTTTTGCATTGAAACCTACACCTATAAGATGGTGGGTTACACATAACAGACTATTCCAGAATGTCCTCAATGTTGATCCAAGATGTGTGCAGATGACATAACATAACATAACATATATATGGTAAAGCATAGAGAAAGAAGAGCGAAGGAGAGAGAGAGAGAGAGAGAGACCAAAAATGAGAGAGCATGAGACTGGAAAAAGAGTCATTGATTGTAAATAATATCTAAAGAAGATTTTGCAGGCCACGTGTGCAGACCAAAGGAGTTCAATAATTAATCATTCTAGATGAAGAGTGCCTTTGTGGTTTTTATCATATGGGTTTCCACGTTAAACTTTGTGTCTTTGTGTCTTTGATAACTATGTCTATGGTTGAATGAATATCTATCGTGAATAAATATGTTAAGTATGTTGAGCATCTTAATGATATAAATGATATGTTAATTCATGTTTATTAATATAGTATATATGTTGTGATGTATGTTGATGGATCGATATGTTATATATATGAAGCCAAAAGTCTATTATTTGGTTTCGATCGAGTGATTGGATAGTGCAATGATCAAGAAATCCCCTGACATGACTGTAGAAATTTGGTTATGGCAGTCCCCATAGATATCTTGGGTGAGACCTCATCTGCATCGTAGGTGTTTTTGATGGGGTTATACTCTATCGGGATGATATCTTGGGATTTATTGATGAGCACGGGATCTAAACCTAGGTCGAAAGAGAAAGAATCCAACAAATGGTTGCGTTGTTGGGATCGTGGATCATTGTGATGGGGATATGTTTTGGCACCCGAGGAAGCCAAATATTCAAAATTGGATTGATTATAAGGAACAAGAGTTTGCACAATAAGAAAGTAAATGATCGTGATTGATCCCTTCAAAATGGTTGGAAAGATACCTTTACACAGACATTCATGAGATTTTCTTTAGTGAATTTCCCATTGTATTGCATGAATGGTTGTCAAAGCTAGCAACTAAGAAGAAAATTTTCCAAGGCAGAGAACCTGCAGAGTTGATATCTTAGTTGATCCAGTGGTTGAAAAGAGTTATTAATCCTATATCTAGGACTGTCAACTTCTGGGTTGATAGTATTTTGGAGGGATATATCACATAAATTGCAGTTGACATAATAAAGTCATACAATGAAACAAAAAGAGAGTTCTTTTAAGAACCCAGGGGTTGTTATTTGAAATCTTTAAAGTTGTGGATAAAAATGTTGGTATGTGATGTCGGAATATAATAAAATCACTTAATACTTGGGATAAAAATATTAATCATTTTTATCAAATTCTTACCTACTAGCCTAGATAGTTGGAATCCACTTGCACCACATGGTCAACACTTTCCATATATACCCCGGGAGCGATTTTATCCTGATTATGGTTTGATCATGTCCACTTTATTGACTTCCATAATTAGTAACTGGTCCTTCCTGCATATTCTATCTTTATTTTGCTTTATTCTATATTTTCTATGGATAAGGTAAATCTAGTCAACTAGGAAATTGTTATTTCTTGTTGGTAACCCATCCTCCATGATTTTATCTCCATATTATAGGATTAACATTCTTTTCCATCATTCATGACAACTCACTCACGCTTTAGCAAATTTGTGAGGTCCTTGACTGATTTGGGAAGTGCTTTATCCACCTATGGGGGTTTATCATATTTCGTAAGTATGATTTATGAGCTAGCATGAGTTGTATTCCACCAACTCAAATTTTCATTATAAGGATGTATTAATATTGTAATAATCAATCAAATGTTTGGTTAATCAATCAAGTCATTGATTCAATAATCAATTATTCATTGGATCACTTCTCTTGTATTCAGTCTCTTTATTCTTCTCTCTATTTTCCTTGTGCATACTTGCGAGAATTATCTTAGTAGCAAGATCTACCTCATGTACTTATTCTTTGCTTCAATGCTCTTTTTCTAATGGTATCAAAGCTACAATTTCTACATGGTCTTAGAGCTGCAATTTCTACACGGTATCATAGTGCAAGGTTTTTCAATTTCAACAGAGTTGAGGAGCTATATGTTCTCTCTATCATATCGCATCTAGTCTCCTATTCCTCTCTGAATAAGAGCTTGTTATTAAACTTACAAGATTTTCTCCTAGTTTTATTTGTGTGGGTTGCAGAGAGTATCTCTTTAAGTGCATAAACATCTCAGTATGGATTCTTCTTCAACTATGATCCTGACTACCTTCAACTATCATGAATGGAAAGCCAAAATTGGCATTCTATTGCACAGTAAGGGACTCTATAGAGTTTCCATGGCATTGTAAAATGAACCAAATTCTATTTTTGAGAAAGCTAATTGGCATAATAGGTTGGATGAATCCTATGGATTGCTTTGCCTCTCTATTTCCCATGATATACTCTTTCATATAGATTATTTGACTACTCCAAACCAAGTATGTACCAAACTTGAGTCTCTCTTTGGAGTTCAAGATGAGTTAAGAGAACATCAGTGGGATAATTAGTTAT
This sequence comes from Pseudotsuga menziesii, assembly GCA_001517045.1. Classification (NCBI taxonomy): domain Eukaryota; kingdom Viridiplantae; phylum Streptophyta; class Pinopsida; order Pinales; family Pinaceae; genus Pseudotsuga; species Pseudotsuga menziesii. The sequence continues at coordinate 1,073,643 of LPNX010731805.1, read as the reverse complement.
TCTCATTCAGTCCAAGTAGTTTTGATTCTATTTAGGGTTTCTTCACCAAATTCAAGTCACTTGTTCTACTGCTCAAGCAATGTGGGATTGACAAAAATGAATATCAATGGATTCTTTCCATTTTATGAAAATTGGGTCCTGAATACTTAGTTTTTGTGTCTACTTTTCATGCTACTAGCCTTGTTATTTCTAATTGGAAAATGCCTTCTTTGAGTACAATCTTTGATTAATTTACAAAGGATCAAGATAAATTGATCCAGATGGGTTCTCTTAGATATTCCAAGGGAAAGGATCATGCTCTCATAGTTTAAGGAACCAAAAATATCAAATTCAAAGAGAAGCAAATTGTGAAAGAGAAGAAACCAAAGTCAGATATTGAAGATGAAAGTTCAAAGCCTACTGATGAAGGTTCAATAAAGAAAGTCAAGAAGAAAGGAATTACATCCAAGTGTTCCTATTGCAGCAAGAGATTTCATCCTGAGAATGAATGTTTCAAGAAGAATATGGACATCATGTATCAGCTTCTTGAGAATCATAACATCAAAGTTTCGGATGAGCTAGAGAAGCATGTTGATTTTTCAGAACATTGTCATGGTGCATAGTTCCAAGGTGATATAAACTATGCCTTGAGTGCCATAGTTAAATAATTTCCTCATATGTCTAACATAGATTTATCTTCTGATATATCAAAATCAGAAATATCTGTTTCTTTCTTTGATAATCCACCTATTAGTCTCCTAGATTCATCTCCCAATAATTGTGATTTTTCACTAGATACTGACTTGTCTTTAAGCAGCTATTCCTCACTCCATAATTACGATTTAGAAGCATATTTGCAGGATGATATGCATGTCATGACACCATTCATACCACCATCCATACTATTAGCACCCAATGATTTTCCTATGGCTTTGGTAGGAGATCACTAGGGTAACCATTTCAAACCAATCGTTAAACTGTACTCTAGCCTATACAGTCAGAGAGGGCTCTCTCTTTGTCACAAGAACATTCACATACACATATGACTTTAAATAAGCATTCATAAGTCTAGATATCTGACAAGAACAGATTTGTTTGTGATTTTAAAGGTTTGTAAGATAGACAACTATTAAATACCATTCGGCATTGGAGTCACGTACTGAATCATTCAAGGGGTTACATCAATAATGAATGGTAATTTTCCTTTGTAATCTGAGGAAAAATGAGTGTTAATATTTAGCCAAGTATCTTCAAGTGGTGGTAGGAGAACTGAGGAGAATCCCGGTGGAGAAAGAGGCACCTGTATCTCAGTGAATCTCTTGAAAAACACCTTTAGCAGAAGCAACAATAAAGGATAATGACTGAAATAGAGCACCTAACAGAGGATGAATTCCATAACAATCATTATAAACACAATACGAATGTTATTTTTGATGAAAGGAGCACTCAATATAAACAAGTTCCTTACATGCAAATAGAAACACATTAGCATAATTTTACACGTGTAAATGAAGCTTACAGGACTCACAAACCGAACATTAAACACCATGATGAATCTCAGAAACTCAGAAGAATAATTTTCATTAATACTTCCATGAAAGTTGCAGAACTACAAAACCAAGCACAGAGGGCTTCAAAAATGAATGTCCAACCCTTTATTCCTCCATTGAGGTTATATTTATAGTGTAATACATTCCTGAGACCAACCTCAAAACATAGAAAATTCAGCTACAATGTGGGAATACAAATTTTACCAAATTCCTGAGGTGGCATATTTTCCATGATCACAAACAAATTGGGAAAGCATGCGATGATGCGCGTGCTCGATCAAAACAATAAATATGGCATCTGGGACTCAGGCTTACTGGTTGAAAATGACATTTTAGAGCACCCCCAATGGTCTTGTGCTGAATCAAACTTGAATTTTTCTTCAACAATAGAGGTGAAGGAGCCTTTCTTCATTGTAAACACTTGTTCTTATACAACTCCCCCCTAATCTTCGTCATTTCACCTCTTTCAGGAGACATTACTGAAAAATAGGCTTCATAGTTCCACCTGTATACCTCAAATGGTGAGATTTGTGTGAAATATGAGAGAGGTTATTGTAACTCCATCTGTCCCCATCAAAAACCATGTCTTCATTTTTCTATATTCCCCTTCCTCTCTTCAAAATTCATACTTGAATAAGATGACTCGGACAATATTTCAAATTTATGGAAAATTGGCCTATGAAGATCAATTCGATTCTCTTGAACCGTGACACCCATGTAAACAATGAGAGGTTTTTGTATAACGGTCCATGATGAAGAAAATGCTATCTCAATTTCTGCAAATTCACTCCCATTTGGTGGAAACAGGTCTTTGAAGTTAATGACTAAAACAATCATTTTCATAAAAACTTTGTCTTGCTGCTTGTTGTTTAAATCGGCACACCCATTGATGATGATTTTTTGAATACTCGAAGATGTAATTGAGATTACCAGCTGCCATTCAACTAAAACAAATGACTGAGAATGTGAAATATTAATGCTACATGTTTTACCTGCAAATCTTCTGAATCCTTTTCAAGCTTAACCCCTTTTTTTAAGCTTCAAATAACTCATTACAAATAAGATGATCTTTGTTATGTGTAGTTCTAATATATATTTGTTTGATAAATTCAATCTCCTGCAGAGATTCTTCATTACAGAATGATGTAAGAGGCAAATCCTTCCTACCATTATAATCCCTTTGCTTCAAACAACTTCGGAAAGCATGGATGTTGGAGAGGTACTCCCACCAGCCTCTATATCTTCAGCATATACCCTGACATTTGCATTTGAATATGGACCATTCCATATTTCAGGAAACCCTATAAAATCAACGCCTTTTTCAATTAATGAAGTCAAATTTCGCTGAGCCTTCAAATGTTAAACTCTGTTCTTTCTATGTCGGGGAAATATTTATGAACGGTCGATTATGTTTGTGAAAACGTGTTGTACCTACATGTGTCTCCAATTTACCTACAGGCACAAAATTCCATTGATTTTTGAAATATTAACTAGACAGCACATTCCCACAGCGGAATTTTTTTGGGTGGTCGATCAATTTTGTCAAACCATGCTGCATGGACACATGGTTTGGAATTCATGGCAGGCATCTAAATTATGTATATTTTGAGAATTTGTTTCTCCTTGTTTATTGTGGCACCATAATTTATGTCGAACGTAGATCACTTTCAGCTGCAGATCTGACGGTTGATTTGGTTAGTGGTTTAACACCATTTTGCAATGGTTCCCAAAATTAACATACTAGCATTTTAATCCGCTCAGAATTGTTTCACGTCGTTGGATGCTATTTGGTTTTGCCAGCACCGTTGGATGTCATCATCATGTTTTTCAGGTATTGCTTGTTTTTGGGGTAGTGACATCTATCAAAAGTATGCAGTGTGGGTGCTCGTTGGATGCATAATTAAATTCCGCATCCAATGAGCCATTCCGCTTGAAATTTGACAGAACACACATGGAGATATGTTTAAATTACGAACAAAAAAATAGTTTTTTCTTTCTTCTTCCAAAATTAATAAATATTATTTTATTATTTTAACAATTATTTTATTATTTTCCTTAGGAGGCCCATTTTAAACTCCAAATTTCCTCTAATGGTTTATCAGACTGCTAAGGTGGTGGAATGGTTGAATTGCTAAGCTAGTGAGCTCAACCACATAGCTATGGACACCTACACAAGATATGGCTTGGATTTCCCCACACCTACACACCCAATGCAAGGAAGCATCTCCTTCTCTGCTACATAGTCCCTTAGGCTATGCCTTCCATTCTAGTGCTCTTCAGGGGGTGCAAAGAAGAAAAACTAGCCCCTCTTGATCTATTTGTGAGGTTCCTTTCCACACTAGGTTTATCAAGCTAGTTCTTCTCCAATTCCACCCCAAACTAGTTCAGACCAAAACAAAGGATGTGAACACAACAAAATCCAAGTTCTGGGTTTGAGTAAAAATGTTTGTCATCCCAAAAACGTATTGGTAAAATGGAGAAATCGACCCTTGGGCGAGCAATTCAAACTCAACAATGATTATGGGCATTTCATGAGAAAAAACGGCTGCTATGAACCTCAAAATCGTGAATTCTTGCTGGCCATTCTCTCAGGAACACAAAAACAAATTTCCTGGGCATGTAAAATGAGGAAAATGGCAGGAAAACGTGAGGGAAAGAACACAACAAGCTTAAGTTGCGTGAGAGAGCCCAACGTGAGTGGGAATGGGTGAGGAAAAATAAAAACATGAATGCAAGATGGAATGGATAGACGTTTTTGGGTTTTTACTTTCCCAAGAAGTCAAAACATGATTTTCAAAAGCTGATGACTTCTCAAATTCGAATTTGACTGCCATACTCTTCCCACCCCCATGCATTAACTAACTCAACCAATTTCTAGAAGAAATAAATGTTTGGGCATAAAAGACAAAATGGGTAGTTGATAGTTTTATGGGTTCTCCCTTTGACATTTGGCTAAACATTGTTGCCTCAAGGGTTTGAATTATTTCCCCCTATTCCTTAGGAAATCATGCACCCATTTATTTAATGTTGCATTGACATAGCTGGTTGTGGGTATTTTAATTAAATGGCATATTTACACTATGTCCAAAATTATAATGTGCCTGGCTAGCATGAAATACCATCAACATCGATTTTAATCATCGAAACATAAAACGTTAAATCGATGGTGGGGATTTTTCCTTTAGCTCCACATCATGATTAATTACAATATTTACCTCATATACATTTTTAATGCAAACGAGGTCAAAACCGGGGTGTTACATAAACCGACTTGTGTTGATGTGGTGAGAGTTGGCCCAATATGCTTCTTTATAAACAATATAAAAAGATATGGTTTTAGCCACATTTGGTTATAAAACCATTTTTTTGAAAACTTTATCCAAAATGGATAAATTTTTCCCAATTGTAAAAATAATATTCTTTGTTTTTGCTCAAATAACCAATGAAATCCTTTTCTCTTCCAAACCTGCCAAATCGAGAAAACCTTTGAAATATATTCGGCCATAATGCCAACTCCTGCAAGAATAAAATTTATAATGTGCTAATAGATGGCTCCAACCGGGGATGCTATCCTCCCTACGAGGCAGTAAATAAACCTGTAGTCCAAGTGCCTGATCCATTGGAATGTTCCCAATCATCTTTGAAACCTCAACCTGCTCGTACCTGTAACCATCTGTAATCTGCAAATCTGAACTTGAAACTAAACTAAAACTAGACTCATATTGAAATCAAACTAAAACTGCTGGAAAATAAATGCTCTCCATGTTGAGCTTATTTACACACTCCTACCTACCCTATTTTTATCAAGCACAACAGACAAGTCAAGTAAACTCTGAATTCCAATGGAGCCAATCAAGCAATTTATCTAATACACCGACTTCCTTATCATGCTTGATTAAAATCAGAAAATAAAAATATAATGGTAATAAGTTATGATAAAGGAATTGATCTTTACTGAAAAGGAATAACCAACCATTATCACTGCAAATATTCTCCATATACTTGGCCACTGTGTCATAAAATGCATGACAATCTTCAAATTTTTCATGTCATTTGTTTTCCTTGATAAGGTTGCCCAAACTGTAACTCCACTTGGACAATGTCAAATTGTTTTTCACAAGAACCTTGAAAATAATGCTCATGACATTTTTCAAATGGAACATCAATAACTTCATTAAAAGCTCCAGAATTCAAAACTTGATTATTTCCACATGTTTCAGAGTAAATATCATTGCGTTCTTCAATAGAATCAAGCGAAATTATTTCTTCTTGACATATAAATCCTGAATCTGAAAGACATGAAGAAACATTCTTTGGGGAACCCTCATCTTATTCTTTATGATTTAATCCTTCATTTCAAATTGTTGGCTCTTTCTCATGCTAGGATTGATTGATGATTGATCACCTTTCGCATTATCCATTCCTAAAAATTCCATGATATTATTCATAACCTCAAATTTTTGTGTTTGATTAGAAACTCTTAATCTTTGTTTCAGACATTCAAATGAGGAAAAACACAATGGAAAATAATTATTTTCAGCATGCTCACTATCCACCCTGTCTTCCGAAATTTTATCATGGATTGAAATCATATTTTCTCCATTAACCGGCATAAAACTTGCAAAATATTCAGTTGGTTGCTTAGGCACATCATCCAAGTAGTCCTCCCCATACTCGTCATATATAGGTGGACTGAAATTTTCTTTAAAGCCATCGCTAACGGAATATTTAACAGCCTGATTGCAATATTCAAAAAACTTAATAGTATTAGCCTCTTCTCTTACATCACTAGATTGATCATCTTTATGTTTACTAAAAGAAGGTTTAAAATGCAAAGGAAATGTTTCTTTTTGTTCATGTTGCTCAACTAACTCTAATTCCTTGTCCATTTCATTTACAGTATCTCGTTCTGCAATTCTTTTAGACATTCTAAGATTGTCTTCAACTTCCAAGCAATCAATGAACATATGATGCAAAGTAACTGACTCTTCTCTTCAAAAGAAGAAGAGACAATTCTGGAGGAAAGGTTAATGCATAACATAGTTTAGCAGTATCTTCAAGTGGTTGAATCTCTTTGGGCATATTATAATAAAATCTTGCAAACCTCCTATTAAAATTGGACATGGTTTCATCTACTTGTTTCTTCATGGAATGAAACTCTGAAAGGAGTTGGTACAATGACTTCCTCTTACCCCAAAAATTCAAAAATATATCAGAAAACCCTTCCCATGTATCAATGGATTTAGGCTGCAAATGTATAAACCATTCCTTAACATCTCCTTGCAAACATTGGGAAAAATCCCTCATACAGACATCATCATGCTCTATTTCGAAAAGGTCAAGGAAATGCTCAAAAGATTGAAGATGTTTCTCAGTTGTAAGGTGATCAGATTCTACATCAAATCTAGGAAGGTGTTTGTATTTCTTTGTAGGAAAATCATGAAGGATAGGGGGTAGGTGAAGTGGTCTATACCAGTTTGAAATCTTGGAAGAAACATGGCTATGTGAAAAGGATGTATTATCAATTGTAGTACCATGATTTTTACAGGGATAATCATCGCTCTTATGTGGCTCGAACGGATGATATTGGTCAAAACCATATTTACAAGATGAAGCGATGCTTTCAGTTCTTAAAGAAGGATATACATGGGTAAACCTATGGTCTTGTTTTGAGTGCAATAAACAATGGAAATTTGTTTTGACCAGCCTAGGAAAATATAGGAAAAAATTTACAAGAACGGATAAGATATCTTAGAGAAGATTCACATTTGATTACCTTATTTTTCCACCATGCATTTCCATGCTTTTACAATGAGCTCATTCCCCAAAAGAGTATGTCGGTTCTCTTTGAAAACTTGATCTCTGGATCATGCTACTAGTGGAGTCATTGAAACTTGGATTCTTTGAGAATGGAGTTTCCAGTATTCCCAGTGGAGCCACCTTCCAAAGCTTTGAGTGGAGTCTCCAGAGCATATACAACCAGCATGTGTCTATGACTAGTTTCCCAACAAGGTTGTAGAACTAGGACACTGTCATTTCCCCAAGGAGATAATAGTGATTATTCCCTGGAAACAATGCCAAGATGTTAGCACCCAATGATTTTCCTATGGTTGTGGTAGGAGATCACTGGGGTAACCATTTCAAACCAATATTTAGATTTTACTCTAGCCTATACAGTTATAGAGGGTTCTCTCTTTGTCACGAGAACATTCACATAGATATATGACTTTAAACAAGCATTTAGAAGGCTAGATATCTCACAAGCACATATTTGTTTGTGATTTTAAAGATTTGCAAGAAAAAAAACAATTAAATACCATTGGGAAATGTAGTCACAACCTGAATCATTCAAGGGGTTACAACAACAATGAATGGTGCTTTTCCTTTGTAATATGAGGAAAAATTAGTGTTAATATTCAGTTAAATATCTTCAAGTGGTGGTAGGAGAATGGAGGAGAATCTCAGTGGAGCAAGAGGCACCTGCCTGTGGGTGAATCTCTTGAAAAACCCCTTTAGTAGAATCAACAATAAAGGATAATGACTGAAATAGAGTAGCTAATAGAGGATGAATTCCATAACAATCATTATAAACACAATATGAATGTTATTTCTGATGAAAGGAGCACTCAATACAAATGAGTTCCTTACATGCAACTAGAAACACATTAGTAGAACTTTACACATGTGAAAATGAAGCATACAGGACTCACAAACTGAACATTAAACATTGTGATGAATCTCAGAAACTCAGAAGAATAATTTTCATTAATACTTCCAAGAAAGTTGCAAAACTACAAAACCAAGCACAAATGGCTTCAAAAATGAATGTCCAACACTTTAATCCTCCTTAGAGGTTACATTTATAGTGTAATACGTTGTCGAGACCAACCTCAAAATAGACCCAAAATCAGCTATAGCGTGGAAATCAAAATCCTAACAAATTCCCGAGGTGGCAGATTTTCCATGATCACAAACAAATTGGGAAAGCATGTGATGATGTGTGTGCTCGATTAAAACAACAAATATGGCATCTGGGACCTAGGCTTGCTGGTTGAAAATGACATTTCAGAGCAGCCCCAATGTTATTGTGCTGACTCAGCCTTGAATTTTTCTTCAACAACAAAGGTGAAGGAGCCTTTCTTCATTGCAAACATTTGTTCTTATATAGCTTCCCCCTAATTTTCATCATTTCACCTCTTTCAGGAGACAGATTGCTGAAAAATAGGCTTCATAGCTCCACCTGCATACCTCAAATGGTGAAATCTATGTGAAATATTAGAGATGTTATTGTAGTTCCATCTGTCCCCAACAAAACCCATGTCTTCATTTTTCTAGATTCCCTTCCATCTCTTCGGAATTTGTACTTGAATAAGATGACTCAGACATTATTTCAAATTTCTGGAAAATTGGATTGTGAAGATCAATTTGAGTCTCTTTAACCATGACACCTGTGTAAAACCTGAGGGAGTTGTTTGTATATTGGTCCATGCTAAATAAATTCCTCTCTCGGTTTCTGAAAATTCACTCCCATTTGGAAAAAAACAGGTCTTTGAAGTTAATGACTAAAACAATCATTTTCATAAAAACTTTGTCTTGATGCTTGTTGTTTAACTGGGCACACCTATTAATGACGATATTTTGAATGCTCGAAGATGAAATTGAGATTGTCAGCTAGCCTTCAACTAAAACAAATGACTGAGAATGTGAACTCTTGACGCTACATGTTTTACCTGCAAATGTTATGTATCCTTTTCAAACCTAACCCCTTTTTTTAAGCTTCAAATAACTCATTACAAATAAGATGATCTTCGTTCTATGCAATTATAATACATATTTGTTTGAGCAATTGAATCTCTTGGAGAGATTCTTCATTACAAACTGATGTAAGAGGCAGATCCTTGCTACCATTATAATCCCTTTGCTTCAAACAACTTTGGAAAACATGGATGTCGAAGGAGAGGTACTCCCACGAGCCTATATATCTTCAACATATACCATGACATTTGCATTTGAATATGGATCATTCCGTATTTCATGCAACCCTACAAACTCAACGCCTTTTTAAATTAATGAAGTCAAATTTCGCCGAGCCTTCCAATGTTAAACTCCGTTCTTTCTATGCCAACAAAATATTTATGAACGGTCTATTTTGTTTGTGAAAACTTGTTGTACCTACAAGTGTCTCCAATTTACCTACGGACACAAAATTTCCCTGACTTTTGAAATATTAACCAGACAGCACATTCCCACAGCGAAATTGTTTTGGGCAGTAGATCAATTTTGTCAAACCATGATGCATGGATAAGTGTTTTGGAATTCATCACAACATCTAAAGTATGCATATTTTGAGAATTTGTTTCTCCTCGCTTGTTGTGGCAGCGTAATTTATGTCAACCATAGATCTCTTTCAGCTGCAGATCTGACAGTTGAATTGGTCGACAGTTTAACAACATTTTGCAATAGGTCACAAAATTAACATACTAGCATTTTAATCCAAAGAAATTGTTTCACGTCGTTGGATGCTAATTGGTTTTGACCAGCACCGTCGATCCATCTGTTTATTTATATGAGTTTCAATATACAAACTTGTTTAGACAAATTCCCAGGTTATTTCTTTTGTTGTAGTCCTCTGCACTTGTCTCCTTCAACTTGTTGCATTGCATAATAGTCTGAAAATCCCTTCACAGTGTTGATAAGTTCATCTCCAGTAGCTCTTTCATTGATAATCATAAAAGTGTGGGATATCTTCATAGAATAGATCCTGAATGATTGTGCCCACCACATCAAATGGGAAAATGGGCAGTTTTCTACCTTTGGGAATGTTGACATTGGGTATAGACGACAAATTATTAAAGCACATAATTGATTTCTGGCACTTTCAGATTATACTCATTCGAGATCATTCTTTATTTACATTTGTTCCTAGAGATCTTTCTCTCCCTTTATGCCCATTATTTATCTTCTCCAATGCAAATAGTGACTTTGATGTAGAAGCTTTTGGTTCTTCCAAATGGCCAAAACTCATCGTCGACACCCTCCCACCAGAAGGATTGTGCTTCTCATGTGGCTTGAGAATTATACGTTGTGCAGGTGGATATAACATAGGCATTTTAGGCCAATTTCTCCGCGATGTCGAATATCCTCCAAAGCATTTGCATTGAAAGATGTGACAGTTTAGCAGCTCAAACCATCATACCTGAAGATCATCTTTATCATACCAGAACAATATACCAACGAGATTTATTTATAATTATTATATGACATATTAAGTCTGTCATAGACTTGGCTAGCATTACTTAATCGTCTTCTATAGAGTAGGCCAACACCTTAGAAATGATATGCCACATTTGCATCTACGCGTTTATATTTTTTTGTTTCTTTATTGCAATGTGGATATTATCCAACATGCAAAGTGATCATGTCAATTTTTCAATTTTATATACCTTAACCTTCATAACATATATCAATGTTATGAGCACTAGTTATATCCTTGCGAGCTCGACGTTGGGATTTGTACTGGGCAAACTTTGGTTGGTGGCTAACCCGACTTGTGTTGATGTGATGATAGTTGGCCCAATATACATCTTTATAAACAATATACAAATATTTGTTGTTAGCCACATTTTGTTATAAAACCAATTTTTTGAAAAATTTATCCAAAATGGATAAATTTTTCCCAATTGTAAAAGTAATATTCTTTCTTTTTTCTCAAATAACCAATGAAATCATTTTCTCTTGCAAACCTGTCAAATCGAGAAAACCTTTGAAATATATTTGTCCATAATGCCAACTCCTGCAAGAATAAAATTTATATTGTGCTAACACACCATCTACCATACCTTTGAATACTCCTAATACTATACAAACCCCAAGTTCACTAGTTGATTCCTCATTGGTTTCTTATTCAGTGTTACTTATATCAAATGGTTTCAAGTATTGCCTATTTTTTTTGGTTGGTTACATATGATACTAGTCATCATTGGAATGATCTTACACATGTTTGGATATATTATAAACTCTTATGGTTCAAATCTCATGTCCATCCATCATTCATATTTTTACACTCATCAGTTTTCCCCAGTTTCTCATACTTTTCCTAGTCTTTCCCTGTATCCTCATGGAGTCACTGAAGCCTTTGTATTTGTTGTTCCATATGATAATATTTCTGATATATAAGAGTCCTTTCATCCTCACATCAGATCTGAGAATATGCTACATCATATTGGAAGAATAATGTGTGATCCACATCACAATTTTGCAGCTATACAAGGAACTGGTTGTCTTAATTTTTGTACTATTTGGGAAGGAGTATGCACATATCTCTTTTCCTTTTCAGATTGTGTTTGCATATCAGAGTTTGATAGCAGCAAGAAGCATTCAAATAATGCTCCTTATTCATCAGATGATGAGATACAAGGAGTCTTTCCTCCTTTTTCTTGCAGATTCTACACTCTAGCGCATGATCATGGAGTTCATGATTTCTTCATCAAAGTATTTCAGCAGAAGCAATTTATTCAGCTCCTTCAAGTGAAGACAAAGGCATAATTGAAGACATTTCAATTTTTTTGTTTTTTCCTTTCTTGAGGGAGGATTTTCCCCATGTGGTTTTGCCTCTTTCTTCAACTTTTCTAGACATGAATAATTGTAAAGGGTGACCATAGCCTTCTTGCGGGCCCTATATACACATACATGCACCATATGCATTTGATTATTTCAGACATAGACATCATAAATTCAAAACCAAAGGGGGGTGTGGGAATATAATAAACCCACTTAATACTTGGGATAAAAATGTTTAATCATTTGTTATTAAGTTCCTACCTACTAGCCTAGATAGTTGGAATCCACTTTCACCAGATGGTCAACACTCGCCATACATTAGGGGAGTTTTGTGGTCTAAAATGGGCCTCATAAGGGAAATATTAAAATAAGAGTTATAATAATAAAATAAAAGTCCTAAATGTTATAGGGAAAAAAGAAAAACAATTTTTATTATCGTATTTTTGGCATATATCCTTATATGTTCACCCAAATTTTGAGTTTGGGGACTCGTTGGATGTGGAATTTAATTCCGCATCCAACAAGTTCCCAAACTCAAAATTTGGGTGAACCGATAAGGATATATGCCAAAAATATGAAAAGAAAAAGTAGTTTTTTTATTTTTCCCTCCTTTTTTTTTACAAATTTTACCCTTATAGTTGACATCATTGTCTTGAATCCTATTGGTTCTTATAAAGTGAATTTTAATGGTGCAATTTTTGTTTTGAGGCCCATTTTTTTACCTCAAAACTCCGCTAATGTATACCCCAGGAGCGCTTTTATCCTAATTCTGGTTTTATCCTATCCACTTTACTGACTTCCAAAATTAGTAAATGCGCCCTGCAGATTCTGTCTTTATTCTGCTTTATTCCATCTTTTATGTGGATAAGGTAAAGATAGTCAACTAAAAGACTACTATCTTTTGTTGCCAACCCATCCTTAATTATTTCCTCCATATTCCAGGATTAGCATGTTTTTCCATCATTCGTGACAACTCACTCATGATTTATCTAATTCATGAGGTCCTTGACTGATTTGGGAAGTTATTTAGCCATTTATGGGGGTTTATCATATTTGGTAAGTCTGATTTATGAGATAGCATGAGTTGTCTTTCACCAACTCAACTTTACTTTATAACGATGTATTAATATTGTAATAATCAATCATGTATTTGGCTAATAAATCAATTCATTGATTTCATAATCAATTATTCATTGGATGACTTCTCTTCTATTCAATCTCTTTATACTTCTCTCTATTTTCCTTGTGCATACTTGTGAGAATCATCTTAGTAGCAATATCTACCTCATGTGCTTCTTCTTTGATTCAAGGATTTTTTTCTAATGGTATCAGAGTTACAATTTCTACATGGTATCAGAGCTGCAATATCTACATGTAAAAAAGGGATTCCGCGGATGGAATCCAATGGATAAATTTTGGTGCGCAAAGATCTTGGATAATGTCACAATAAATATTTGAATAAAATGGAATAGAATAAGCTGAGATGTTTTCTGTCAATAGTGATATTGAGAAAGAAGGTGGTCTACTGAGAAGTGGAAGAATATTTCAGTCAGGAAAGAGAAGAAGGACTGTGACCAGGAGAGGAAGTTGCAGTGCGACCGAAAGAAGGGACTACAAACTAGAATCACACCTTGACGAAGACTCCTGTCACAAAGAGGAGGGATATCAACTTATATCTAAAGGAGAAGAATATGAGGCACTAGATCCATCTTACGACATACCCGCAGCCCAACGTACATCTCCATGACCTGAGGTAATATCTAGAAACACATCACCCAATGGTTTTGTCAAGTATAATAACAATAAGAATGGGAATATTAGTCAAGGAATATCCACTAGTAGAACCTTTAATTCAGAAATACCAAGCATAAACATAATGGCTGGAAATGATATAAAGTTATCGATATTTAATGGGAATGGGTTAGAATACCTTGAGCTGCATTGGTTCCTATGCGAAGCTGTATGGATAGTGCGACAAGTCCAAGCTGAGGCTATAAACAGATCCCATATGATCACAACCCTTAGAGGTTGTGTTCTTGACTAGTATATGAAATTCTTTTTGGTTCCAGTAGGGACTCCCCATAAATCCTTAGATAAAATCCAGACGAGACTAATGAATGAGTTTAAGAAACCTAAATCTGAATCACAATGCATTAAAGGGTTAAAAGAGATCAAAATGTTACCAACTGAGTCTGTTTGGGACTTCGATCAAATATTTAAGACTCTGATGTCTAAAGGGGTTTTCATTTGTTAGATGTCCAACATAAATAATAGTTTATTTCGGAAAGGCTACAGCATATGGGAGTTCCTTTGATGCAAAATAAGATTGTATCACAAAGCGAGGCTCTTGAGCTTGCTATGAAATTGGAAGCTTCATCGGTCAAAGAAACTAGTGTGAGAATGATGTAGATACATTTACAGCTTTCCAACCTCACATTGAAACTATAAGATATTAAGAAAGGAAAATAAGTGCAGGAGGAATTATGGTGTACACAATGCAGAATGGAAGGTCATCATAAAGACTCATGTGCAACATTCATGGACTACCTTGCATCATGCACACCAAATATGATAAATACACAAGGAATGCCCTGGTGTAGAATTTTCCAAAACAGAGGACATCGGTTGAAAGAATGCTTATATTTATAGAAAATAGTAAATGCACTAGAAATCCTATATTTAAGTTTTGTCGATCAATAGGACACGACGAGAAATGTTGCAGGGCCGATTAGTTGTTGCAGGAGAAGACAATCAACACATACATGATGAAAAATTATGAACATATGCAAGCCAAGCGAGCTCGAGAACAATACCCATAGGAACAATACCCAAAGACACAATACCCATAGGCACAATACCCTCAACCTAGGGGAGGCGGTCCTTTTGATTGGTTGAGGACGAGGAGGAGGATTTGATCACGAAAGAGGCCAAGTCATTTGTTATAATTGTGGACAACCTAGAATTTTTTTCCAGAGATTACATTAATCCTACATTGACATGTTCAGATTGTAAAGCACTGGATCACATTGTTGAAGAATGTCCATGGTTGATTGCTAAGTGTAATGATACAAATATGGGAAACTAGAACCTGCCTCAGAATGCTAATCCAAACATTCAAAATATTTCTTTTGAACCGAGGGAACCTAATACTACTGTCATGATAAGGGGAGGTGGTGTGATTGGAGGAGATCAAGAAGCACCATACAAAAAACCAAGAGTCCGATTGGCACAACAAAAGAAAGTTCCATTTGATGTCTAGAAAGAAAATGAAGTATTCTTGGATGCCCGTTAGGAGTTTGTTGACAGAAATCAAGTGTTGAAGTCTACTATTGTACAAAATGAAAGACTGACATTGGAAATGCCTCAAAGATTCAAACAATTGTTTAAGAAGAAACCGAGAGAAAAGGTTAGTAAGTTGAAATAATTCTTTACATGTTGTTTAGAATTAATAGAAGATAAAGATATTGTGTCATAATTATCATCTTTAGTCGAAGAACCCCAACCAGATGTGTGACCAAAAAAGAGAGTTAACCACATTGAGAAAAGATTGAAAAATGGTCACGAGTTAAGGATGAATGCCCAGATAGGTGATTATGACATTTATTATATTATTCTGGAATTGGTAGTAGATGTTAACATTCTCACTAGATAGACATGGGAAAATATGGGAAATCTGACTATAGTATGGTCTCTTGTTCAGCTGAGATTAGCCAATCAGTCGAAGGTTTCTCCGATCGGTAGATTGACACAGGTTCCTGTTGAGATAGAAGTACTTTGGAATTATGCATATTTTTAAGTTATAGACATTGTTGATGTTGATGTAATTGTAACCTAAAAATGTATTCATTTATATATTCTATGTATTGTACCCTGATGTTTATTCCAGGAAGTGTCTGTAATGTATTTGAGTCATGTCATGCCCCGATGTTCCTATTGGGAGATTTAGTAATGTAAACAAGTCATGTAAAGTCATTATGGGTAACACTCCTATTGATCAAGGGTTAAAGTCCCCGTAGTTGTGGGGCCTTAGGGTTATTAGACTCTCCAAGTGAATTCGGCCCTAGTGAGTTATTGTCAAGTTAGGAATTAGTATAAATAGAGAGCGAGCCTCTCTATTTATCACACATTCACTCACACTCAGTTGTAGCGCATAACTGAGAGAGAATAAGTCGTTGGGACAAGAGAGAGAGAGACTACTACTATCGGGAGATCATCTTACTATTTTTGGGGTTTTGCTTTTGGTGCTGATTCTATCTCTGAGAAAGTTGGGGGGTTTTATACTTTATGGTTTCCCCAAGGAAAAACATTGTGTTCATTGTCTCTTATGTTTGATTGATGTACTTTGTATTCTCTCAGTTAAAGATCCTAATATAATTCTAGGTTAAATGATAAAAATCTAACATGGTATAAGAGCTAACCTGAGAAGAAGACACTGTGTAGCTGCGGAAACTAGAGCTTCCTACTTTTTGGATATCTCTCCACATATTTTCAGCAAAAGAAGGTTGGGCTGACTCTCCTCCCTAGGGCACATCTTTCTGTCGAAGCAGAATGTGATTCTGAGCATTTTCAATTTTTGACCTGACATTGCTGCCGAAAATTAGGGCTTTCCACAGAAGTGGAATTTTTAAGTGAGCCCAGGCCTGGATTGATCTCCTCCTCAAAAATGAATATCAAAGCCTTTGGTTGCACAGAAATTCAAGAAAGTAAAACCCTAATCTGCTCCTAAACCAGTACTATAGAAATTCAGCTCCAGATCCAGTACCGACATCTTGACCTGGTAAGATCTAAATCTTTTGTATTTCCATTTGAGGTTCTTAGTCAAGATGTCTCATCATACCAAGCTTGATGAAAAGCTTGAGGGAGATGATAACTTCCGAGCCTGGAAGTATAGGATCTCCCTGGTCCTAGAAGAAAATGAGTTGGACTCCTACATGAATGAGGAGGTTCCAGTTCCAGAGGAGATGAGGCTAAGGCCTTACACAAGAAGAAATTGGTCATGGCTAAGAGGATTATTGCTGATTCAATCATGGATCACCTCATACCACAGGTGTCCTCCCTAAATACACCTAAAGCTATGTTTGATGCCCTGAACAAACTGTTTGAAGGAAAGAACATAAACTGGAAGATGACTCTGAGGAATTAGTTGAAGAATGTGAAGATCTAGAATGCGGAGACTATACAGTCATACTTCACAAGGGTATCCTAGATCAAAGAACAATTTGAAGCAGTGGATGAAGAAGTGGAGAATGCAGAGATTGTAATGACCACCTTGAATGGTCTCCCTAGATCATGGGACTCCTTTATTCAAGGGATTTGTGCCAAAAAGAAGCTAGTCAAGTTCAACAGACTATGGGATGAATGCTCCCAAGAAGAAGCTCGAATAGCAGCTCAAGAAGAAAAGATGGGAAGTGAATATCAAGCTCTCACAGTACAATCCAAGAAGAGCAAAACAAATCATCACAAAGGTAAGCATTCTCATCCTAAAAAATCTAATAAGAATCGACCTAGATTCAGATGCTTTATATGTGATGAAAAATGACACTATGCTAAAGAATGTCCTAAGAACCCAAATGTCTCTCACAAGAAGAAGGGAAAAAAGAGAAGACATCATGCTCATGTTGTTGAAGATGATGAACCCTCGAGAAAAAGAATCAAGCAAGAAAGTGATGATTCTTCAAGTGATGAAGAATATGTTTTGATTTCCACTCTCACGGGAAACATCACACATGGAAAAAATGATTGGCTTATAGACAGTGGGGCTTCCAAACATATGACAGGATTCAAATATTCCTTTATGAAATTATCAGAACATGAATCACCCCATAAGGTGAAACTTGGAGATGACTACCAGTATCCAATAAAATGTAGTGGGGAATCCTCCTATAATCTAGACTCTGGAAAATCTATAAAGATGCAGGATATCTTATTTGTACTAGGACTAAAGAAGAACCTCCTCTCCATATCTACATTAGATGCAAAAGGCATGAGGGTTGCATTTATAGATGGCCAAGTTCTCATGTGGCCAAAGGAGAAGACTATTGATGATGCAGTAGTGATTGGGGAACAAGAGGGAGGTCTATACAAATTCAAGGGCCATCCAGAACAAGATTTGGTCCATAAATCAGTAGAGCCAAATGAAATTTGGCATAGAAGGCTTGCACATGTGCACTATAGAGCACTACCACTTGCAAGAAAAGTTGTTGAAGGACTTCTAGAAATTTAGACAAAACATGACGGTGTCTATAAAGGATGCACGAAAGGAAAGAACACAAAGAAGACATTTCCAAGTAGCGAGAGCAAGGAAAAAGGAATCTTGGAATTCATTCACTCCGATGTCATCTATTTCATTAAGCAGGTATGTATAATATGTTTCTTTTATTGATGATTTTTCTAGGAATACATGGATATACTTCTTGAAGAATAAAGATGAAGTATTCAGCAAGTTCAAGGAATTCAAAGCCTTGATCGAGAACCACACAGAAAAGAAGATCAAGACCTTTCAATCAGATAATAGAAGAGAATTCACATCAAATGAATTCAAAGAATTATGCAAAGATTCAGGGATTAAGAGGGAGTTAACCACTCCATATAATCCACAATAGAATGGGGTTGTAGAAAGGAAGAATAGAGTGATCATGGAAGCTGCAAGGTCCATGCTTCATGATCAAGATCTTCCCATGCATCTATGGGCAGAAGCTACCAGAACAGTGGTGTATGTACAGAACCATACTCCACATAGAGTACTCGAGAACAAGACACTTGAATAATTCTTCTTCGGAAAGAAACCAGAAGTCGGCCATCTTAGAATATTCGGTTTTCCAGTGTACATACATATTCCAAAAGAAAAGAGGACAAAGTTATATCCTTCAGGAAGGAAGGGTATATTTGTGGGATACTCTGAAAGCTCAAAGGATTACAAAATATACTTCCCAGGATTCAAGAAGATCGACATTAGTAGGGACGTAACATTTGATGAAGACTCAGCTTACACAAAATCTAGAAAGAGACCTGCTGAAGAACTTGAAGAAAGAGAAGCACCCAGAATTCATGACACAACCATGAACAAAGAACTTCAAGAAGAAGATCAAGAACCTCAAGAACCTGTAGATCCACCTCAGGAGAAGAATCCTCACAAGAGGAAACCTGCTTGGGTAAGAGAAGCTATCCAAGGTGCAGAAAGATATGGGGCTCCAAAAGAAAATCACAAAGAAAGAAAAAGGACCAGGTCCTACTCCGGATATGTAGCCTTATTATGTGACTTCATTGATAAAGAACCTTCCAACTATGAAGAAGTGGCAGAAAGAAAAGAATGGAAGGATGCTATTATCGAAGGGTATCAATCGATCATGAAGAATGATGTCTGGGATATTGTCCCAAGACCAGAAGGGAAGTCTGTTGTAACTTCCAAATGGATCTACAAGATCAAACATGCTGCATGTGGTACCATAGAAAACTATAAAGCAATATTTGTGGCTTGTGGCTTCTCCTAGAAAGAAGATGTTATCCCTAAAGTTGAACCTATACTACAGGGGTTCAAGCTTAAGGAAATCTTGTTCTCAAAGGTGCAAATCAATGAAATCAAATTGAGAATCAAATTGATATACAGTCAAAGCTATGGACAAAGTTACACTTCTATCAATGTAACAGGCTAGTATAACATAAAGGCTGTGTGTAAAATCAAACAATCATTGAATAACTAAACTGATATAAAACCAAGGCTGTTTGTACAAATCACACAATTATCACTGCACATGCTGGTATATTATGAAAAGTATAAGAGAATCACAAAGTTATCAGAAAACTAGATTGGTATCATATAAGAAATATAAGAAAATCAAAACATTGTTGAAAAGATAGGCTGGTGTAAAATCAGAGCTGCAAGGTAATCCACAGGAAATGTATAACATAAGACAAAATGCATAGTTCAATATCAAGGTTACTATGATCATAAAGAAAAGAAGCAAAACTGCCTCTGTTTTCTACAGTGTAAGGATAATTGTATTTCCCAATAAGAATTAGTGCAATGGGATGTAATGGACCATATGCATAACAAAATTATCAGAAAAACCAATTCATAACATACAAAAGCAAATCATCATCATGTTTCATTCAAAAATAGAACCTGTACAGAAGCTCCTGGGATCAAGAATTCACTGAAGTCTTCTTTAAAATTCACTGAAGTCTTCTTTTTCTGTACAGGTTCTATTTTTGAATGAAACATGATGATGATTTGCTTCTGTATGTTATGAATTAGTTTTTCTGATAATTTTTTTATGCATATGGTCCAATACATCCCATTGCACTAATTCTTATTGGGAAATACAATTATTCTTACACTGTAGAAAACAGAGCTAGTTTTACTTCTTGTCTTTATGATCATAGTAACCTTGATATTGAACTGTGCATTTTGTCTTATGTTATACATTTCCTGTGGATTACCTTGCAACTCTGATTTTACACCAGCCTATCTTTTCAGCAATGTTTTGATTTTCTTATATTTCTTATATGATACCAATCTAGTTTTATGATAAATTTGTGATTCTCTTATACTTTTAATAATATACCAGCATGTGCAATTATAATTGTGTGATTTGTACATACAGCCTTGGTTTTATATTAGTTTAGTTATTCAATGATTGTTTGATTTTACACACAGCCTTTATGTTATACCAGCCTGTTACATTGATAGAAGTGTAACTTTGTCCATAGCTTTTACTGTATATCAGTTTGATTCTCAATTTGATTTCATTGATTTGCACCTTCGAGAACAAGATTTCATTAAGCTTGAACCCCTGTAGTCTAGGTTCAACTTTAGGGATAACATCTTTAAAAAAATAAAAATAAAAATAAAAAAATTCACTGGGATCAAGAATTCACTGAAGTCTTCTTTTTCTGTACAGGTTCTATTTTTGAATGAAACATGATGATGATTTGCTTCTGTATGTTATGAATTGGTTTTTCTGATAATTTTGTTATGCATATGGTCCATTACATCCCATTGCACTAATTCTTATTGGGAAATACAATTATCCTTACACTGTAGAAAACAGAGGCAGTTTTACTTCTTGTCTTTATGATCATAGTAACCTTGATATTGAACTGTGCATTTTGTCTTATGTTATACATTTCCTATGGATAACCTTGCAGCTCTGATTTTACACCAACCTATCTTTTCAGCAATGTTTTGATTTTCTTATATTTCTTATATGATACCAATCTAGTTTTATGATAACTTTGGGATTCTCTTATACTTTTCATAATATACCAGCATGTGCAGTGATAATTGTGTGATTTGTATAGACAACCTTGGTTTTATATCAGTTTAGTTATTCAATGATTGTTTGATTTTACACACAGCCTTTATGTTATACCAGCCTGTTACATTGATAGAAGTGTAACTTTGTCCATAGCTTTGACTGTATATCAGTTTGATTCTCAATTTGATTTCATTGATTTGCACATTTGAGAACAACATTTCCTTAAGCTTGAACCCCTGTAGTCTAGGTTAAACTTTAGGGATAACATCTTCTTTAAAAAAAAAAAAACAATAAAAACCAAGGATAATAAAAAATTTAAAAATAAACAGGTGAAACAACCTTAGAGATAACATCTGGCTTTGTCTGGGGACAAAGTTTTCCTGAGAAACTTTGAGAACATGCTGACCAGTGCCTTCAAAAGTCTGCTAAGGTCACTTCTGTCTTATTGGGATGGAGTCTTATTTGCAGTAAAATGATATATACAGTGACTATGTACAATAACACCTTATCTTTCAGTATGAGTAAAAATGTTTTAAGAAACGTCCATTGACTGGACCTGCAATCTCTTCACCCTTTAGATTTTGTAAGACAAAATTATTATTTCCAAGGATCTTTATGATTGAAAAAGGCCCTATCCATAAGTTGTCAAACTTCCCATGCTTACCTTTTTCATCTTTTCTTGCATCCCATCTGAGCACAAGATCACTAATTGTAAACATCTCTTTTTTAACTTTTTTGTCAAAGTTGTCTTTCATTCTTTTTTGATGTTTCTCAGCTGTGTCTTTGATGGCTTCCCTCTCCTGCTGCAACTGCACTATCTGGAACATTCTTCTCCTGATATCATCTGGCTCTTCTTCAATATCCTGCATAAACTTAATGACTGGGGTCACTAATTGAACAGGGAAAAAAGCATCAGTCCCATAAACCAGTTGGAAAGGGGATGTCCCAATTGATTTTTTAATTGTTACTCTATCAGCCCAGAGAGCAAATTTCAGTTTGCTGTCCCAACTTCGTTTGTTCTCAAACATCATTTTCTTGATACTGTTTACAATGTTTTTGTTGCTAGATTCTGCTAATCCATTTCCTTGTGGATAGTATGGTGTGGAATGTTTAAGTCTAATGTTGTTTTCTTGACAAAAATTCACCATCTTTTTTTATTTGAAAGCAGGGGCATTATCAGTGACTAGTTTTCTAGGGCATCCAAACCTACTCAGAATGTTTTCTTGAAGGAAAGTAATTATAACCTGTTCTGTTTCTCTCCTTGTTGGAACTGCTTCCACCCATTTTGTAAAAATATTATTAGTAGTAGTCAAGATCCATTTATGCTGTCCACTAGAGGGAGGATGAATTTCACCAATAAAGTCTAGTCCCCACTGCTGAAATGGACCATTCACAGAAATAGGTTTTAGAGGTAAGGACTGAAGCTTTTGCTTACCTGCAAATTTCTGACATTCGATACACGATCTAACTTGATGATATACATCTGAAAATAGGGTAGGCCAGTAGTATCCTGCTCTCAAGATTTTGAAGGCAGTTGCCTTCCAATACTTATGTCCTCCACAAACTCCACTATGTAACTATGCAATCACAACATCAACTTCATATTTCTCCAAACATTTCATCAGTATTCCTCCTGGATCCTTCCAATACAAAATCTGATCCATTAAAACATACTTCATGGCCTTTAGTTTCAAGGATCTACATTCACTCCTGTTCAATTCAAAAGGGAATTGTAAATACAAAAGGAAATGCACAACATCTTTATACCAGTCAGATTCAGCATACCTTTTATAAACCTGCTCTTTACTGTGCTCTGCTGTCATAATCTACTCTGACTATTCTGCCATGACATGAAGATTCAAAACCTGACAATTTGACTCTGTGAGAAGTTTAGCTAGTCCTTGTCCTTTAACCAACTTTGTTGGCTTAATTTCTATGTCATATTCCATGACCTTAGCTATCCATCTGCCTCTCTTTCCTTCGCTGTCAGGTTGTACTAGTATCTCCTTGACTGCTGCATTTGGGACATAAGCCACAACCTTAGAATGTAAAACATATATTCTAAAGAATTTAAGAGCTTTAACTAAGGCATATGCCTGCTTTTCCATTATATTACACTTCATCTCAGAGTCTCTTAATGTTTTACTGAAGAATGATATTGGCTGTTCCAAATTATCACAATTCTTTTGTAATAATACAACAGCAATAGTGTCTTCTGATGCAAACGAGAAAATTGCAAATCTTTGGTATAATCAGGAGCAATCAACACTGGGGCTTCCACCAATGCTTTCTTTATGGCTTCGAATGCTTGTTTAGCCTATTTAGACCACTTAACCTCCCTATCCCTTTTAAGCATATGAGTGATATG
Source organism: Pseudotsuga menziesii (assembly GCA_001517045.1). Lineage (NCBI taxonomy): Eukaryota > Viridiplantae > Streptophyta > Pinopsida > Pinales > Pinaceae > Pseudotsuga > Pseudotsuga menziesii. Next base: position 1,049,929 of record LPNX010731805.1, on the reverse strand, counting down.
CTTTACTATTTCTGCAAAATTTGGAATAAACCATCTTAAAAAATTGATTTTTCCAACAAAGGATTGAATTTCTTTTTTGTTTCTGGGAATGTTGATTTTTAGGATGGCCTTGACTCTCTCTGGATCTATCTTTATTCCCTCAGCAGAAACAATATGGCCTAACAGTTTGCCTTCTGTCAGGGCAAAGTGAGACTTTTTAGGATTTAGTGATAAACCAAACTTCCTGCATTTAACAAAAAATTGTCTTAAGTGTTTAAGATGATCTTCATTAGACTTAGAAAAGACTGTGATGTCATCTTGGTAGATCACAACAAACTTTTCATTTTCACCCACAAAAGCTATATCCATAGCCCTCTGAAAAGTAGCACCTGCATTCATGAGCCCGAAAGGCATTTTGTCATACATAAAAGTTCCCCATGGCATGGTAAATGCTGTTTTTTATCGGTCCTTTGGCTGAACTACAATTTGGTTATAACCAGAAAATCCATCAATCATTGAAATTCCGTGAGCACCTACTACCCTCTACAAAATCTGATCTATCTTTGGCAATGAATAGTTATCCTTGAGGCATGATCTATTCAGGTTCTGGAAGTCCACACATAACCTTATCTCTCCATTGTTATTTCGTACAGGGACTAAATTAGCAACCCAAGATGAATACCTTAAAGGCACAATGATTTTTGCATCTAACAGTTTTTTCACCTCTTTTTCAATTACTGGCAGCAGTGCTGGGTTTAACCTTCTAAGCTTCTGTTTGAAGGGCTTAGTGTTTGGTTTTAGAGGGATTTTGTGCTGAATTATGCTGATATCATATGTTTTTAAATCCTGATATGACCAAGCAAACATATCCTTATATTCTTTTAGTAAACCAAGATATTTTCTTCTTTCTTCATCTGACAACAATTTTGACAGTTTTATCTTCTTAGGCTGATTTTCAGAACCAATGTTATACTCCAGAACATTTTCTTCAGTAGTCTGTAGGGTGGGTTTTATCAGTGTATCATCTTTTGAAAAAAATCTTTCTAAAGGAACAAGTCCCTTAGGAATGAAATTCCCTTTTAACTCAACAATTTTATGATCACAATTGAATTATTTCTGCAAGGTTGATTTTCTACCCATTCTGAATCCTGTTCATGATCAACAATATCATCTGAAAATTCACCTACTAATTCCAGAAATTCTTTTATTTCCTGATCATCATTAAAGACTTTCCAATGTTTAATATTATGTGGGACAACAAGTCTGTATCTCACATCAATTGGGTATTTCAGATGAGTTACCTTTGGGACTTTGAAATAAGTTGCTGCTAAAGCTAAGGAATCAGCTGTCTCATTATATTCCCATGGGACAAAAGTGATATTGAAGGCTATGAAGAAATTTTCAATTAGATCCCAGACCTCATTCCTATAAATTTTCAATAAATGCTGCTTTACTTGGTACACATTTTTTACTTGCTGAATTATTAATTCGGAGTCGCCAAATACAGCAAGTTCCTTAATACCCAAGTCTTTTGCTGCTCTTAACCCAAGGATCAAAGCCTCATATTCAGCAGTATTATTTGTTGTTTTAAATTCCAATTTGTACATAAGATAAATAAACTCACCTCCTACTGAAATCAATAATACTCCTGCTCCTGACCCTTCTTTACTCGGATGCCCCATCGAAATACATCTGCCACAAACCATCTGGTTCCTCTCTCTTTACCTGAACTGGGATGTCTTTTTGTACTTGTAAAAATCCTTCATTTTCATCATTCAATTGCAACATACAAGAACCAAGATTTTCATCAATTGAATAGATCGGATGATTATTAGGGTTTCTACTATCACTTACCAAATATGCCATCTGTACCTCTCTGTAAAGTCTTTTGAATTCCCCCCCAAATACTGGAATTGTTGCATATGAAAGATCCATCTGCAGAGTTCCTCCTACTTTCTTTGCCCAGGATCTAGACAACAACATATCGAATTTAGGAGAAATATCTGCTACCACTATATCCATCAATACACTCTGCATGGGTACCTGGGTTAAATTCACCACCAAATCTTTGATTACCCCAATACATTTCACTACCCTAGAATCAAATGCATACAAATCATGGTATGGTTTAGTAACACTCAGTCCTAAATATTCCATGAATGTTTTTGGCATGAGATTATGTGAAGCTCCTGAATCTAGCAGACAATTATGCAACAACTGATCATGTTTTGAAAATGTTACATAAAATGGAGGAGGATATTCTAAATGATCATCCGGCTGATCAAAAGTCTTTGATCCTACAATGATAGTAGGTTTTTCATCCTTCAAATTAATCTCATCAGATGGGATGGAAGTAGAATTCACTGCATTGCTGAAAGCTTTAAAGGCTGCCTCCCTGTAAACTTTACTTTTAATCAATTCTGTTAAAGGCACAGGGATCTTCACCTTATTAAGCTCATGTTCAAAACTGAAACCACTAATAGATTTATTAACCTCGTCAGGGTTCACTACTTCATCTTTTCTCTGATTTACAATTTGTTTCTAATTTGCAGGCATATTCTGTTTAAGAGGAAGAGCTTTCACCACTTTCTTGGTTTGTGCTGCATGTTTTACCCCTGACCTCAGACCGTATGATTTTTGTGGCATTTCCTGACAGACCTATGGCATAGAAATCTGATAGTCATCTTCTTCATAATGATCTATTTCTGTAGCATGTTGATAATCAGATCTAGTTAGAAAATGAGAAGAAGAAGAAGTACCATCAAATTGACTAATATTATGTTCTTTTGCTTCCAAATCATGTAGCTCCCCTTCATCTACTTCATATGATTCATCATCTCTGACATTATTGTTTTGAAAGGGAGGTTGGATCCTTTGTTCTTCATTTTCTCGTCTGTCTCTCTGTATATCATTATTTCGTCTTTCTCTTGGTAAGAACCTAGGGGCAAAAGGTCTTCAAAACAAACAACATAAGTTCAAAACCAAATAACAATTTAACTCCTAAAGGCTTCTAGAAGCCTCTGCTAACGTAGCTAGGTCACTCAGAACCTGTGAACACTTTTGAAGTCTAGCGAGTTCAACATCTTTATCCTTTTCCTTGCTCTGGGATTTGATTTGCTCCAGTTGTCTCTGAATGGCTCGCTTTTACCTGAGAATATCCTTGGAAATCACCAGCAGCTTTTGATATTCTGCTTCTTTGTCCTCCATGTCCTCACGGAGTCTTTTGTTAGCCACCATCAGCTTCTCATTTATGTCTTGCAAGTACCTTGTTTGTTCTTTATAGGTTTGCAGAGACCTCTTACATTGACTTAGTTCTGGGGAAATTTCCAAATCCTCTTCTCCTATGTGGCCTCCTTCTTCATGTAAACCTTTTGATACTGAACCTTCATCAAGATTGTCTTGCTTGTCTGTGCAGAAAAATGCTGGTATGGAGCCTGCTACACCCTGCATATCAATAAATTTTTCCATATCTTCACAGTACTGATCCTTTGCTGTATGTACTGTTCCCTCGCTAGTAGCATCTTCTATTACTACAACATCCCTGTTACCTTCCTGTGTTGTTCTTTCCTCAATTTGCATCTTTTTCCTCAATCTGGTTCTTGGCTTGTCTTCTTTGCATAACTGTTTACAAATCTTCTTTTTTGAAGCTATGTTTTTAAGAATATTACTGAGTTTCTCTAGGTTTTCATGTGTGCAGGGTGTTTCAGGGCATAGGCTATCTTGTATAGGTTTATCAGCAACATTCTTTTCTTCATTTTCAACCTCCTGAACTGTCTTTTTAGGGCTTGTTTCTTGCTGGTTGGCATCATCCAACATTCTTTTACCTTTCTCCTTAGGATTGTCCCTAAACCCTAGTTCTGCTAGCAGGGATTCCCATGTTCTTTTCTTCCTCTGTAACTGAGTTAGAATCAACAATTTGATCAATCCTTGGTGATAAACAGAACGGGATGTATGGTGAGGGTGACCTTGGACCTTGGCTATCATCTTTTGGAGACTTTTAAGTAAATAAAATGGGAGATTTACTTGTGTATTTCCATTGATATGCATTAACAGTTTTAAATGGCATTTTAATATTCTATCATATCTGCCATCACAGGTAATGTAATTCTGTATCATTTCTAGAGGGATCCTCCATCCTGGTTTCATCTTACTAACATGCACCCCACTTTTCCAATCAAGCCTTTCACCTCCTGGGATCAAGAATTCACTGAAGTCTTCTTTAAAATCTTGCTGTTTAAACCATTTTTCACCTTCTACAGGAACACCTATGGCCTTAGCAACAGAGTCCTCATTGACTCTAACAGTTAGGCTTTGCAACTGAACCCTCTCATCTCTGTAATTTTCAATAAATAGCATGGTCATTTGTGAATGGTAACCCTGCAGTTTTTCACAAAAAATGAACCATCCAGACTTCTGCATAAGCTTGGCAGACCTGGGAAATTGTTTTATCTAGTCTGTATTACTTGGTTCCAGCCTGCAAATGAAACCACCAGGTTTTCTTTTGACTATAACCTATGGTTTTTCTTCATTGCTTCCCTTCAACATTTGAAACCCTAAAGCAATTCCAACTCTACTGTGTGGACTGACGGGCTTTAAATCTCAAACAAAAACACACACACTTTGCTGCACTTACCTTTGTGGTAAGTCTTCACTTCATGCTAGCATCTAGCCTGTCAATAATGCACCTATGCCTGTACTGATTCTAATTTGATTTATTTACAGGCTTGACTGAATGAAGATGACAGTAAAAATACAACCAAAAAGGTTCGTAGGTCTTACCCCTGAACCTCCTCAAGCCTCGGTTAATAATGCAGATCTAAGATGCCTTCACCCTATACGGCCCTGAACATGAAAATCTGTGCTGTAGCTGCGTGCTTCAAAATGCATGGAAGTATATACATTGTAATCCAAACCCTGAAACAAGAACATAGAGTTTGAAAGCAAACCCTAATCACTGAAACCCTACATGATGCTGCTCATCACCAATGGAGATAGACAATAGACCAATAAGCCAATGAATACCCCTCTTCAATTAATCCAGCAGAATGGTAAGAGAAATTTGGGGAAAAATGTGCATTAACTTGATTTTGGCCACGATCAATGCTGGTACTCATTACATGAACTGTTCAAACTTTGAAATGACAACATGTGTACCCTTCCATAAATGCCACCACACAAGTCGTGATTTCGTGGACAAGGGTGAATTTTTGTTTAAAACATGTCAATGCCGAATGCCCCATAATGATGAATATTACAAAAGATTATAATCATTTTATATTCCATGATATGCATAAACAATAAACTTTTGAAAGAAATTCCAATTTGACATCCTGTTTTCAGAAATTAAAATGCTGCCAGTTCATAATATGTTGTCAATTTGGATAAATGCTGCCAGTTGTAAAAATTCACCATATAACATATACTTTTTTGCACATACATGGGCTCATGGCTTATGAATGAAGATTTTGATGATTTTAGGTAATAAAAGAAACCCTAATAGTGAGCAATCAATCATAAAATATAAAACAAAGCAAAATTAAAACAATAAAAACCAAGGATAATAAAAATTTTAAAAATAAACAGGTGGAACAACCTTAGAGATAACAAAAGGAATAGATTATGAAGAAACTTTTGCACCTATAGCCAGATACACTTCCATCATATCAGAACTTGCTCTGGCTGCAGTAATGAAATGGAAGATACACCAGATGGATGTCAAGACTACTTTATTGAATGGTGTAGTGGAAGAAGAAGTGTATGTGGAGCAACCACTCGGTTTTGAGACACGTGACAGGGAATCTCATGTGTGTAAATTAAAGAAAGCCATGTATGGTTTGAAACAGGCACCCAGGACATGGTACGACAGAATTGACATCTTTCTATCCAGCTTGGGATTTACCAAGAGTAAAGCAGATTCCAACATTTACTACAAGGTTGAAGATGGTAACCCAGTGATACTCCTATTGTATGTAGATTATATGTTTGTGATAGGTATGGATGGGTTGATTTCCGATACGAAGAGGAAGCTTGCTGCCGAGTTCAAAATGAAGGACTTGGGTATGATGCACTATTTTCTAGGCATGGAGGTGTGGCAGAATGCAGATGGAATTTTCTTGGGACAAGGGAAGTATACAGTAGAGATCCTAAAGAGATTCAGGATGATGGATTACAAGGCCATGACCACACCTATGGCATCGAACCTGGAGCTATTGAGCGATGCTTCATTAGAGTTGGTTGATGCTATGATGTATCTTCAGATGATTGGGTCCTTGATGTACCTGACAAATACAAGACCAGATATTTTCTTTACTGTGAACACCTTGAGCCAGTTCCTGACAGATCCGAGACATGTTCACTTGATTTCTACAAAGCATATTCTGAGGTACCTAAAGGGTATAGTTGATTATGGGATCAAGTATAAGGCTGATCAGAATATTAACCTAGAAGGTTATGTTGATTCAGATTGGGCAGGCAGTGCCATCGATAGGAAGAGCACTTCACGGTGTTAATTCAATATGGGATTAGGTGTGATCTCTTGGTTTAGCAGGAAATAGTCTTGCATGGCACTGATTACAGTTGAAGCCGAGTATGTCACAGCTTGTTCAACTAGTTGTGAGATAGTATGGATGAGGAAGCTACTGTATGATTTATTTGATCTCCAGTTGGATGCTACTTGTATATACTGCGACAACCAGAGTTGTGTGAAGTTGTCGGAGAACCCGGTGCTCCATGACAAGTCAAAGCATATCAAGATCAAATATCACTATATCAGGGATATGGTGCAGAGAGGAGCAGTGAAGCTCCAATATGTTGTGACAAACGAACAGATAGCTAATGTGTTGACTAAGCCATTGGCCAGAGTGAAGTTTGATTCATTCAGGGAGAAGCTTGGTGTTCTCTAGATCGAGGTTCCCTCCAAGGGGAAGTGACGAGTCCGTGAGCCATTCTAACATGGTGAGAGGATTGATTCCTTCCATGGTTAGATGTAAGGGCTGATCCATTCTGTCATGGTGAGAGGATTGGTTCCTTCCATGTCATATATGAGTGCTGATCCATTCTGAGGTGACTATGAGATGTGTTCTCACATGATTAGATATAAGTGCTGAATTCCATTCTCTAGGAGAATGGAGGTACCTGGTCAGTTACTAGGAATACTTAGCCTGGGGTTGAGAGCCTTTTTGACATGATGTGTGAATAAAGTTTCCATCATGGTCAGATGTAAGTGCAGGGCCCTTTTGACATGATGTGTGAATAAAGTTTCCTATCATGGTCAGATGTAAGTGCAGGGCCCTTCTGACATGATGTGTGAATAAAGTTTCCTAACATGGTCAAATGTAAGTGCAGGGACTTTCTGACATGATGTGTGAATAAATTTTCCTATCATGGTTAGATGTAAGTGTAGGGCCTTTCTGACATGATGTGTGAATAAAGTTTCCTATCATAGTCAGATGTAAGTGCAGAGCCTTTCTGACATGATGTGTGAATAAATTTTCCTATCATGGTCAATATAAGTGCAGAGCCTTTGTGAATAAATTTTCCTATCATGGTCAGATGTAAGTGTAGAGCCTTTCTGACATGATGTGTGAATAAATGTTCCTATCATAGTTAGATGTAATTGCAGAGACTTTCTGACACGATGTGTGAATGAGTTTCCTATCATGGTCAGATATAAGTGCTAAGGAAGACAAAGACCTACTTGGAGGCTAGGCCTACAACCAGCATGAAAAAGGGCTGGCTCTGTAGAAATTCCTGCAACGAGAAGAATCATGAGATAGCACCTATGATGATGATCCAACAGAGATGTTCCAGATCCAGAGATGATCCAGATCCAGAGATGATCCAGATCGAGTGATGATCTAGATCCAGTGATGGTGTAGATCCAGTGATGAAGAAGACTTGAAGATGAAGATCACGAGAACTTGATGATGATTCAGATGATACAGAGAAGAAGACTTGTGCTGATAAATTGTGTCGAGAGAATACCTTCCTAGTTGAGAGGGAGTGTTAATGTAATTGTAACCTCGACTTGTATTCACTTATATATTTTATGTATTGTACCCCAATGTTTATTCCGGGAAGTGTCTGTAATGTATTTGATTCATGTCATGCCTCGATGTTCCTATCGGGAGATTCAATAATGTAAACAAGTCATGTAAAGTCATTGTGGGTAACCCTCCTATTGATCAAGGGTTAAAGTCCTTGCAGTTGTGGGGTCCTAGGGTTATTAGACTCTCCTAGTTAAGTCGACCCTAGTGAGTTATTGTCAAGTCAGGAATTAGTATAAATAGAGAGTGATCCTCTCTATTTATTACACATTCACTCACACTCAGTTGTAGTGCATAACTAAGAGAGAAGAAGTTGTTGGGACAAGAGAGAGAGAGACTACTGCTGTCAGGAGATCATCTTACTATTTTTGGGGTTTTGCTTTTGGTGCTGATTCTATCTCTGAGGAAGTTGTGAGGTTTTCTCCTTTATGGTTTCCTCGAGGAAAAAAATTGTGTTCATTTTCTCTTATGTTTGATTGTTGTGCTTGTTATTCTATCAGTTAAAGATCCTAATATAATATTAGGTTAAATGATAAAAATCTAACAGTTGATGATACAAATCCGTATCTTGCGCTTCTGGGGGTTGACTAGGCTATTGATAATCAAACTATTATCAATTTTAAGAAGAGGATATTAACATTTGAAAATACAAAGTTAAGGGTGGTCACACCAATTGATCCTATAGAAGGCTAAAGGTATGTCGAGCATGTAAATAATGAAGGACAATATGGATATCTAGATCACATCTACAATATTAATTATGCGATGGATGACTATGTTAATCCGACAACCGATGGAAAAATTAGTTGGAGAAGCATTAGTTCCTTCTCATTAGATTTAGGAGAATCTTTGGACAATTGGCGGAAATGACTCCATGAAGTATCAATGCAAAAATGCGCAAGAATTAAAAAATAAATGCAATGGGTAGGTATTGAGGTATGCGATCTACCTACCTATGAAGGGTTTCCTAAATTGGAATCTTTTCTTACATAATTTGAAGAGAAAGTATCTAAACCTTAGCGCTTGTTATCCCTGGATTTTGCATTGAAGCCTACACCTATAAGATGCTGGGTTACGCATAAACAGATTATTCCAGAATGGCCTCAATGTCAAAGATTGATGGAAATCCCATTAGAGGAAATTTCAACTCAAAATGGGCCTCCTAAGGAAAATTAATAAAATAATAGTTAAAATAATAAAATAATATTTATTAATTTTGGAGGAAGAAAATAAAAAACTACTTTTTTGTTTGTATTTTCGACATATCTCCCTGTGGCTTTACTCAAAATTTGATCAGGAGAGCTTGTTGGATGTGGAATTAAATTCCGCATCCAACATGTACCCACTTGGCATACTTTTGACGATCCCTGCTACCCCAAAAACAAGAAATACCTGAAAAAACGTGATCATCATCACGTTTTTTCAGGTATTTCTTGTTTTTGGGGTAGCAGGGCCTGTCAAAAGTATGTCGAGTGGGTACTTGTTGGATGTGGAATTTAATTCCACATCCAATGAGTTCTCGCAAATGAAATTTGAGTAAAAACACATGGATATATGTCGAAAATACTAACAAAAAAGTAGTTTTTTTATGATACCTATCCCCAAATTTATATTAAAAAATTGTTTAAGAGGTGCTCCCTTTTTGAACTTTAAAGAATTTTGATTGGCTAATACATGATGACATGGAATTTTTATTATTTTTGGAAGGCCCATTTTAAATTGAAATTTCCTCTAATGGATTTGGAGAAAAGGTGATATATATTGGCCAAAAATATACAGGAGTGACTAATCCTTTTAAACATGTTGAGCATTGTCACATGACATGGGAGGAATTTCTACATTAGGAATGGGTTCATATGTTCATACACTCTTTAGACATGATACCGTGAAATTGGTATACATTGGTTGCGCTGCGACGAGGAATAGTTGAGTGGGAAGAGCTAGCTGCCAGTTTTACACATACGTTTGAATTTGTTGATGACCATACTTCAATTGATGTTGCTATGCAAGTATTAAGAACTAAGATATTTGAATATATTCTTGTGTTGATGACAAGTTTCCATCAGAGCAACATGATATTCCAACATTGGATGGAGTGACACAATGTAACTGGTGAACCTAATGATGATGATCCATGCAACATAAATATTCCTAAATCTGAAGGTACTCGCACAGTGGAAGGATCAGGTATATCCAGTGACAAGTTTTTGAATCCTCTGAAAATAACGAAAGTAAACATTGGTTCTCCAGAGAGTTTGAAATTTTCCAATATCGAAGACTACTGGGATGATGAGACCATAGAAACGATTGCACACCTATTACATGAGTTCCAGGATTAGTTCCCCACTAAATTTTCATAGATGAAGGGAATAGTTGGAGATCTCAGAGAATTGAAGATTCCCTTGAACCCTAATGCAAAACCTGTCAAACAACGACCATATCGACTCAATCCAAGGTACAAAGAAAAATTCAAGATAGAGTTAGACAGAATGTTATATGCGGGCATTATAGAACTTGTTGAAGAATCTGAATGGATTAGTCTTATGGTATTAAAAGACAAGAAAACTAGTGAAATCTGTATCTGTGTCGACTTGATAAAGTTGAATGATGCCTGCTTGCATGATCCATTTTCGACCCCATTTATAGATGAAGTATTGAAGAGCATCAAAGAACAAGAAATATATTCATTTACTGATGGGTTCTATGGTTACCATCAAATCAGGATTGTAAAGGAATATCGACACAAAAAACGTTTACAACAAAATGGGGATGTTTCTAGTATACGGTAATGCCTTTTGGACTCAAGAATACTCCTGCTATTTTTTCTAGAATAGTTGTAGTCGCTTTCAAATACTTCATCCATAAATTTATTGAGGTATACTTTGATGAATGGGTGGTATTGGGATAGTAAAAGATCACATTGAGAGTCTCAAAATGATGCTTGACCAATGTCGACAATTCCATATTTCCCTTAATTTAAAGAAGTGAATTTTATGTGCCCCTTTTGGAATCTTGCTGGGTCATGTTGTTTGTCACAATGGCATATTGTTTGATCCAACACAAAATGTGATTTCTTTCGACCTACCACCACCATCGACAGTGAAACACTTGAGAACTACCTTGGGACATATGAGGTATTACAGAAAGGTCATTAGAGGATATGTAAACATTAAATCCCCTAAGGAGAAATTATTGAAGAAAGATGTAAAGTTCCAGTGGAATGGACAATGTCAAGAGAGTCTGGATGTTCTTAAAAATAAGATGGTTACGACACCTATATTGGTCTTTCTAGTTTGGAAAAAATAATTTCATGTGCATTTCAATACGTCATCTATCACGTTGGGAATTATATTTGCGCAGCTAGGACAAGGTTCTATTGATCATCCTATCACATTCGCTAGTAGAAAATTGTCGACGGCAGAAAAGAACTATACTACGAAAGAATGAGAAGGACTTGCTATGGTATACACCCTTTAAAAATTTCGACATTATTTGCTGGGAGGACATTTCAATATGTATACAGATCATTCTATGTTGAAATATTTAGTTAATACTCCAGCATTGGGGGGACATTTGTCGATGTCTTCTCTTATTCCAAGAGTTATACTTTGCATTTATTGTCAAACCAGGTCCACTGAATTCAGGAACAGACCATCTATCAAGGCTAGAAAGTGGAGAAGAGACTGGTAATCTGGACAATAGTATTCCTGATGCAAAATTGTTTGCATTCAATATGTTTGATGATCACTACAGATATATTGTTCATCTCTTAACAATATTATATGCACTAGAAGGATTCAGTACAACACATAAGAAACAATTAGTTGTAAAAGTTGTAAACTTCCAGTTGATCGCTGGACAATTATACAAATTCGACCAGATGAAATTATTCGTTGATGTGTTTTGGAACATGAGAGACTGATGATATTGAATGAAGCACATTCTAGTGTCTCCAGAGGCCATTATCTATGAAAATAAATAGTTCTTGAGATATTACAAGCATGATTGTGGTGGCCTACTCTGCATGCAAAGGCTAGAGATTATTGTCGTAGATGTGATATCTGCTATAGAACTGGAAAATCGTCATGATGAGATGAGATGTTGCTAGTACCACATGTGACTTTACAAACATTTGAAAAATGGGTTGTTGATTTTCTTGGTCATATTAATCCACTAGGAAAAAGAGTGAGTGCACATTATATAATCACTGCAACAAATTGCTTGACCAAATGGGATGAAGCAGTGCTAGTAAAGGATTGTATTGTTGTGGTTGCTACAAGAATTTGGTTCGACCATGTAGTGACCTGATTTGGATGTCTAGAAAATTTGATAAGCGACCAAGTCACAAATTTTGTGAATCAGTTGATTGACAAATTAACTGAGGAATTTCATATTCAACATCGGAAGACAAAACCATATAACCTACAAGTGAATGGTGTTGTTGAATTATTCAATAATATTTTGGAGAATATATTGAAAAAAAATGTAATGTAGAAGGAGATGATTGGGATCAGAAGATACATGTGGTATTATGGGCTTATCACACAAATTGCAAAAAGTTGACAGGCCATACTCCATTTAGACTGCTCTATGGACAAGAAGTTGTCATACCTATAGAATATATTGTACATAGTCTAAGGATAGCCATGATTACTGAAATGATTGATGTTAGTTCTATCGAAGAAATATTATTGCAGCTAGTACAATTAGAAGAAGATCGCTTTGTCGCATGATATCATCAAAATGTCGAGAAGGAGCGATGTAAATCTTGGCATGTCCAACATATTAATTATAAGTAGTTTCAGATTAAATTTCTTGTCTATAGAAATAATATCTCCAATGCTATGAGCAAATATGCTAAGAAGAAGCACAGGAAATAGATCTTGCTACTAAGAATTCTCACAAGCATACACAGGAAAACTAAAGAGAAGAAAAGAGATTGAATCACACGAATGAAGAGATGAATATTGGAGTGTATCCTTCCATTGAATAATGATCAATAACAGTGTACATAAATAGTACATCCCTCATAAGAAAATTGAGTTGTATGGAGACAACTCATAAAGCTCAAAAAGGTTGACTTACCAAAATATGATAAACCCTCATAGGTGTCTAAAGCACTTCCCAAATCAGTCAAGTACCTCATGAATTAGAAAAATCATGAGTGATTTGTCAAGAGTGATGGAAAAATATGCTAATCCTATAAAATGGAGAGAAAGTCATGAAGGACGGATTGGCAACAAAATAACCAAGTTTCCTAGTTAACTAGCTTTACCTTATCCACAGAAAAGAAGGATAAAGCATAATAAAGCAGGATTTGTAGTAAAGCACAGTTAAAAATTATGGATGTACATAAAGTGGTCAAGATCAACCCAGAATCAGAAATAAAGTAATACTAGGGTATAGATGGCATGTGTTGACTTTAAGGTGCAAGTGGATGCCAACTAATTAAGCTAGTGGGTAGGTAATTAATCAAATAATGATTAATTATTTTACCCTAAGTATTGAGTGGGTTTAATATATCCCAAAACCCCCATTTAAGTATGAATTTATGATGTTATGTCAAATATATAGATGCATATGGATGCATATAGGGCCCAACAACAAGGCAATGGTCACCCTTTAACAATTATTCATGTCCAAAAAGATGAGGAAAGAGGCAAAACCACATGGGGAAAATACTCTTTCAAGAAAGGATAAGGCACAAAATTTGAAATAATACATCTTAAACATATATTTATATTCACTTGAATGAGGTGAATGATCTGCTTCTGGATGGAAGATTTGATGAAGAAATCATGAACTCCATGATCACGCGCTAGAGTGTAGAACCTGCAAGAAGGAAGAGGATAGACTCCTTGTATCTCATCAATTGATGAAGTAGGAGAATTATCTGAATGCTTATTTCTTCTATAAAAATCTGATTTGCAAACATAATCTGAAATGGAAAAGAGATCTGTGCATACTCCTTCCCAAAGAGTACACAAATTAAGACAATTTATTACACACTCAATTCCCTGAATAACTGCAAAATTGTGATGTGAATCACATGTCAATATTCCAATATGATGTAGCACCTTATCAGATATGATATGAGGATGATAAAACTATGATATATCAGAAACATTAGCATATGGAACAGAAAAGGAAAAGGCTTTAGTGACTCCATGAGGACATAGGGTTAGACTAGGAAAACTATGAGCAATTGGGGAAAAATGGTAGGTGTAAAAATATGAATGATGGATGGACTTGATATTTGAAACATAAGTGTTTAGAATAGATACAAACATGTTTAATATAGGTCCAAAAATTACTAAGGTCATGGATAACCAACCACTGAAACATAGACAAGAATTCAAACCATGTAAGATAAGTATCACTGCATAAGAGACCAGTGAGGAATCAACTAGTGAACTTGGGATTTGTATATTCTTAGGATTATTCATAGATATGGTATATGGTATGGGTGGTGTTATTACTTGTTTCATGACATACATATCAGCCTGCAAACAATATTCTAAATCATATATATAAGCTTGTGATGAAGATCTGCTCAAAGACAAGTCAATATCTAGTGAAAAATCACAATTTTTGGGAGATGAATCTAGTAGACTGAGAGGAGGATTATCAAATAAAGGATTTGAAACTTTTGATTATGATATATTAGAGACTAAATATATATCAGAGACATGAGGAAAGTATTTAACTCTGGCACTCAAAGCATAATTTATATCACCTTGGAACTGTACACTATGACAGTGTTACGAGGAATCAACAGGATTCACTAGTTCATCTAGAACTTCGATCTTGTGTTTCTCAATAAGTTGAGACATGATTCCCATATTATTCTTGAAACACTTCTTCTCTAAATGAAAAACCTCTGCAATAATAACACTTGGATGTTCTCCCTTTCTTCTTACCATTATTTATTGAATCTTCATCAGTAGGCTTCGAACTTTCATCTTCAATTTCTAACTTTGGCTTCTTCACAATTTGCTTCTATTTTGATTTGACATTCTTGATTCCTTGAACCATGAGAGAATGATCCTTTCCCTTGTAAGAATTAAGGACACCCATATGGATCAATTTATCTTTTTCCTTTGTTATTGAATCAAGAAAAGTATTTAAAGAAGCCATTTTCCACTTAGGAACATCAACCCTATTAGCATGAAAAGTAGACACAAAAACTGATTAATCGGGACCCAATTTAGAAAGAATGGAAAGGATTAATTGATCATATTGTTTCTCAATCCCACATTTCTTGAGAAATAGAACAAGTGACTTGAACTTGGTGAAGAAACCCTCAAGAGAATCAAAATTTCTTGGACTCATTGAGAATAAATCAATCTCTAGTTGATGTGGTCTTAGCTCATCTTGAACTCCAAAGAGAGACTCCAATTGAGTCCACACTTGGTTTGGAGTGGTCAAACCATCTAGATGAAAGAGTAGATCAGGAGAAATAGAGAGGAAAATCAATCCATAGGATTCATCAAACCTATTATGCCACTTAGCTTTCTCAATCACATCATTGGGTTCATTATCCAAAGCTAGAGTAACTCTGTATAGTCCTTTACTGCGCAATAGAATGAGTTGACTTTAAGGTGCTGAGGAGGAATCCATATTGATGAGTTGATGCATTGAAGAAGAAACTCTCTGCAACCTGCAAAACAAAACTAGGAGAAAATCTTGTAAGCTATACAAGCTCTTGTTCAGAGAGGGATAAGAGATTAGATGCGCTCTGCTGGAGAAAATAGATATCTCCTCAACTATGTAGAACTTGATCAAAATTGCACTTTGATACCATGTAGAAATAATAGCTCCAATTCTATGAGCAAATATACTGAGAAGGAGCACATGAAATATATCTTGCTACTAATAATTCTCACAAGCATACACAGGAAAACTAGAGAGAAGAAAAGAGACCGAATCACATGAATGAAGAGATGAATATTGGAGTGTATCCTTCCATAATGATGAATAATAGTGTACATAAATATTACATACCTCATAGGAAAATCAATTTGTATGGACACAACTCATAAATATCAAAAAAGTTGACTTACCAAAATATGATAAACCCCCATAGGTGTCTAAATCACTTCCCAAATCAGTCAAGTACCTCACGAATTAGCAAAAGCATGAGTGAGTCATCAAGAGTGATGGAAAAAATTCCAATCCTATAAAATAGAGAGAAAGTAATGAAAGATGGGTTGGCAACAAAAGAACCCATTTTCCTAGTTAACTTGCTTTACCTTATCCACATAAAAGAATGATAAAGCATAATAAAGAAAAATATGTAGTAAAGCACAGTTACCAATTATGGATGTCCATAAAGTGGTCAAGATCAACCCAGAATTAGAAATAAATCATTCCTGGGGTATAGATGGCATGTGTTGACTTTAAGGTGCAAGTGGATGCCAACTAATTAAGTTAGTGGGTAGATAATTAATCAAATAATGATTAAATAATTTTATCTTAAGTATTGAGTGGGTTTAATATATTCCAACATTGTCCTCCTATATGACAGTAAATTTTAAGCACCCTGGAAAGCGTTGAACAAATTGGTTGGGACCATATATTGCCTTTTAAATCACTGAAGGAGGACCGGTTTAATGGTAGAAGCTAGATGGTACACCCTTCAAAGGATTAGTAAATGGAAGTCGGCTAAAGTATTATCAGGATAGATGCACTTCAGTTGACCTATAGTTCCAAACAGGAAGGAAAGAAGTCAAAAAATAAGAAGAAAAAGAGTCGCAAGTTTATGAGTGTTTTTGTCGCAAGATTATGAGTTTTTTGTAAAAAGAAGAATTGTGTCATAAACTATATGTTTGTTGCAAAAGGAAAATTGTTTTCACAGACTATATGTATGTTGCAAGAGAATAATTTCTCATGCAAAATATAGAATGTTATCAAAGAGTATGGGTTTGTCACACAAGAAACTTTATGTCAAAAGAAGAGTGTTGTCACATGATGGATTTTGGTCGCAAGTGATAGTTGGATGACAGTTAATTTAAAGTAATGAGATATTTTAACATCATGCATTTTGGTCACATTTTACATTAATGCATAATAAATACCATTGAACTGACAGGTGAAGTGACGTTTTGGTTGGCGGTTTCCTTCACATAATAAGAAATATTTCTCCATCTGACAATTTTTTTTTCCACCTTCTCTATTTATTGCAGGATTGTGTGGGAAAACAAGTTTTTGCATGCATCAAACTAATTCATCCTTGCATCAAAGCTTGGTCATTTTATTGCATCTAACTGATTCACTTCTTGCATTGAGCCTTCTGTCTGCAACCTGTTGAGGCCTGGAAAATCGCAGGCAACAACAGCAAGGGATTCTCCCCAGTCAACGTTCCCAACTAGCCCATGACTGTTTGCTATGGGGAATCTGTCTGGTTTGCGGTTCGGCTACCGTAGGTCAAGTAACAAAAATAAAGGGTTTTACTAGTTGCGTCTCGGTCCACCGTGTATATTTTTGTATTTTTTAAACTTTAAGTATGATATGCAAGTGCCTATCTTACATGCAGATTGATAAATAATACGAGCAGCGGTCACAATGTGATGCGCAGGTTCTTACCTCTCGTCTTAAACTCTCTCGCATCTAAATCACACACAACAGAAAACAAGACTAAATAAGCTGTCCCTAGGGAGCAAGATTATCAATTAATGAATAATGTATTACTGCTCATATGTTAAGATAAATCACAGATAGCTGTTCTTAGAATCAAAACACATAAACATGAATAGAGGTATGCACAACAAGATAGCTAGTCGTTTGTTAAAACATTCATTACTCATAGTGGAAATTATCATAAAATAAACCAGAGAACATTCATACGAAGAAAATAGGTTCAGAAAGTTAGAACGATCTCACAGTTAATGAAACACAACTGAAAACGAAATAGTTCCCCTTCAACATTGTTCATTTCACCACATTTGAACATTCCACACAGCACTTTCTCCAACAGGCAAAATTGTAATTATATTATTGAAAAACAAAATAGTTCCTGTTACAACAAGTTTTTCACAAGTCTCACTGGGAAAAAGCCCCATCTTCGCTCTAACTTTCGTATATTTATACAAAAACCAGCCAAAACCTTTGAGTTGCCCCCCAACCGTTTTAATCTCATATTTTTGTCATTTTGTGAATGCTCATGATTTAGACGTTACGTTTTAGATAAACACTTTTATGAAAACAGGACCAGCTTGGTAACTGACGAACTGCCCAAGCCTGAGCCTTTGCTCTCAATGATTATGCTTCGTAGTCTGATGGTCCTTTTGATATCCTGTCAGTCTCAGAATTTCATTTTCTTCTTTATGCTTCAGCTTTTTCTTTCTTCATCCAATTTCCCTTTTTGCAGCAGTAGTCATCAACTGAATATAGAAAAATCTCCTAGGTTTTCCTGCAATCAGACGAACAACTCATCATTCATCCGGACTACCTTCAACAAACATAAACCAAACTACCGATCAAACCAGCGTTAAAAGTAAAATCGGTACTGCGTTTTCAAGGTGAAAATCTCAACTTGATAAAAACAAAGGCACATTTTGCCACTCGTGGAACCAGTTACAAGCTCATAACAACGGCGGGAAAATGATCAAGAATCGGGCATATAAAAATCCCCATCGGTGAATCAGAACACTTGACATCGGTCGGTTAGTTCACTAGAACGCTGCAACGATGGGTGACCCATGGTCTAGGGGTTCCGGAGCACAAACCAAACGTCGGTGAGATAAAACATTAGAAGAGGGTGTCTACACATTGGAGATCAGATCTACTACAACATCGGATGGTTAGTATGCTACATAGTCGCAACGGCGGAAGTTATACGGTCCAAAATTTCCACAGACTAATCAACATCAGAGAAAAATAGAACAAAACATCGGCGATATAAAAAGCAGTGTGGCGGACAGTTAGTCTACTCTGGAGCCACAACGGTGGAACACAATCATCCCACAGCTTCCGATCAGAGTCAAAACATTCTAGAAAACATCGCAAAACAAAAATTTGAAACAATAAAACCGCGTGATCGGCAAAAGAAACAACTAATCATCGGTCCAATCTCTATTTGTCCTCTGAAATAGCGGCGACTAAAATTCCATTGCAAACCTCGACCAAACTTCGACAATGATAAAACAACATGAAACTTGCTAAGTTCCATAGTCCAAAGCATTTGCAGGCACAAACAATTTCTCGAAAAGTAAGAAAACAGCTGGCCTCAAACAATCCAAACGTGTAGCAGAGTGGGAACAAAACTGTCTTCAACAAAATCAACAAGGAGGGTCCAATTTTTTTTAGAAATTTGGGAAAACGTTGCAGCTGCAACAATTGGCGGCTAACTGGTGAACCCAGATCTTTGAACAAACTCTTCCTTAAGTAACAGACTGTTTAGCAGTAAAACCGACATGTTGAATTCTTCTAGATGTCTAGATTTCCATAGTGGCAAATATATGTACTTTTAATCATTGATTATAGTCCAATTTTAGGAAAATGGAACCCAAAATCTTAAAGTCAAGATAACTCTTTTGAGGCTAAGTAGATGATTTTCATTTTACCCCTGTCCTTGGGTAGCTTCCAGCTTATACACCATAGGATTGTAACACATGGTAAACAAAAATATTCATTTGTTCCCCCTTCCGATGCCATTTGGCACTTTTGTGTGTTTGTGGACCTTTTGTCCTTTTGAGTCCTGCTCGTGCCTTTCTTTATGAATTTTATTCAGGCTCTTCTATCCATAGTGTCCTTTTGTGTGAGAGATGCATTTAATTTTCATCTCACAAACGGAGAAGAACTTTTGGCAATCTGTACTCATATGATTCAGTACTTTGTTTCGATAAATATCGCTTTCTTAGGAGTTTTGACTCTTATTAGCCTTTTAGCTTTCAATTCTTGGCATGGGATCATTTATATATAATATATTGTTTACCATGCTTCCTTTCCATGGGTCTTTTGTTGTCACCCCCTCAGACATTTTTAGATGTGAAATGGATGGAGCCTCAAAATAGTATTCCAGACCTTTTGATCCTGAGTTATTTTACAGGATTACGCCAGACTTCAATGTGTTCATAACCATTTAGGAAAACTACTTACTAGAAGAAATTCCATCAGATTCAAACAATAAGATATAGTCTAATACCCAAGGATCTCAATTAATCCAGAACTCTGATGTTTTCCGTGCAACCAAAAGTTTGGCTCTTTTATTGAAATCAAAAGAAATCTAAACTAAAAACAAAAACAGAATGAAATAAATCAAAGTGGACAAACAAATCAATTTATTTATGTACAAAACAAAAATAAAAACAAAAAATCAAGAAAAATAAGGTTTAAGAACTAAACCATTTACTGGTAAATTCTACTCCCATCCCTATAAATCCTGCAATTTATAGGTTGAGGGGCCAAGTTTTGCTGCAATCTGGAAAGGGCCTACTCATAACTGTTGAAACTTCGTGTGCTTTCCCTTCTCATCATGTAGGTGATCCCACTTAAGAACCAAGTCTCCCACTTCAAATTATTTTGTTCTAGCTTTGTGCTTATCAAACCACCTTTTCACTACCTCCTGTTGTTTCTTAAAACGTTCTCTGGCTTTGGATCTAGACTCCTCCACCTTCAAAAGATTATAGATTCTTATTTGCAAGACTTCATTATCTGAGCCTCTTGACTCCTGAGCTATTATAGAAGAGGGTAGCATAATATTGGGGGGCAGAATGGCCTCTTTTCCATAAACAAGGGTATATGAAGACACACCTAAGGAAGTCTTGGGTGTGACCCTATCATCCCAAAGAGCGTTTGGTAATGCTGAATGCTAACTTCTCTAGTTTTTTATCATAGTCTTTTTTAAGATTCTTGTTTGTAGATTCTGCCAAACCATTTCCTTGTGGATAATAATTTGTATAATAATGCAACTTAATTCCTTTTTGATGAGCAAATGTAGTTAATCTAATAGAGGAAAAATAAGTAGCATTATCGAAAACTATAGAAATTGGAACCCCAAACCTGGTCATAATATGATCTTGCAAGAAGTCCATGACCGCATCTTCATTCACTTTACGCAATGGAATGGCTTCAACCCATTGAGTGAAGTAATCGGTTGCCATTAGAATATAATTATGTTGCAAGGAATAATTTGGTTTTATCTCTCCAATGATATAAATTCCCCATTGCTCAAACAATTCTGTTATCACCACAGGCTTTAATGGTCCTGCTACTTTAGCTTGTCTTCCTCCACACCTTTGGCAGATATCGCACTTTCTGACATGGGAATGTGCATCCTTGAATAGTGTGGGCCAATAGTATCCAGCTCTGAGGATTTTATGGGCTGTCGTATCTCCGAAAAAATGACCTCCAGCAGGCCCACCATGTAACTCTATCATGAACTTCCTCGCATATTCCTTCTCTAAGCACCTAAGAAGAACTCCATCATAATTATTCCTGAACAATATTCCTTCAACGATATGATATGAAGCTTATTTGAGACGTAGTGCTCTTCTTTGCTTAGAATTCCAATGTTATGGTAACAATCCATCCTAAAGGTAATGCACAAGGTCTCGATACCAAGAATTTGGAGCTGTGAAAAGAGGACATACATCCATCAAATGTAAATTAGCTTCATTTTCCTAGTTATTTTCTTCATTGTCTTTACTTTCAGTCATTAGTTTGCACAATCCTTTCCCTTTAACTATGGAAGCTGGATTGAATTTGAGGTCATGCTCCTGTAAAGCTGTTACCCAGTTGCCTCTTCTTTATCCTAATTCTTTTTGTACGAAAAGAGACCTCACAGCTGGGTGTGGAACTATTACCTTTGTCCGGTTCTTAAGTATATACAGCCTGAATTGTTTTACTGCTTTGAAGACTATGTAAGCTTGTTTATCCACAGCTGGGTAATTCAATTTGTCCCCCTGCAGACCAGTGCTCATAAATGATATGGGGAACTCATCTCCCCCATCTTCCTTCTAGGTAAGCACCGCTGCTAGTGAATCGTCAGATGCGAAAGTGTACAAAATAAAATCTTTCTCAAAATCTGGACTTTTAAGGGAGGGTGCATGAGCAACAGATGTATTTATTTTACTAAATGCATTCTTCTCTACATCATTCCACTTGAAACGTACACTTTTTTTCACCATTTTTTGCAAAGGTTTAACAATTTGAGTGAAATTCGGCACAAACCTTCGCACGAAATTTATTATCCCCATAAATGATTGCATGCCTATTTTATTATGGGGTAAGGGAATCAGTTCGATAGCTTTGATCCTCTCTGGTTCTATGGAGATCCCCTTCTTACCTGGTAGCTTTCCTTCTGTAACAACAAACACACACTTTTTGGGGTTCAACGAGATACCATATTTTCGGCAACGCTCGAAAATCTGTTTTAGATGAAATGCATGTTCATCTCTCTTCTTTGAAAAGATTGTGATGTCATCGAGGTATACTACAACACTGCGGCCAATCAGACTACAGAAAGCTATGTCCATAGCCCTTTGGAAAGTAGCTCCAGCGTTTATGAGTCCAAAGGGCATCCTTCTATAAGAAAAAGTCCCCCCATCTTGTTCTGAATGTAGTTTTAAGTCTATCTTCTTCAGCTACTAACACTTGATTGTAGCCAGAGAATCCACCTAATAAAGAAAATAACTCAGAACCCGAAACCATTTGCAATATCTGTTCCATGGGTGGGACTGGATAATTGTCTTTATCCGAAGCGCAATTTAAGTTTTTGAAATCCACACATAGTCTAATTTCTCCAGTTTTCTTTCTTACTGGCACCAAATTTGAAACCCATTCCAAGTGTCTAACCTTGAAGATAATTTTAGCATCCAACTTCTTTACTTCATTCTGAATTAGAGGCTCCAGTTTTGGATGCATTTTCCTCAAAGGTTGTTGATAGGGCTCGACTCCAGATCTGATAGGGATAACATGCTGAATAATATTGGTGTCATATGTATTCAGATCTTCATATGTCCAGGAAAAAACATCTTTGTATTGATTGAATAGACTAATGAACTTATTTCTTTCACCTGGAGAGCAACACTTTCCCAAATTCACATATTTAGGCTCAATTTCAGTTCATAAATTAATCAATTCAAACTGTAGAGACGAGCTATGAGTCTTAACATTTACTGGCCTTCTGAATTTATTGTTTAGATCAAACATCTGCTCTAAAGTCCTGACTCCTTTAGGAATAAAATTATTGAATTTTAGCTCGGCTTGATGTACTTCATCATCAATGATTGCCCCTTTGAAGGTTTTTTCATTTGTCAAACATTCCAGAACCTGTTGATCATCATCAAAAACTCGTAAATTGGTAATCATATTTGGAACCAAAGGTCTAAAAAGCAATTCAATAGAACACCTGTTATTAGAGGGCACAAGCCTCGCAGCTGAGGTGGCTAACAAGTCAGCTGCTGCATTCTTAAGTCTAGGAACCAATACAATATTAAATGCATGAAAACATTTAAGCAAATCCCATACTTCATTTTGATAAGGTTTTAAATGAGGGGAAATGCAATGTATTTGATTTTGAATCTGTTTTACAATTATTTCAGAATCCCCATACACTTTCAGATTTTCTACTTTCAATTCAATTGCTTTTCTTAGTCCCTGAACTAATGCTTCATACTCGACTGTGTTATTGGTGCATTCAAACTCTAACCTACATGAAAGAAAATGTTTATTTTTCTTAGGATCAATCAGGACATAGCCAGCTCTTGATCCTTCCAAAGTTTTAGACCCGTCAAAGAAAAGCGTCCAAAAGTATCCTACCACTACTGTACATGAATATACAACTATAGATAAGTCTACTATTTTACAATCAATTTCATCAGCCTATGAAAACCAAAGGAGATCAGGCTGAGATTCTAATGTACCGCTAGCTTCTTCCGCTTGATAGTTTCCCGGTTCTAGCTCAATGAAGTAATTTCCCAAAACATAATTCACTGGTTCATTCTTACCCTCTAACTGAGTGACATTGTGTTTCATGTGGGGATCTCTTAAAACTTTGATTTGATTTGGGATTCCTTTATAAGGTAGCCACATATGTGACTAGTCTGAAGAAAAATATCCATTTAGCTTTGCTGACCAATCTCTACTCAAAACAAGTCCATAAGCCTCAGGCATGTTTTCTACTACAATATCAATGAATTGACATACCTTATCATTTGAAGATAAGCGAATGAGAACATCCTCCATTTCCCCAATTACCTTCACATTTGTTTTTTCCAACTAAATGACCTTCCAGGTAGATGGTTTAGGCTATCCATTTATCTTCTTGTAGATCGACAACATCATAACATTTACTGATGCCCCCGAGTCTACTAGATAGTTGTGCACGTTGTGATTGAAAATTTCAAAAGTAAGGAGAAAAGGTGGAGTCTTGCATTTAGGATTACCTCCCGCGCTTGCTTCACCAATTTCTTCTTCTTAGGGTTGATTGTCAGTGGGAAGCTTCTCCTCTGGTATCTCAAGTGCTTTCAATAACTTTTCTTTCTGCTGTGGCACATTACACATCTCAAATAACGAAATATTTTCCTTTACCTTTTTGATATCCTCCACAATGTCGTAATCCATCTTATGTTCTGTGAGATTCATTTTCACATTATTGATCTTCTCTTCAATGGGCTTAGTAGGCATATTGATCTGCTTTAGATTTTGATTGGTAATGGTAAACTCCAGAATTTTATTAGCTGAGGTGTTTTTTTGAAATTTCTTTACATTCTTTTGAAGTCTCTTAATCTTCGGGAGGATAAGACTGTTTTCTTTAATCAACCCTTGGCTGATCGTTGTCACATTCATTTCTGAGATATCTTCATGTCTCATATCCTTTTCTTCTTCGGTATCAAACAATGATACACAGTCCCATACAACCATGGCATCATCCTCTTGTTTTTCTGTTAATTTATTGTTATCTTTTCCCTCTTCATCATTATCCTCAGTTAATTTGGAATCCAACAACTGATTTATTACCAATGTATTTGAATTTATCCATTGAGGAATTTTTTTTTCAGAATGGGGTTGTTGGTGGAAAGTGAAAAAGTTATCCATCCCTACCTCTGTTAAGTTCATCAATGTAGGACTGTGTGGAGGGGGTTGGGATTGATTGTTACCCTCTTTTTTCTTGTAATAAGGCTTATAGAACTTCTGGGCTTCCTTTTCCTTTTCCAAGTCTATTATTCTGTTAGAGAGCTTCTGCATCATCTTTGTCATTCCTTTGAAATCATGTGATTGTTCCTCTTTAGGCATAGTAAATAACAAAGCTTTCCTCCCAACATTTTTTCCCCTGACTGCTCAGGATAATCATCGATGCTTTCCTTTTCAGCCTCCACTCTCTTCGCTTCTTCATAAGTCTCTACTAGCGTAGGTTTGGCTTTCATTTTGGAAAACATAGCCAAATCGGGCCCTAGAGCTGAAGTATAATACTCAATCAGAAATTTATCCAAGGGATTATCAATTTCAGAAAAAAAATTCTTAAGATAAGCTACAAATCTTTGGGTAAAACTATGCACCTTTTCTTTTCTTTCTTTCTTTAAATCACACAGTCCTTTCATGAGAGCCGCATCAGTTTTTTGGGTTGCATATTTGCTTCTAAATATCCTTTCAAAGGTATCCCAATCTAGGATTGAATTAGCAGGAAGACCAAAATACCATGGAGCTGCTGCTCCTTTAAGGGCATGTGGAAAAATTCTGCAGACTATGTCTTCGTATTCTCCATCCTTTAACCCTTCTATGGCCAAATAGAAACTTTGCAAATGGTCATCTACTAAAATCTTCTCATTAGGGTCAAACTTGGGTAGCATATTCTCAAAATATTGAGGTAATTCATGCAACGGAGGTGCTAAGTTTAGAGGTGATCTGGCTTTCCAAGCAAGTGGTGGATTTGGTGGGTTAGGTGGTTGATTTACATTTACGCCTGCCATGAGTCTAGGTGGAGAGTGAGGTGGTGATGGAACAAGATTATGCATAGGAGAATAGTAAGGTGTGTTTGGGCCTACTTGATTCAAAGGCAGAACAACTTCCTGTAATGCTACTTCCACTAATTCTTCCAAATCTCCGACCAACACAGAATCTTCCAAAATAGGACGGTCTTTCTTCTTGTATTCTCTTCAAGGTAAATCAAGGATAGTGGGTAATCCTCCAATACTCTTCACATATGCTCTAGTGTGTCTCCTTAGATCATTAACTACTTGGTTGTCCACATAAAACAAATGTTCTCTATTCTCTTCAGTATTCGGATCAGGAAGTAAACTGCTTTCAAAACTATCATTGGTGGAGTAACTTCGAGGAAATGGATTTCCCCGTACAGCCATGCACTAGTGGCCCTCCTTGTAGCACCAAAAACTATTGAGGCCTGGAAAATCACAGGCAACAACGGCAAGGGATTCTCCCCAGTCAACGTTCCCAACTAGCCCATGATTTTTTGGTATGGGGAATCCGTCTGGTTTGCGGTCTGGCTATCGTAGGTCAAGTAACAAAAATAAAGGGTTGTACCGGTTGCGGCCCGGTCCACTGTGTATATTTTTGTATTTTTTAAAATTTAAGTATGATATGCAAGTGCCTATCTAACATGTAGATTGATAAAGAATACGAGGAGCGATCACAATGTGATGCGCAGGTTCTTACCTCTCGTCTTAAACTCTCTGGCATCTAAATCACACACAACAGAAAACAAGACTAACTAAGTTGTCCCTAGGGAGAAAGACTATCAATTAATCAGTAATGTATTACTGCTCATATGTTAAGATAAATCACAGATAGCTGTTCTTAGAATCAAAACACATAAACATGAATAGAGATATGCACAACAAGATAGCTAGTCGTTTGTTAAAACATTCATTACTCATAGTGAAAATTATCATAAAATAAACCAGAGAACATTCATACGAAGAACATAGGTTCAAAAAGTTAGAACGATCTCACAGTTAATGAAACACAACTAGAAATGAAATAGTTCCCCTTCAACATTGTTCATTTCACCACATTTGAACATTCCACACAGCACTTTCTCCAACAAGCAAAATTGTAATTATATTATTGCAAAACGAAATAGTTCCTCTTACAACAAGTTTTTCACAAGTCTCACTAGGAAAAATCCCCATCTTCCCTCTAACTTTCGTATATTTATACAAAAACTAGCCAAAACCTTTGAGTTGCCTCCCAACCGTTTTAATCTCATAGTTTTGTCATTTTGTGAATGCTCATGATTCAGACATTACGTTTCAGATAAACACTTTTATGAAAATGGGACCGGCTTGGTAACTGATGAACTACCCAAGCTTGAGCCTTTGCTCTCAATGATTATGCTTCGTAGTCCGATGCTCCTTTTGATATCCTGTTAGTCTTAGACTTTCGTTTTCTTCTTTATGCTTCATCTTTTTCTTTCTTCAACCAATTTCCATTTTTGTAGCAGTAGTCATCAACTGAATATAGAAAAATCTCCTAGGTTTTCCTGCAATCAGACAAACAACTCATCATTCATCCGGACTACCTTCAACAAACATAAACCAAACTACCAATCAAACCAGCGTTAAAAGTAAAATTGGTACTGCGTTTTCAACGTGAAAATCTCAACTTGATAAAAACAAAGGAACATTTTGCCACTCATGGAACCAGTTACAAGCTCATAACAATGGCGAGAAAACGATCAGGAATCGGGCATATAAAAATCCCCATCGGTGAATCGGAACACTTGACATTGGTTGGTTAGTTCACTGGAACACTGCAACGGCGGGTGACCCATGGTCTAGGGGTTTCAGAGCACAAACCAAACGTTGGCGAGATAAAACATTAGAAGAGGGCGTCTACACATCGGATATTAGATCTACTACAGCATCAGATGGTTAGTATGCTACATATCCGCAAAGGCGGAAGTTATACGGTCCAAAATTTCCGCAGACTAATCAACATCAGAGAAAAATAGAACAAAACATCGGCGAAATAAAAAACAGTGTGGTGGACAGTTAGTCTACTCTGGAGCTGCAACGGTGGAACACAATCAGCCCATGGCTTTTGATCAGATTCAAAACATTTTGGAAAACATAGCAAAGCAAAAATTTGAAACAATAAAACTGCGTGATCGACGAAAGAAACAACTAATCATCGGTCCAATCTCTATTTGTCCTTCAAAATAGTGGTGACTAAAATTCCATTTCAAACCTCGACCAAACTTCGACAATGATAAAAAAACATGAAACTTGCTAAGTTCCACAGTCCAAATCATTTGCAGGCACAAAAAATTTCCCGAAAAGCAAGAAAACAGCTAGCCTCAAACAATCCAAATGTGTAGCAGAGTGGGAACAAAACGGTCTTCAACAAAATCAACAAGGAGGGTCCAAATTTTTTTACAAATTTGGGAAAACGTTGCAGCTGCAACACAACCATTTGATCTGAAGTTGTTTTCTCAAAGCATGGTTATTTTTGTTTCAAGCACAAGCACTGTTCCAGAATCAAGCATGGAGATTTTGTCTACTGCACCTATTAGGGAAGATATTATAGAATTTGTCTCACAAATAGAACCAATCATAGAATTTGCTTTACAGTCGGACTGACCCACCCATAAAAAAGGAAACACTTTAGCCATGGAACTGGTCACAAACCAATAAGTACATCTCCACATGATGCTGAAGAAATATGAGCTGGCTCGGCTAGCTTGTTTCCTGGTTATGTTCCACCAATTCTAATGGAGGAACCTAAAGCTATTATTGGAAATAATGCCAAATATCATTTGGTAAGGTTAGCCACACCAAAATGAGTCCTTATGATGATGGACATTATTCCAAATTTGAAGAAGATGGGGTTTATCGACCATGAATTGCAGAAGTTTCCTAAACTTGAGATGAAGTTTTATATGACCACTGTTTGAGAGAATGAGGGTGGACCTATTCATATGGTCCTGATGGAATGGGTGAGGGGATTGCATAAATATGGATTATTGTCGCTGATGCATATGCCACATTTTAGTTGCACAACAGAGGTGAACACGTGTGTGAAACAGATGTTGGTTTGATTTCATGGATGATTTCTATGGCTAGATAAAAAATATCAGTAGACGTCGAGATAATAACATCCATCATAGGACTTACTTTTACAGGGGTTGACCTAATGACCTTCTTCACTGGAAAGGACCAGGATGCTTCCCTTACTAATAGGATGAAGGAGAAATACAATTTATCAAGAGATAAGAGATGCTTTGTCATCGCCTCTATCAATGACACTATTGTTAAGTTCACTACTAAATTTTTATCTAGCAAGTTGTTGTGGAAGATGTGATCGAACCAATGCATAGTTGGAACAATCATTGTGGTAGAGCAGTGTGCAACAGGCATCTAGATGAACTGGTCGACATATTTGTTGAATGAGTTGTTAGTATATGTTGTAGATGCGCAAGAAAAGGGTAATCCCTTTAATTATTCATGGCTTTTGATTTTAATTTCATTTTTTGCATAGAAAAAACCGCTGAACTACCAAGGAATAGATGTCCCTGTTCCATGCTAAGGAGCAAGATACCAGAATATATGGTATGGTAAGAACGATCCCCAAAGGAAAGGAGATAATAATGTCAAACTTTATTTCCAAGGAGAGGAACTTAGGTATTTTATTCAAAAACAGGAAATAATACCATAGGAAACCATCCAATGGTTTCACAATATTATAAGGTTTTCAGTCGGGGCTCACCATATACTTTTACAGTCGTAAAAAGGCACATAGAATTAGTGGTTATCTATGTAGTTTCAGCTATCTACTGAAGAAATTGAAGTGATTATTTAGGATTGGCCTAAAGAATGGAGACAACCTATCGTAGAGGATCAAATATCTGTAGAAATTTAGCCACAAAGGATGACACATCAGAGAATAAGAATGGAGATCAGGGAATAGATACAACATCAGAATAAATCCCAAGAATCTCTCCCTATGATAGCAGAAGTGAATCTAGTGTGACCCCGATATATCCAGAGTTGGTGGATAAAAGAAGACGATTTGAAAAATTTGGGAAGAGTCATAAGAAGAGGAAGGTCGACAAGACAACTGGAATTTTTGTTCATACCAATGATGACAACAACCTTATTTCATATCGAATGGAGGAAGTAGCGAGTCAAAGTTAAAAAAATATGGATGAACACCACACCGAATTGGTAAGCAACATTATAGATTTACGGCAGATGTTTTGTACCGCAATATAGGAATTTATAGTAGTGGTTGATCGGGAGACGTATTCGACTGTGTCACAGGAAGAAGTAGTCCCATCAAAAGAGAGATCTATCGAAGTACCGTCGACACCTACACAAAGAAAAAATCAAGTGATTGCTAAAGCAACTGACTTAGGAACACAGGGACACAATGTCGTGATCAAGGATATTGATTAGGTAAATTTGATTTTTCTGTAATACCAATTTATCTACTGCATAAGATCCAACAGGATGCAGTAGAATAAATTAAGACAATAGAGCGTGAGATATTTTTCCAGCTCAAACATTCTAAGAATACCATTTCGTTGTTGAAGAATAAAGTTAAAAAGGGAAAGAAAAAAGAAAAAACTTGGCAGGAAGATAGGAAGAGACTGGATGAAGTTGTTACGCTTACTTGCAGTAATTTTGTTGATGAAGGGATTACACCTAGATGTTCTTCAAGGAAAAAAAAATTGACTTGGTGAGGTAGTTGACAACCTCTAAAAGTGAGTCATAGAGATGGAAATAAATATGAATCCCATTACACCTCTTGAGGTATTGGAAGCTCGATGCAATTCAGTAAAGGAAGCTACACATAAAATTCAGGAGGTCAAAGCACTTCGTGCCAAGGGATATGAATAGGTTTCTCGATCATGGGAAGCCTTGATAGATGATGCAGAACTAGAGAAGGTCATAGAAAAACTTCACACTACTGAAGAATATTTTAATAAATTGAAGGTTGACTCAATTGAAGAAATTTCCACCTATGAAAAAATGAGAAAGGTTGTAGAATTGAAAATCTTACAATGGCAAGTAGCCAGACTGTAGACACACAAATAAAAGAGAATTGATTGTGTCATAGAGCTACATTTGTAAGTAGAAAAGGATACAAGAATTATTATCACCTTGTAATTTTCCTATGGTTGTGGTAGGAAGTCACAAGGGTAACCATTTCAAACCAATATTTAGACTGTATTCTAGCCACTATAGTTAGAAAGGGCTCTCTCTTTTCACTGAAACATTCACATATACATATGGATTTAAGCAAGCATTCAGAAGGATATATTTTTGAAGGGAACAGGATATTTGCAAATTTAAATATGGTGAAACAAACAGATAAGAAATACCATTGGGAAATGGAGTCATAGCTTGTAAATATTCAAGGGTCTTAAAGCTATAATGAGTTGTGATTTTCCTATGAAATCTAAGGAAATGTGGCTATTATGTTCAATCAAATTATCTTGAAGTGATGACAGATGGAAATGAGGAAAGAGCCCAGTGAAAACCAGGGGAATCTATCAAAGGATGAATCTCTGGGAACAACTTTAGCAGAAATATAATAGGGGACAATAAATAAAACAGAGCACCTATCCGTGGATGACTTCTATCACAGTCATTACCAACACATAACAAATACGATTTCTGATGGAATTACAGTCATTACATAACATATAAAAAATGAATTCCTTGCATACAACCTAGAAATGTATTGGAAGAAAGCACATACATGAAAATGGAAATACGCGAAGACAGACTGAACATGAAACAACTTGATGAATGTCAAAAAACTCAGAGCATACTTTTAATTAAATCTTCCAAGAAAATAACAGAGCTACAAAACCCGAGCGCTAAGGCTTCTGAATGAAAGTTATCAACCCTTTCTTCCTTAATTGAGGCTACATTTATAGTGTTATGGGATCCCAAGACCAACCTCGAAACAGAGCTGAATTCAGTTACAAAATTGGGAATCAATCCTAAATCATTATTTCAAATCCTAACAAACTCCTAAGGTGGAATATTCACCATGATTTACACATAAAACGTGAAATATGAGGTAACATACACGCTGGATAAAAAATGGTAATGTAGTGTGTGGGATGTAGCCTTGCTTGATTGAAAACGATGTTTTAGAGCATCTATTAACGGTTTTACTCTCCCAATAGAAATATGAAACATCTAATTTGTCCATGCTCCATCTCCATTTTGCACATATACTGATATGTTTCCTCCTTGCACCTTTGATCATGCGAAATAAACCATAGTCGTAGATCTCTTCTATGATAAATATCGATCATCCCATGATGTGGCCCTTACACGATTTCACGATCCCTTATCTTGTTAACCTTCACAAAAAATTCCATCGCGGCACCAACTTGGACCGTATATCCCATCAGCGCCATGATCTCCACTGTCCAAAATCATAGTGTCTACAATATTTTGCAGCGCCTCCTCTTGCTAAAATTCATGCAACTTCCCCTCACAAAATAAATTTTAGCTGTTGATCATCTCTCTACCAAATCTTCATCATCCAGAGGTGCAGGGTCTACCAACATTTCATAGTGCCTCCTCCTGCTAACCTCCGTGCATCTCATCCTTAGATATGGCTCGCTCAAGATCATGGTTGTTCAACTGTGTGGGTCCTACAATATTTCATGATCCCAACATGGCTTATCCTCTGTGTAGTTGTCACCATGAAATCCACTTTCATAGTGTATCTTCAACATATTTAGATATCAGTCGTTGAAACCTGAAGAATATAACAAATTTCGCAATCCTCCACAACTTTTACAAACTGTGCATCTCTGCTCGGTGAAATATTCCTCAACCGTCGATCTTCTTTGTTATGTATCTACGTGGTTCATATTCACCACCGCATAACCTATAGAACCTTATTTACATCCTTCAAGGTCCTATGATAAGGAATTTTTGGACCTCGTTCCTTCTTTTTATTGGCCTACTTCCATGTCAGCTGTTTAGTCCAAAATAGTGCTAACACCTCTGCAAAAGATCTTCAATATTTAGTACTGGTGGAAATCAGGTTCTAACAGCGGCTCCAACTCAGGGATGCTATCCTCTCTGTGAGGTATCAAAGAACTCTGTAGACCAAGTTCCTTATCCATTGGGCTACTCCCAATCTTGCCTGAAATTTTGAAACTTTGTTTTAGTGTCTACAACTCCAAAAATTTCCTAAAAAGAAAAACCAAATGACAGCACCTCTTGGGGACCTTACTACCTTCACCTCAGGCTTTAAGTCCGTCAAAGAGTTGTCAACACATGAAATGTTTAAAATAAATGGTATATACAATGACAATGGGGCTGAACTTACTTTACAGAAAATAATGTTTGAGGAGCCTCCCATTTACAGGAGCTTCAGATACTAGACCACCCTACATCGCATCCAATACATATGTATTCTTTCCTCTGAAGGAAACAATTTTATAAGGTTCCTTCAATAGGTGATCAAACTTACCATGCTTCCTTTTCTCCTAATGTGGTGCATCACACTGCAAAACTACATCTCCCAACTGGAAATCACCAGGCTTCATCCTTCTGTAAAATATTTATTTTATTTTCTCCTGAAATTTCTGAGTTCTGTCAAATAACTACTCCCTCTACTGTTGTAGTTCAATAAACTAATACATCCTCCTCTGAGCTATATGTGTTTATGTTTCTTCTTCCTATATCAATTTAATCACTGGAAATATCAGGGAACTAGGAAAAATCACTTCAGATCCATAAACCAGCTGGAAAGGTGAGGTGCCAATGGTCTTCTTCACGCTGATCCTGTCAGCCCATAAAGCATGAATCAATTTCATGTGTTATGCCTTCTTGCTATCCTGCAACATCTTCTTGATGATTCTCATGAGGCTCTTATTTGAATATTTTTCTATCCCATTTCCTTGAGGATTGTACGTAGTGGAATGTCCCAACTGTATGTGATATTTGAAGAAAAACTCGACCATCTTCTTAGAATTGAATGTAGGAGCATTTTCGGTGATTATCTTCCTAGGCACCCCAAATCTTGATAGGATATGCTCCTATTGAAACTGCATGATCACTGTATCGGTAGCTTGTCTTGTGGGGATGGCCTCGATCCATTTACTGAATTAGTTAGTGGCAGTGAGGATCCACCTTTGTTGTCCTGAGGAAGATGTATTTATTTCTCCAATGAAATATATCCCCCATTGATGGAAGGGGGCTTCAACCTATATGGTTTTCAAAGGAAATGGTAATAGATTCCTTCTCCCCTAAAAAATATGACATTTGTGGCAGGCAGCAACTTTCTTGTGAGTATTGGAGAAGATGGTGGGCCAATAAAACCATGCCCTCATGGTTTTTTTTACAGTGGCCTTCCAATAGTGATGGACTCCACATTCTCCTGCATGGAATTCCTCAATGATCCTCTTTTCCTCTTGCTCATCCACATAGTTCAGCAGCACCCCTCCTCGCTCCTTCCAATACAATTTTCTATCTAAGATGCAAAATCTAGATGCTTTATGCTTGAGAAATTTGGCCCTTTTCCTGTCCATACCCTGTGGGTCTTGTATATGTTTGTTGGCCTACTTGTCTTTACTCTCATGACCCAGGTTCAATAGATCCACGAAACCAACAAAACACCCAAAGACATCGGCCCGAAAAAGCAAGCTTAGTCGAAAACACTTGCGAGGCAGGAGTAGTCTCACCTGATATATCTTAATGTGTAACTGTGATCCAGGGGGTCATTCATCTTTAAATATATACTGATCCAAGATAAAGAGGAAATGGTACAATGGAAAAAGAAAATGGTACAATGGTAGCTAGGTTTGGTAAAACTCAAGGCTTCATCACCTTTGAACATGGGGTCAATGCATTTCAAGATGTTTAATGGTTCTTAGCTATGATAAAAAAACATATCTAAGCTTAACCTTATCCCATGGGTCGGCTCTTAAAGGGTTGTTGCTTGCCCACATGTCCCGAAACTAATGTTTATTGCACGGTTGGATTGGCGGAACATTTGGCGGGACTCCCTTTATATCCATATTTGGCGGAGCTTTCTTTGGCTGTTATAACATTTGATCCGTTGCTATGTTTGATATAACATTTGGTTCCATCTTGACATATGAGTAACGCTCTGGTAGGTATCATATTTGGCACAGTTTTGTTGCCACGTGGGATAGTATGAACAGCCTGTTGGTAACGTTACGGGGATGGAACGGTCGGTGATGATGAATGAGTTGGCATTTGGCAGGAGGATGCAGAACAGACTCTTTGGTAACGTTTTGGCAAGTCGAACCGGTGACGATTCCTCCCACTGAACGCTTCAACAGCTCGCTTCTAGCCACGATACAGGGGCAGCTTTATATTCCAGTTTTCAGCTAGTACAAAAAAAAAGAGTTTGTTGTAATTGTTCCAGATGCTGTTAGTGTAAAGTCGACCATTCTCTGTTACATGTGGGCTTCTTTGCCTTTTGAAGACCCGATTGTAATTTCCAGAGAGGAGTCTTGAAGAATTTCTGTTCAGCCTTCTGTTTTACAGTTTGCGGTAGTTAATTTTGACAGAGACAAAGGATAGTAGGAGAGTTTTTGCTGCAATTTATCCAGAGTGCTGTTTTGTATTTAGAAGTTGACCATTTCTCTGTTATAGTTTGGCTTCGTTATCTTTTGAAGTCCAAGTTTTAAGTTCCAGAGAGGAGGTCTTGAAGACTTCCTGTCCAGCATTCTGTTTCTGCAAATGTTGAGGTTGATGCCAGAACCATTTGTACCATTTTAAAGCCATTAATTGGATCGGTTCCCATTGGAGAGGGACCCGAAGACATAGCCCAATGAAGGGGGTGAACTCCGTTATCAACCTCTATTTATGACTCTAGTTCTGTGTTTTCTTCTTGTATCTATCTATCAGTGTTGTGGTTTTCATTCCTGTTCTAAGCATTTAATTTCTATTAATGTTGTTCCATTAATTAACCTGTTGCACGCATTCTTTTACAACAAACTTTTAATGCACTAAAGTTGAGGTCCTACGGATCATATTTTGGTATCAGAGCTGGTTGACTGTTGTGCAAGTTTGTGAATGCTTACCAGGTCCAGGTTAAATCTTGGTGAAGGAGAATTAGTTGAAGGAGATCCTGAGATTAGCTCCAGGAGAACATTGTCAAGAACCATGTCTTCTCCACAAAGGGAAGAAGAAGGACATACCGAACGGGAAAAACCTGTCATTTCTGAAACTGAGTTTCTAGAGGCTTTTATGAGCATGAAAGCCATGATGGAAATTCTACTCGATGAGCGAGCAGAAAGGAAGAAGAAAGAAGAAGGATCTTCATCCAGAGATGCAGAAGTGAAGCCGGAAGAAAAGGGTAAAGGAGTAGGAGGTGATGGTGATCCTCCTGATACTAATCAGAATTTTTCTTCTTCTCATACTTCTCATTCAAATAATGCAAGTCATAATATGCCTTATTTCAAATTGGATGTAAAATTTGAATTACCTATTTATAATGGAGATGTAGATGTTGAAAAATTAGACAATTGGATCAAGCAGCTTGAAGTATATTGCAGGGTGCAGGGCATTAATGATGACCCTTCCAGGATTCAATTGGCCACTTTGAGAATGAGTGGAATGGCTCTTACTTGGTGGGAGAGCAAGATTCAGCAAGATCTTCGAAAGAATGGTAAAATTATTTCAGTTTGGAATGAATTCATTGAAGTATTAAGGAAGCAATTTTATCCTTTAGGTCACATGCAGTAATTAATAATGAGCTGGAAAACTTTTAGACAAGCTAAAGGACAAAGCATTCAGGAATATACTCATGAGTTTAGAAAGAGGGCTATTGCATTGAATGTTGCATTGGATACGCAAGAAACTCTTCTTAAATATATTGGTGGCATGCATTCTTATTTGCGACATACTTTGTTGATGTTTAACCCCAGTAATTTGGATGATGTATGTGTTCAAGCTACACATTTAGAAGCTAGGGGTAAGCATGATGATGATTCGTTTATGAAGAATTCATCTAAATTTGACAACAAAAATAAAAGCAAAGATAAGGGAAAGGAAACAGCTACCATCACGAAGGAGG
>LPNX010731805.1:974186-1012822 GCA_001517045.1 Pseudotsuga menziesii | reverse complement strand
CTTGGGAGTCCATATTTGTATGACCGGAAAGTAGTCTTTTATAGAGAGCAGAACAAATATCATCTCTTTAAAGGTGGTGTGGAATATATTGTTTGTGCACATCTTATGAAAACAAATCTGGCATTAGTCACTACAAGCCAAATGAAAATGATAGTGAATGCTAGTAGGAAGTTTGCATTAATGGCAGTTAAATGTGAATCATTGGAAAGTGGTAAATCGCTTAATAGAGATGTACAACATGAAGTGCAGTTGCAGCAAAGCATGCCTCTTCCAACTCTTGGCATGAATCAGATGATTATGCAAAAGACTGTTCATGATTATTTGCACCACATGCAGTGCATTAAATCTCTTTTTGAGACTTGTTTTTGTTATCTATTGAAGTCACATGTAGACTTTTCTTTTGGCACAAAATATGTGAGAGGTGGACATCATGATGCAAAGGAAACCGTGCAGCAGATAGTGCAAGAACAGCAGGAGACGAGTCAGGCAATTTGCAAAGCCAGACATGAAAATCATCATCCTTTTGAAGTTGAAAAACAAATTTGGTTGCAGATCACCAAGGGAAGATTGAAAGGTAAAAAGCTCAATTTTGTTTATGATCGTTTTGAGATCTTTGAAAAGAAGTGTAAACATTCTTTATGTTTGAGCTTATCTCCAGTTGCATATGCAAAGAATTTGAAATGGTATGAACCTCCTTTGGTCATGGACAAGGAGACTAATATGCAGATTCTAAGCAAGGCAGGATGTATGGAGATTGGAATGGTGAGGAAGTGGTACCCTCACCTACCGGAAGGATGATCTAGGCTTCTGGAGGTCCAAAAGCTCTCCAATGGGGAGGAATGATACAGGGGGTCATTCGTCTTTAAATATATACTGATCCAAGATAAAGAGGAAATGGTACAATGGCAAAAGAAAATGGTACAATGGCAGCCATGTTTGGTAAAACTCAAGACTTCATCACCTTTGAACATGGGGTCAATGCATTTCAAGATGTTTAATGGTTCTTAGATATGATAAAAAACATATCTAAGCTTAACCTTATCCCATGGACCGGCTCTTAAAGGGTTGTTGCTTGCCCACATGTCCCAAAACTAATGTTTATTGCGCAGTTGGATTGGCGTAACATTTGGCGGGACTCCCTTTATATCCAGATTTGGCGGAGCTTTCTTTGGCTGTTATAACATTTGATCCATTGCTATGTTTGATATAACATTTGGTTCTATCTTGACATATGAGTAACGCTCTAGCAGGTATCATATTTGGCACAGTTTTGTTGCCACGTGGGATAGTATGAACAACCTGTTGGTAACGTTACGGGGATGGAACAGTCGGTGATGATGAACGAGTTGGCATTTGGCAGGAGGATGCGAA
This sequence comes from Pseudotsuga menziesii, assembly GCA_001517045.1. NCBI lineage: Eukaryota > Viridiplantae > Streptophyta > Pinopsida > Pinales > Pinaceae > Pseudotsuga > Pseudotsuga menziesii. The sequence goes on along the minus strand of LPNX010731805.1, from coordinate 1,011,451 downwards.
ATAGACTCTTTGGTAACGTTTTGGCAAGTTGAACCGGTGACGATTCCTCCCACCGAATGCTTCAACAGCTCGATTCTAGCCACGATACAGGGGTAGCTTTATATTCCAATTTTCATCCAGTACAAAAAAAAAAGAAAGAGTTTGTTGTAATTGTTCTAGATGCTGTTAGTGTAAAGTCGACCATTCTCTGTTACATGTGGGCTTCTTTGCCTTTTGAAGACCTGATTGTAATTTCTAGAGAGGAGTCTTGAAGACTTTCTATTCAGCCTTCTGTTTTACAGTTTGCGGTAGTTAATTTTGACAGAGACAAAGGATAGCAGGATATTTTTTGCTGCAATTTATCCAGAGTGCTGTTTTGTATTTAGAAGTTGACCATTTCTCTGTTATAGTTTGGCTTCTTTATCTTTTGAAGTCCAAGTTGTAATTTCTAGAGAGGAGGTCTTGAAGAATTCCTGTCTAGCATTCTGTTTCTGCAAATGTTGAGGTTGATTCCAGAACCATTTATACCATTTTAAAGCCATTAATTGGATCGGTTCCCATTGGAGAGGGACCCAGAGACATAGCCCAGTGGAGGCGGTGAACTCCGTTATCAACCTCTGTTTATGACTCTGGTTCTGTGTTTTCTTCTTGTATCTGTCTATCAGTGTTGTGGTTTTCATTCCTGTTCTGAGCATTTAATTTCTATTAATGTTGTTCCATTAATTAACTTGTTACACGCATTCTTTTACAACAAACTTTTAATGCACTAAAGTTGAGGTCCTACGGATCAAACTGCCAGAACCATGTTTTTGTAGTTGGCGAGGGATTACAGTCCCTTGGCGCATGACCAAGTTTCTTGACAGATTCAGAAGGATGGAGTATTTCACTAACTTGAGAGTGGCACAATAGTGTGACACAGCTAGCATGCGACACAACCTTGTCCTTGATAAATATATGGCATGAGAAATATATGGAACCTTACAGTCTGTGAATTTCATACTATTTTGAGATATTTATATTTAGCTTTGACTCTTTCTTACTCTCATGCTCTATGTTCTTATTATGCTCTATTCTACTCCTACTGATCTGCGCACATCCTGAATCAACTCTTCTACTCTTACTGATCCACACACAGCATGGATCAACTCTTCTACTCTACTATATGCACACTCAGCTGCAGAATGACTCTTACAAAATGGTATGTGCACACAGCTATAGATCTACGGCTCAATAGCCTTCTATTACTATCAGACTTCTCATTGATCCCTTCCAGATACTTCTAACTATTCTCGGAACTGACCAACCCTTATATATAATGGGTTCCTCCTATTTATAGATATTACAAGACTGTGCAGGGTCGACTGAGTACAAATATGTTATTACAATCATAAATAGCCACAAAAACATCTTTTTTATATTTATTATAGGACATACTGACCACAAAAACGTCCTTCATTACATTAATCATAGGCCATAACTAGCCGCAAAATCGTCCTTTAGTCTTCCGCCAACTCGAACTCCTACGGTCTTCCTGACTTGTCGCTTTCTAGCCTTTTCTCTTTTACCTGCCAATCTTCCACCGACTCTAGTTTTGCTTTTCCTTCGTCGCACCATTCCTCATCAAATATTTCTCTATTCTATGCTTCCTTTTCTTCCTTTACCTCTTCACCCTTGTCGCGCGCCTGTTCTTCCTTCCTTGCGCTTGCACTTCTATTTCTTCCTCATGCTCTTTCCTAGCCCAACAGGTCCACAACACTCACATGTGGCTCATCCCAAGCCACTAACCTAGTTGATGGTTCTTATGGTTCTGGCGCTAGTTGCGCCACAGGACCAACATTGTCCCAAAATTATTTTAGAATGCCTTCTACCTGGGAAACCTCTTTCCTTACTTCCTTTTCTTGCTTCTCCAATTATTTGACACGGTCGAAGGAGCCTTGTAACTCGTTCGGCCCTTGACTAGTACGTTGTAACTTTGTCATTTATTTTATGTTTATGGTCACAAATAGTTTTGAATTCCTACTGCAGTTGCTTCAACTCAGATACCTTTTCAATCTTCTCTTTGATCGGCAGTTTCTTCATGTCTGCATTAACCGCAATTATCTTTAAGTCAATTTGGCGTGCATCCTCCTTAATTTTCTCTACAGCTTCATCTTCTAGGAGAAATCCCCTTGTATCACATAATACGTTGATTTCTTCCTTGCATATTTTTTATCCTTTATTAATTCACTCAATATCCTTCGATGTTGTTTTCCTACACTCTTCAATCACCTCAAGAAGTGTATTTGGGTGTTGCTACACTTTAAGCTCTTTGACCTATTTCCTTATGTCTGTGGAAATCCTGGATAGTCAGGATACCTTTGCAGCTACATATACATATTCCTGGTCTTCTTCCATAGGGAACTCTATGACTGCATCTCTTATGGATTCAGCTAGTGCAAGCCATCTTTGTTCGCTCGTTTCAATATCTTGCTCCTTTTCGCAAAGGAGAGCCTTGCAGCTTTTTGCCTTCCTTGTTTTCTTTTTAGCTTGATAAGCTAGAGCATTTTATCTGATTATAATTTTAGTCATGGCTGCATGCTGAAAAGAATATACTTCATCCAATTCTAGTTTTGAAAAATCTAGCATCAGTTTCCCCATTGTCTGGATAACATCATCAAACTTTGACGTTCCTATTTCCACTGCTTGCACTTGGAATTATAACTTGAGTGGCGGGAACAACAATGGTGTGGATAATGTATCACTGGGATCAACGTCGTATGTATTAGCTTTGATTGTGCTTTTTACTTCATTAATAGCCTCAGTGAGCTTATTGCAATGCTCGGTGAGTGTGTTGGTTAATTTTCAGTTGTTTTTTATCGATATCTTTAAGGCTAGTCTTCGCCACTTCTATGATTGAGTCAAAAAGCAGGCTCATGTCTTCCTCAACTAAGCTGACTATGTTAGTTGTTTTATCAGCTTTAGGCTTCTTGTGTTGAGGCTAAGGCATCTCTTTGTCTTGCACCTCTTCTTGGGCCTTCTTCTGAGTCCGCACATCCTCTTTAGTGGGTGTGCCTTTTGAATCATCTTGATTAGAGCCCTGATCACTATCATCATCATCATCATCTCCTGTCTCCTGTGACTTGTTGTCTTGTGCGTCGCCCCCATCATTACCTTGTTCATTATCTTGGCCATTTCCTTGGTCATTTCCTTGGTTGTTTCCTTTGTTATTTCCTTTTTTTATCACTTCGTTGACTAGGACGCACCACTCCTCAGGCCAGTCATGGATGACCGCTTCCACATCCTGATTAGTAATCATGAAAGGCATCGACTGTGCTTGTTTCTTTGGGTCTTATCGTGGCTCCAGGATGATATTGTGGACACCAGCTTGGAAGATTATGAAAGGAAAAAATATTTGGACTTTCGCAGCGAGAATTCCATGTTGGTGTTTCACTACTTCTCTTAGTGACTCCACATGTAGAAAGAACTATATGTTATTGTCCTTCTGTCAGATATTTTCTTCCTTATCCTCCCACGGGTTCTGATATTTTGCGCCTTGGCAGATCACTGGGACGTCTAGTGGTTGGTAGTCCAGTGGGTTGAACCAAACTATAAAAGAAATCAAAATCAGCAACCAGGAGTAGTGAAATTTTGTCTTACTTTATTCCTGTGCTTGCATTGCATCCTCTAGCAGCTCGTTCAGCATAAACTGTGACCAATTGATCATAATGACTTCTACGCACTTTTTTGCTAGTTTTATTGTGCCCATGGTGCACTCATTGGGCCTCATCTTGTGCAGCAGCTTGCAAGAGAATATATTTGCAGCAAACCTCACTATATTGTCAGCTATGGAGGAAATGAGGAATCCTCTGTTCACGTTCTATAGGTCATACTTTTCCCTTATCTCTATTGTATCCACATGCCCTTGCGTAGGTATGGTGCAGGGTCAAGTATTGAGCATAGGAGATTCATGATTGAAGCAATGAGCTCGACATCAATAGGATATGGTCGGTCGAGCCATTAAAAGCCTCCATGGAAGCAGACTAGGAGCTGTCGCACATATGTGCTCACTTCCTTACTTCACCCGAAGTGCGGCATAAGCAGTAAATTAAGTAGGCCTGCATTTTCTACACCTTGAGCCCACTCCATTGGCACTACAAGTTGAGGCATATGAGGTTCAGCCAGGAGAGTGACCATGTACCTATTTCTTCCCATATCCTCCTGCTTCCACGTATGAGTATCTTCGAAGCTTATCCATGGTAGCTTCGGTAGGATGTTCATTAACAATGGCACTCCAAGAGGGATTTGGAGTGCATCCAAGGAGGAGTGCACTTTTTTTGGGAGCTTTACTTCAAGTGCCTCTCCTTTCCTTGGCCAAACATATGGCGGTAATAGGTTCTGCTCTTCTATGGTGGTGTTCGCTTCTCTTCGTGGTGGCGAAGCTGGTGTGTCCTATGTGGATTTCCTCTTCTTTGTAAACTTTGGCATCTTCACTCGTGGCCCTATATCTGCTTGACACAAATGATTGTAGACCTACAACTAGTGGATAAGCGAGTGGATTTTGAACTAGGGCCGACGCAGAGGCTGAAGGAGGGGCCAAACTAGTCGTAGGAACTGTTTGTGGATTTTCCTGCACCATTGTTTTTTGTTCTTGTTGTGCTTGTTGTGTCTTTTACAATGTAATCTCTTCAACTATCGAGAAAGGTGATGATCTGGTAATGTATGGTTGCTCGTTGGTGCTGGAAATTGAAATTATCATTGGCTTCAACTCTCACAATTATAGGCTCTGGCCCACTCTTCTTCTCTCTGTGCTAGTAAAGGGATTCTTGACGTAGAAGACTCATATTTATAGGAATACGCTCATCCTACATGTGATAATTTGATGGCATAGCGTCATCTTTTCGATCACATGGGATTCGCGTTTGACGCATTCCAACATTAACTCACATACTTGAGTTCCGATCTGTACCTGTTAGGGAAGTTATGGCAAGGATGATAGATGGGACCAAAAATCACACCGCCATTCTCCTCGGACTTGTCAAATTAATGACACTTTGTTGTCATAACCGCCTAAATCATTTTGGGTATCCATGCTTTAATGATGTCTAGCTGTCCACTCCATCTTTATTGTGGGATTTGCATACTTATGTCGCAAACTTGTGACATAATAGTTTCCTTTTCTCTTTTTTTCATACCTTTTCCTTCTTATGTAGTCGTGTCATGGCCAGCATGGTAGGGTTTTAGGAAGCTTCCATTGATCATTCCTGTGATTGGTGTTCCGTTCAGCTTATGCAATTTCACTGCGCCTGTGTCAGTGATTTATGCAACCACATACGTCCCTAGCCAATGCGTCTTCAATTTCCCTGGATGCTTCAAAAATTTGTTGTCATACAAAAAAACAAGTCCGCCAACTTCAAAATTATTAGTTTTGATATGGTGATCATGCCATGCTTTCTGCCTTTGCTTCTCTATGTTTTGATGGAATCCTGTGACGAATCGTTCTTCCTCCATTTGAACAACCTGTGACAACCTTTGCTTGACAGCATCCACATCTGTCATTTTCATCGACGCAACAATTCTTACTCTCGGAACAATATATTCCATCGGTACGAAAACTTCTTTCCCATACACCAGTCTAAATGGAGTGTGTCTTGTCAATCACTTGCAAGTTCTGCAGTAAGCCCATAGCACGACTGACACTTTCTGATCCTAATCATCTCTATGTGCATTGCATACTTTGGTTAATGCATTTTCCAGGATCTTGTTGAATGCTTCAACCATTCCATTCGCCTGAGGGTGATAGGGTGTCGTTTTCCTATGCTGGATCTGGAATTCTGTAGTGAGTTCATCAATCATTTTGTTAACAAAATGCGTACCTTAATCACTTAGAAGAATATTTGGGAAGCCTAATCTGGTCATGACATTTTCAAATAAAAAATTCTTTACAGTCGCAGTAGTACAATATTTAACATGTGCGACTTTAGCCCATCTGGTTAAGTAGTATGTCGCCGTGATAATGTAGCATGTGCCATTCCTCTTTCCTGGCGGATTGATCAGTCCAACAAAATCAACGAATCATTTGTCAAATTATTGAAGGGTTATCTGCGGCAAGAGCAGCATCTCGTCGTGCCTCGATGGTTTTCATGTTCTCTGGTAGACATTGCAACGTTGACAAAAGCTCTTGGTATCCATATGTATGGTCAGAAACCATAAGCTAGCTTGCAATATATTGTGCATGGTGGCCTTTCTACGTAGTTTCCTCCTGTGACACTGGCATGTGCTTCGCTCATTATCCAATGTCGCTCGTGGTTGAAAACACATCGACGCAATATTTCATTAGAGCCCATATTATATAGTTGTCCCATGATCAACATATAATCAGAGACTTTAACAACCAACTATTTCTTATGCGTAGTGGTGAACCCTTCAGGTTCATAACCTGTACTCAAAATGTGAATGACAGCCTCAACATTTTTATCAACCATGGTGACCGCAAATAGTTGCGCATCAGGTAAATTGTCCTCTAGGATGGTTGGTTCTTCCCCACTTTCTATACTTGACAAGTGATCAGGTCCCACATTCACTTGAACAGGTTTAACAATGACTTCAAAATCAAACTCTTGAAACAAGAGGATCCATCGATAGATCTTCCCCCTCAACATTAGCTTGTTGGACAAGTATTTTAATGTCGAATGATCAGTATACATTTTAAAATGTCCACCCAGCAAATAGTGTCAAAAATTCTACAGCGCATAGACCATGGTTAGTCCTTCTCTCTCTGTCGTCATGTAGTTTTTCTCTGCCGTTGACAGTTTTTTTATAGCAAAAGAAATAGGGTGGTCAAGCGGACCCTCACCCAATTGTGTCAGGACTATGCCGAGCGCGACAGATGATGCATCAACATGGACATGGAACTGTTTCTTCCAGTCAGAAAATACCAATATTGGCGTGGTGGCCATCTTGTTATTTAATTTGTCTAACCTTTCCTGACAAGCTTCTATCCACTGAAACTTCACATCTTTCTTCAATAGTTCCTCCATAAGTGCAGTTATCTTTACATATCCTCTGATAAATTTTATGTAATAGTCTATGTGTCCTAACACTGATCTGAGTTGCGTGACTGATGTAGGTGGTGGAAAGTCAATAATAATCACAAATTTAATTGGGTCGACCTAAATTTTGTTGTGACACACGACATGTCCCAATAGTACACCAAATGGTGCATAAAAAATACAGTTATTTGAATTAAGCACGATCTAACATTGACGACAGCGACCTAGCATCACACGCAGACTCTCAATATGGTCTCTTACTAGACCAAACACAGTACAGTCATCAAAGTATACTTCAAGAAATTTATGTATGAAATCCTTAAAAGAAAAAACTACTATTCTATAAAAAATAGTAGGATCATTCTTGAGTCCAAAGGGCATTACCGTATACTGGTAGCATCCCCATTTTGTGACAAAGGTCATTTTGTGTAGATCCTCCTTCGTTATTTTGACTTGATTGTAGCCAAAAAATACACCAGTGAATGAATACATCTCCTATTTTCCAACGCTTTCAAGTAATTCATATGTGAATGGTGTTGGGAATGGATCATGTAGGCATGCATCATTCATCTTCCTCAGGTCAATGCGGATTTTGACTTCACCTGTTGTCTTCTTTACCTAGATCACTATAGGGATGATCCATTTTGATTCCTCAACAGGTTCAATAATTCTTGCGTAGAGCATACGATCCAATTCATATTTCACCTTCTATTTATACCTTGGATTCAACCTATAAGGTCACTTTTTAAATGGTTTAGTGTAATGTCCCCATTCAAATAATTGCATAGCGGGAAAATTCCATCAATCCTACTAGTTCCCTAGGTTGGGTGGAAACATTGGGAAGTTAATAAGGGAGCTAATAAATGGTGTTTAGACATTAGAAAGAATAAATATTTATTGAATGGATTTAATTAAATGAATTCAAGTGAAAAATTAAATGGCTATGGAGAATGGAGACACATGGAGACTGTGGCGCCCACTCAAGCTAGAATTCATATGTTAAATGGCATCCTCCTCTTGTAATTTTGAATCTATGGGAAGCCTAATGTTTTGGGATGGATTATGAGGTTAATATAATTGTCAATATACTTCATAGGTAGAATTTGGGATTAATTGTAACTTACATGGGAGAGGAAGAGCCAAATGGGAGTTCCATGGACACTTGGCTAGATTCCCCTTACATTTATGACATCTATGACACCAATGATGGAGATTCTATGACAGTTATGACCCAATTCAGATATTAAGGCTGACATACTAACATACTGACATGTCAAGCCTGAATAGAGCATCTTGGAGGTCTAATTTGGGAGTTGGAGAAGGACAAGAGGCTCCTACTCAAAATTGGGAGAAGAGGGAAGGTGAAAAGAGAGGCCACATGGCATAGCATTAGCAGCCACTCCAATTCAACTTGAATTTGGTTTATGGATGGATTCAGAACCTTAGAATACCAATAATTTTTATGAAATACAGGGATCAGCCATGAGAAGAAGCTTCTTGATCATTTGTGAAATTTTCTATTGTGAAGAAAGAGAGCTAGTGGATGACTAGTTCATGCCTTAGCCAATTTCGAGGGTGAGAGATTCCCATCCTAGTTGGTGTTTTGGAGAGGCCAATTGGGTATTTAATGGAGATATAATGGAGTCTTATTTTCAGGTGTAAGCTTCAGGAAATCATGTGGATTATTCTATTGCAGCACTCTCTCTCAACTATTTCCAGTTTTCACACCATATTCATGCCAATGGAGGGATTGTGCTTTGGGTGAGCTATTGATCTCTTTGGGGAAGATTATAATGCCAATTATCTTATGTTATGATGTATATCCTCTGTATTTCATGTTTATAATACTCTCAGGTCGAAATACCCAAAATAATTCATGTAAAAATGTTGAACAATGAAGAAATAGTGTCATTTCCCCACTATCTTGTTGTGAACCATTGTAATGCTGATGATTCCGAATTGGGAGAGAATTTAATTGTCCATTTATGATTGGAATCAGTTAAATATTCTCTTTTATTCATTATTATAAAGTTTCAAGTCTAAATTCCCAAGAGTTGTATGTCAAAATGACTTTTAATGAGCAAACAATGACCATTTCCACTCTATTTTGATATATGCCATGGTAATGCTTATTATTTAGGATGGAGGAATGTATCTATGATAAATGTATGATGGATGGAATGTAATTGATGTTTATTTCAATTCTCATGTTCATTTATTAAGAATTGGAAGCCATTTTACTCATTTTTATTGCAATGGGAGAAAATTTGGTGCATTTTCCCCAAGGGTCAAAATTGTGACTTGGGAGTTGTTTTGGAAAGAGTCATAAAGCCTGTATAAATTGAAACATGATGCATATGAGACTTTGAAAATTTCCATTACACATACCCATCCTCTGTTAATAAATTCAAGTGAATTTGGGATCATTTGTGAAGCCATTTTCGACAATTACCTGGGGGGAATTGGAGCCCCAATTTGCTAGTAAAGACTCCTACTTTGAACAGAACATTAAAAAAGTTTGTAGATGTAATTGGGAGGTCAAAAAAAATACATGAGCATGATATTTAAGTTATATTATCATTCATGTACCTTCAAAGAAAATTTGGAAGGGTCAATTTGGAGGTCTAGACATCAAAACTAGTCAAGAGCAAAAATTGAGAAAAAAATTGGAAAATTGGGCATTTTAAAAAAATTCCAAAAAGGGGAAATTAAAAGTGGTATCAGAGCAAGGTATTTGCACCTGATGGTAGTAACAAGGAGTCAAATCAATAAACCAACACCATTAGATCCTAAAGTTGAAGGTGTTTTTGTTGGAGGAGAAGAAGTAATAGAAGAAGAGGTGCATTTTGCTGAAACTATGACTAGCAAGGGGAAGGGACTCACTGATCATGAAAAGATTGAATATATTAAACTCATACAACCTCTCTTGGATGACATAACCAAGAACATGAACCAACAGCTTATGAAAGGATTTGAATTGTTGGTTAGCCAATTTGGAAGCAAATTGGGATTAATGGGAGATAGCAGTAGTTCACACTTAGAAGAAAAGAAGACAATGGGTGAGCAAATTTTCTCAGGAACATGACCCCATAATAGACCCCATGAATTTTAGAGCACACCAAGTCCTACTGCACCTAATTTCTTATTCCCAAAGAAGAGACTAACATTCAATTTGAAATTGATACAATAACAAAAGAATGGGCTAAATTGGATGAAGAGTGTAGGAGGAGTATAACATTTGAGCAATACTTCACCATGGCAAACAAAATAAAAAAGAAGGAGGACAATAAGTCTCTGCATCAAAACAAAGAATTGAATTGTGCCATAGGTAAAGTTTGACTTCCTAATTTTGATGGTTCATCTCAAAGTTTTGCTAACACTCGGGTGCAAAAATTGGATGTGTATTTTCAGCTGAATCCAATGGTGGAAGAAGATGCTTTAAAAATGGCTATTTTTCACTTGGATGGAGATTCCAATGAATGGTGGTTCCATGGACTGAAAAATTTGGGTCATGATCAGGTTAAAACATATGGGTAATTTATTGACAGGGTATTAGAAAGGTTTGAGCAAAAAGATCCAGAATTGTCTTTCAAAGAACTAGCACAATTGAAGCAGGTAGGGACTCCTATTGAATATATGTTGGAATTCCAAAGATTATCAGTTAAGGTGGCTGATGTATCTATGGGAAGGTTAGTATTTATTTTCACTGAATTTTTTGCAGATCCCTTAAAAATTTTGGTCAAAGCCCACAAGCCTACTAACTTAAATGATGCAATGAGCTTGACTAGAGATCTTCAAAATGTGCTTCCTGGAACAAGATTTCCTCCCAAGCCTAACTTCAAATTTGAAAGAAATCCTTGGAAAAAGGATGCACCTGATAAGAAGTTTTGGCAAAAGGATACATTGGAAAAGAATAAGAAAGAAGGAAAAAACAGGGATGAACTTCGAAGGAAAAAATTGTGCTTCACATGCTTCCAACCATGGGCACCCAGGCATAAATGTGCTAAAGGAAAGGCTCAATACATAGAAGTATTTTCTGATAATGATGAGTATGAAGGGGGTATGGATAAAGAGGGGCACACTTCAGATGAAGAGGAGGCATATGAGACATCAACTGAAGAATAAAGACAAGAAGAAAATCAACCTTCACCAGACAAAGCAAGAATTGCGTTACTTGCAACAGTTCCTTAGTATCACACAATCCGATGCAAGGGTGTGGTATTGGGATAAATAGCTTCAGTTTTGGTAGATGGAGGAGCTACACATAATTTCATTTATTCAAATATGGTGGAGAAAAGAAGGATACCAAATTAACCATTCGACGGCTTCACAATTGTCATTCCAGGTCACAACACCATGCAATGCAAAACATGGGTTCCAAAGCTGCAAGTCACCATAGGTAACTATACTTTTGTTGATAGTTTTTATGTGGTTGATGTTGCTGATACTAATATAGTATTGGGAGTGAAATGGTTGTATTCTATAGGAGAGCATTCAGTAAATTATCAAATTCCTGAAATGAAATTTCAAGATTCAACAGGGGTACTAAGGGTTGTGAGAGGACAACACACTTACCCAAAACAGGTAGTAAATTGCAATAGTATGAGATCTATATTGAGGCATGTTGATATTGAATGGGCTGCTAAATGTTATATCACCTCTCCAAAGACAAAAATCAAAATTTTTAAACACCCAAGGGAGATAGAGACACTTTTGCATAAATATGAAAACGTTTTCAGAGATCTTCCACATGGTAGACCACCTAATAGGGGGGTTGAGCATAACATTGTTTTGGAGGAGGGTACTTCACCCATTTAGATACCACCTTATATACATCCCAATAAGTTCAGAGATGATATTGAGAAGACCATTCAAGAACTCTTAGAGTTGGGACTCATTAGACCAAGCTCTAGCCCTTATGCTTCTTTAGTAGCGTTGGTAAAGAAAAAAGATGGAACTTTGAGGATGTGCATAGACTTTAGAGCTTTGAACAAAAAGACCTTAAAAAATAGATATCCTATCCATAGAATTGATGATCTCATGGATGAGCTATTTGGAGCTCAATACTTTTCCAAAATTGACCTTAGATCTGGTTATCACCAAATTCGGATCGGATGAAGGAGGAAGATGTGCAAAAGACTGCTTTTTGATGTCATTATGGTCAATTTGAGTTTATTGTTATGCCATTTGGGTTGACTAATGCTCCAGCTACATTTCAAGCATGTATGAATAGAATCTTTTGCAAGTAGCTTAGAAGGTTTATTTTAGTCTTCTTTGATGATATTCTTATTTACAGTAAAACTTGGGAAGAGCACTTGCAACACCTAGATATTGTGTTGAAAACTTTGCAAGAACGGTCTTTGTATGCTAAGATGTCTAAATGTGAATTTGGGATGAAATAACTATTATATCTTGGACACATTATTGGGAAAGATGGAGTGAAAGTGCACATGGAAAATATCAGGGCTATCTTAGAATGGCCATCACCAAAAAATATCATAGAATTAAGAGGCTTCATTGGAATATGTACATACTACAAGAAGTTTGTGAAAGGATTCTCCAAGTTGACTTCTCCACTCACTGATTTGACTAAGAAGGATGCTTTCAAGTGGAATGAAGAGGCTGAAAATGCCTTCCAAAAAATGAAAGAGGTAATGAGTAGTTGTCCCATACTTGCATTACCTAATTTTTCTAAGCCTTTTGTTGTTGAATGTGATGCGTCAGGTGAAGGAGTAGGGGTTGTCCTAAAGCAAGGCCAACACCCTATAGACTTTGAGAGCAGAAAGTTGTAGCCTCATGAAAAGATTTACTCCATATATGACAAAGAGATGTTGGCCATCATGCATGCCTTGGCCAAATTCCGACAATACTTAGTAGGAAACAAGTTTGTGGTGGAAACTGACCATAATAGTCTAAGACACTTCCTTACCCAAAAGGATCTAAATGAAAGGCAACAAAAGTGGGTAAGCAAGATCCAAGCTTATGATTTTTCTATTGAATATGTGAAAGGAAAGAATAACATTGTAGTAGATGCATTATCTCTAAGACCTTCTTTTTCTCTTATGGACATTGCTAAAAATTGGAAAGACATGCTACTAGTTGAATATGCAAAAGATAAGTTTGCTTGTGATGTATTAGATGGAATCATGGGATATGATAACTACAAAATTTTGAATGGAATGATATATTATAAGGGAATAATTTATTTGGTTCGATATTCAAATCTTAAGTACAAAGTTTTGCAGGAAGCACATGATTCCCCACTAGCAGGTCATCCGGGGATCTTCAAAACCTATAGGCAACTAAGGCAAAGGTTCTATTGGAAAGGGTTGAAGGAAGATGTTCAGAAGTATGTCAATGAATGTAAGGTATGTCAGCAAAACAAATCAGAACTCACACACCCCGCTGGTTTATTACAACCATTGCCCATTCCGGAGCAAAAATGGGACAATATATCAATGGATTTCATCACCGGTTTGCCCAAATCTTTGGGAAAGGATTGCATATATGTGGTAGTGGATAGATTGAATAAGTTTGCTCATTTATTTTCTGTTACATCCTCTTTTAGTGATGCACAAGTGGCTGATATGTTTTTCAAAGAAATCTTCAGATTGCATGGGCTCCCCAAGAGCATTGTGAGTGATAGAGATGGTAGATTCATCATTGTTTTTTGGCAAGAAATTTTCAGATTGGTGGGAACTAAATTGACTCCAAGTACAAGCTACCATGCACAAACTGCTGGACAAACAGAGAGGGTGAATAAATGGTTGGAAGGGTACCTCCAAAACTATGTGGGAGAACAACAAAAAGCTTGGACCAAATGGCTACACTTGGGTGAGTTTTGCTACAACACCACCTTTCACATGTCAATAGGGATGTCTTCTTTCAGAGAATTAAATGGTTATGATGCACTTACATTTTCTGATATTATATTTGGTGATAGTAGAGCTCCAAAAGCTAAATATTGGGTGGAAGAAAGCCAAGAAATTTTAAAGCTTTTAAAAGACAATTTGCAAGTTGCCCAAAATCAGCAAAAAAAATATGCCGATAAACATAGAGAGGAAAGGACCTTTCAGGTTGATTATTTAGTGTATTTGAGGTTGCATCCATACAAACAAACATCCCTCAAAAGAAATGGAGCAGAAAAGTTAAAGCCAAGATACTATGGACCCTACAAGGTAATTCGGAAAATTGGAGAAGTAGCATATGAGTTGGAACTTCCGGAAGGGAGTAAAATCCATAATGTATTTCATGTTTCTTGTCTCAAGAAAGCTATTGGTCAGAAAATTTTCATCTCAGATACACTCCCTCCTTTGGATGATGAAGGACAGCTCACACTTATTCCGGAAAAAGTTTTGAAGACAAGGGAGAGAAGATTGAGGAGCAGAACAATCAAAGAATACTTGGTGCAATGGAAAGATATACCAAGTGAAGATGCCACATGGGAAGAGGAGAATATTTTGCAGCATCAAATCTGAAATTACTTTAGGACAAGCAATATTGGGTGGGGAGGATTGTAATGTCTCCATTCAAATAATTGCATAGCGGGAAAATTCCATCAATCCTACTAGTTCCCTAGGTTGGGTGGAAACATTGGGAAGTTAATAAGGGAGCTAATAAATGGTGTTTAGACATTAGAAGGAATAAATATTTATTTAATTGATTTAATTAAATGAATGCAAGTGAAAAATTAAATGGCTATGGAGAATGGAGACACATGGAGACTGTGGGGCCCACTCAAGCTAGGATTCATATATTAAATGTCATCCTCCTCTTGTAATTTTGAATCTATGGGAATCCTAATGTTTTGGGATGGATTATGAGGTTAATATACTTCATATGTCTAATTTGGGATGAATTGTAACTTACATGGGAGAGGAAGAGCCAAATGGGAGTTTCATGGACACTTGGCTAGATTCCCCTTACATTTATGACAGCTATGACACCAATGATGGAGATTCTATGACAGTTATGACCCAAGTCAGATATTAAGGATGACATACTAACATAATGACATTTCAGGCCTAAATAGAGCATCTTGGAGGTCTAAATTGGGAGTTGGATAAGGTCAAGAGGCTCCTACTCAAATTTGGGAGAAGAGGGAAGGTGAAGAGAGAGGCCACATGGCATAGCATGAACAACCACACCAATTTGACTTGGCTTTTGTTTATGGATGGATTTGGAAACTTAGAATACCGATAATGTTTATAAAATACAGGGATCATCCATGAGAATAAGTTTTTGCTCATTTGTGAAATTGTCATTTGTGAATTGTGAGAGCTAGTGGATGACTAGTTTTCTTGCTTAAGCCAATTTCGAGGGTGAACGATTCCAATCCTAGTTGGTGTTTGAATAGGCCACTCAGTATTTCATGGATATTTAATGGAGTCTTATTTGTAGGTTTAATCTACATTAAATCATGTGGATTCTTCTATTGCAGCACTCTCTCTCAACTATTTCCAGTTTTTACACCATATTCATGCCAATGGAGGGATTGCGCTTTGGGTGAGATATTGATCTCTTTGGGGAAGATTTTAATGCCCATTATCTTATGTTATGATGTATATCCTCTGTATTTCATGTTTATAATACTCTCAGGTCGAAATAACCAAAATAATTCATGTAAAATTGTTGAACAATGAAGAAATAGTGTCATTTCCCCACTATCTTGTTGTGAACCATTGTAATGCTGATGATTTCAAATTGGGAGAGCCTTTCATTGTCCATTTATGATTGGAATCCATTAAATATTCTATTTTATTCATTCTCATAAACTTTCAAGTCTAAATTCCTAAAATTCGTATGTCAAAATGACTTTTAATGAGCAAGCAATGACCATTTCCACTCTATTTTGATATATGCCATGGTAATGCTTATTATTTCGAATGGAGGAATGTATCTCTGATAAATTTATGATGGATGGACTTTAATTAATGTGTATTTCAAGTCTCATGTTCAGTACTTAAGCATTGGAAGCCATTTTACTCATTGCATTGGGAGAAGATTTGGTGCATTTTCCCCAAGGGTCAAAATTGTGACTTGGGAGTTGTTTTGGGAAGAGTCATAACAGATTGTATAAACTGAACCATGATGCATATGAGAATTTTAAAAGGTCACTTACACATTACCATCCTCTGTTAATAAATTCAAGTGACTTTGGGATCATTTGTGAAGCCATTTCCGGTAATTACCCAGGGGGAATTGGAGCCCCAATTTGCTAGTAAAGGCTCCTACTTTGAACAGAACATTAAATAAGTTTGTAGATGTAATTGGGAGGTAAAAAAACATACATGAGCATAATATTTAATTTATATTATCATTCATGTACCTTCAGAGAAAATTTGGAAGCATTTGGGTCAATTTGGAGGTCTAGACATCAAAACTAGTCAAGAGCCAAAATTGAGAAAAAATGGAAAATTGGGCATTTTAAAAAAATTCCAAAAAGGGGATATTATAGGGCACACAATTAAATTTTAGTACTGCATATAATACACAAATTAATGGGAAGAATAAAAGAGTAAATCAAGTCTTAGAAGACATGCTAAGAATGTATGTTATAGAAAACACAGGTAAGTGGGAAGACTACCTACACTTAGTAGAATTTGCTTATAATAATATTTCAAGTTTTTGTAGGTATGAGTCCATTTGAAATATTATAAGAGCGTAAGTGTAATACTACAATATCATGGAGCATCCATGTTTATAGATTAATGTTAGGACCCGATTTATTAAAAGATATGGAGCTAACCATGAAACAAGTACAACAAAATTTAAAGGATTCCCAATACAGGAAGAAAATCTATGCTGATCTAAAAAGAACTCCTAGAGAGTCCAGGTGGGTGATAATGTATATATAAAGGTAAAGACCAATAAAATTTCCTTGAGACTGGTAAAGTATTCAAAATTGGCACCCAGGTATTGCAGGCCATTTGAAATTTTAGCTAAAGTTGGGTCGATCGCGTACCAGTTAGCCCTACCACTCAATATTAAAGTGCATAATGTGTTTCACATTTCTATATTGAAAAGATATGTTCATGATGTTACTCACGTGATTGATTGGAATTTAATTCAGGTAGAACCTGAAGGAGAGTTCCAAGTGGGGTCAGAGCGCATTATCGACAGGAGAGAAATTTTACTCTGAAACCGTACCATTAGACAAGTCAAGGTGCAATAGAAGCACCTTAGTTCAGAAGAAGCTACTTGGGAGTTGGAAAGTAATATGCGGGAGGCATATCCAGACTTGTTCCAAGAAGTTGTAACGAAAGAATGAAACACAAGTTATAACACCGAGGACAGTGTTATCTTCTAAGGGGAGGTGTATGTAACAGCCCCAGAATTAATAATAATTACTAATTCTACTGGAAAATACTTTATTTATTATTTTATTATTATTTTTGACAGAAAAGTCAAGAATAAAACATTTTGTAATAAAAACAATTTTAATAAAATATGCTAAAGGGGGGACAAGAGTGGATATAGCTATTGAAGAGTGTTTGTTGACCCACAAGATGAAAAAGACAAGTGGAAAAAACCACTGAGTGAGAACTCAGATGTGGGAGGCATCATCCCCAAAAATCAGGTCACAACTCCTAGTTGAGTGCTAAAGAGCAGGAGGATCAGAAATGACCAAGTCCTAGGAAAAATACTATAAATTAGTATGTCCATAAGTAGCAGGAGGCTAGCATTAGACGGGGATTAAACATATGTGAAATGAAAGAGATGGTGTATTGAGGTTTTTCTCTTGTGGTTCAACGAATAGGCTTAGGGGTTCTGGAGCAAGTAACTTGGCTGCTCTAGGAGTTGGTTGGGAGGAATAGCATCTCTAGTCTTGTTTTCCCAACGTTGGTGCTAGCTTTATACTTATTTTTTTTATGTTGTAGAATATATTAAATTCATAGATATGTAGTATCTTAAATCTAATTGTTTTCGATTAATCTATTGTTGATTATACTTGTATCTTGCACATAGGGGAGTGAAATCATTTAACTATAATCTATAAAGTAAGTTTCCATATTTAACTGTATATTTCCTAATGGCATCATTATTATAGATATTTTCCTTACTCTGATCATTGAAGTTAGTTTAGCAACTGGATTTACAATGTTTGTTTATAAATATAGGTCTGTATACATTCCATGTAAGCAAATGAATCCATTAATTTATATAATGTTTATCCCAAATCACTACACAAATATACATTGTTAGATTATATAATATTATTATATAGATCTATAACTTTTAGCTTAACTATAGATAGGAATCTTTTAAAATAATAATAATAGTATTAGAACTTATGAATTAACTAAGTTAAGTACTAAGCATTGAATAAGATCGGTACATAAGAAAGCATTATAAATATCATGAGTATTTACATAGGAATACTAGATCTAAACTACACAGGTCCCTTAATCAAACTAATGTTAAATTAGTATCTAGACAGCATCATAACAAGTCATGTTTACAAATACATCTCATAAAATCATAGGTTCTTCTAGAATAAGATAACTTCTACAGGAATCCTAGAGTATTATTCCCATAATATTTATAGATTAGTGAGGAACAAGATTAAGGATCGAAGATCCTTATTTATACACTATAATTATAGATTGCCTAATATATAACATAACCAAAGGTTCATTTATAATAAATTCATCAACACATCAATACAGGGCCATAAGTACACACTATGGCTACCCTAAGTTGTACAAAACCTTGATCTGTTACACCTGATCACTTTACAATTCATGGGATCGAATCCCTTTGAGTCTTTAATCTAATATACTGGATAGAGGATCCCTTAATTACAATCCACTAGTAGACTTTAAACAATACAAAATTAATCCAAATCTATAGTTGTTGATATGCCAGCTATCACATTTATTCATTACGGTAGAGGACTCAGCGTTTGGAAAAGTCCATGTCATGGCTGCCAAACTATGTTATAAACTTCTGATTATAGCTTTTAAACACTCACAGTATAATTAAAATGCAATCATTATATATAGGCAGAGTCTCGTTTTTCTATTATGTTATATCTCATCTCTTACCGAGATTGTGGGATCGAGTCCCCTATCTATTGGGTTAAATACTTAAATATTAAAATAATGTGTTCATAATCGTAAGAGTAAAACACACATAAGATGGTTATAAGTATTTTCCATGAGCTACCATCACAACACTTGTCAACGACATGTACTAAAAACTTAATACAGAGGTATTAAATGAAAAAAAAGATGATTTATTTACACGTCCATAAGACCATCTACAATGGAAGCCGAGGTTTTCATTACAATACACATAAACAATTGCATACACATTGGTTAATAATCATTTGAGGTCGGCTCCCAATTCTCTAAACTATCGAAAGTATATACCAGAATATATATTTATACATGCATTCATAGTGGTTATAAGACCATTATTAATGACTTCCACTATAAATAAAAACCCCAGACTATATGAAAATACTATACAGAAATAACACCCGATAAGGGCATCCCAAAACCCTACTATGGTTTAAACAAAACGAAATTAATTCATTTCATTACAGTGCCAAGTAATGGATTAAAACTGGCACAACCCAAAATGGGGTTTCCAATACAAGTAATGGCTAGCTTAAGCTCTAAAAAGAACAAAACCACTTGTCTTTTCGTTGCATCCCCTTCAAGTCTCACCCAACGAAACCTACAATCAAGTGAGAGGGGATTAGTATGGTTTTTTTTAATAAAATAAATTGTAAAAATAAATAAATAACCAGTTCAAACTAGGGTTAGATCAACTTACGCAAGCGTCTGGAAACACGGGCCTGGGAGGAGGTGACCCTGTCGCTTCCTCTCCAGCGCTGAAACCTGCAAGCAAACCCTATTTGATTTATTACCTAGTTTTAGCTTTAAAGAAACTTAAAACAAAATAAAACTACAAAAGTTTGTTTACCTTAGCGTGTTGACAACGAGAGCCAGGGGTCTGCTCTTTCAAGCTCCCTTATCTCTCTGTAGCCTACAATCACCTGAGTAAAAACCCTTAGTAATATTTTAACAGGACATTTAAACAAATGGATAAAAATACAAGTTAGCAAGCTTGCGCACCTGCAGAGAAAGGATAGCCATGTGCTAGAAAACTTGACAGGCTCGTTGAAGCTCTGGTACTGTGAAGATTTGGTCGAGGTAACCACCAATAGAAAATACCTCACACAAAGTCATCAATAGAGTCAAAATGAAGCAATACATACCTTTAATGCAAGAAAACCAGAGTAGGTTGCATATAGAGTAGAGCTCGACCATACACAACCTCCGACCACACAACATACCCAAATGCGGACTAAGGACAGAGTAAATACCTTCAAAAACCCTTTCAATCTCAATTAAATATCACCCTCCACACATAGAGCAGGGATCGTATCCCTTAATGCCTCATGGATCCTTGCTACGATGCCAACTCGCAGCCAGGACGAATTTAATGTCAACCATAGGACAACTTAAATATCATAACCAAAATCTTTTATAGCCAAATCATTTCAAATCCAAACCATGGATCATGCATTAAAAACCAATAATAACTTATACGTGGATCGTCAGATATAGATATATGTTTTACAACCTTACCTTATGCCAAGTCAACCTTTGCGTTGGAAAAACCCCATAGTATAACATTCACCCTTATGTTGTAAATCTTGATAATGTTGGTTGGGATCGAATGCCATCGTGGGTCATGGCTAGACCCATAATTTTCTAATATATGTCATAAAACATGTTAACACCAAGGCCAATACCTTAGTCGTGGGTGAGGCTAAGGTATTGGGAAGGGTTTATTTATATTTTTAAAATAAAACATTAAACCATAATCACATTAAAAATATTGTGTCTTGCATATCAACTTAAAACCATAACAAGATCGTTAAGATAATAACCACTCATACACATAAAATAACCAAAGAGGTGCACTAAAAGAAGCACTTGTAGGATCTGTAAAGAGTTGTCGTAGAGTAAAAAACATGTGGTTTCATGCAGAGTACGAGTAAGTAAAACCCTCTTTTTATTCATGGTAAGAGATAACCATTTGGGAAACCATACTTTACAAACCCTAAGCCTCTCATGCTTAGGGGTAGGTATTACATATATAGTGTAACTATGTTAAGGCTAATCCTTTACAGTAAGATAATTAATTGCAAAAATAAGTAAACAAAGTACATCACCTGAAGGAGTATGAATGAAGGTTTCGGAAGGAACTGGTCATCATAAACATCAACAAACTCTGTCATAATGCAGCAGGACAATAGATATTAGAACCAACAGTAATTTAACATAGAATTTCGCTAAAGTAAATGTAAAAATAACACATGTATTTTTTGTTATGTATGATTGCTAGGTGTGTTACAGCATTAACCTCCATTATCCCAGAATCCCTTAAACCATCCTGTAACAAATTTCTAGACAGATGACCAACCCCTAACTCCTTGTCCTCGTTCAAATCTGTCACCGCCTTTGAACCACGACCCATGTCAAATCTGGAAAACGATTCCCATGTAACTCATGATGCGATTGCACCACATCAAACCTCAATACAGATGGGAATTGATTACCACCACCTACTTGTGGTGGAGTACGAGGCACCTTTTTATATTTTCTTAGATCCATAACCCTCAAAAAAATAAAAATAAAAATCACATAGGAATTAAAAACACTGTCCTTCACAATGTACAAAGATCACAATCAGCCACGAAAACCCGGAAATGAGCTAACCCACCAAAGTTAACATAATCCTTCAAATATTTATTCAATGCATCCTCCATGATTCATGCACCATGACCACCAAAGTTAACGTAATCTTGCAAATCATCCATGTATAATTTTCTCATCCTACTCCATGTTACAGATCCTTCACCCCCAACTGATTTCTATATTCCTTGCCATGGCAAGGACTAAAAATATTACAACATGTTGAAGTTTTTTTTATATATTTAAGAAAAATTTATTATATCTAAATAGAAGTTCTATATAGTGATATAGCTATAGTCAACCATTTTCATATTATGCCTATTTTATTAAACAAGACACTTCGAAGTATTAGGCTATGTGTGTGTGTGTGTGTGTGTGTGTGTATTATAATATGTTGAAGTTTTTATATATATTTAAAAAAAAATTATTATATCTAAATAAAAGTTCTATATGGTGATATAGTTATAAGTGATGTGAATGTCATGTCTATAAAGATTAGTCATTATAACTATTTTAATAAACAAGACACTTGGCACTATTATATATATTTTATTTTTTAAACGTTTTTTTTATATCTAACAATTTCATTTCCACCTAGAACTTCCAATACCCAATCTATTATTTTAAGCAATTATTCCAACCATAATCCTCTTTGGTTAGACATAGACCTTGAGCTAGCTAATAGGTACAAAAGAAGTTATGAAGATCTAGGTGAAAATTTATTCAGTTCTGAGTCGGTCAAATTTTGTAGTTTTCAAGATCATATCATTTGCAACGGTCTCAAAAAATGGTCAAACTCTAGTCGGATGACTTGTATCCATGGGCTTGGTAGTAGTGTGGTAGATTATGTTATATATGATATCCCTCTATACAACAAATTAATAGATTTCAACATCTTCAATGACCATGAGCCCGAATATGATCATAGACCTTTAATTATAACTCTCAATATTGTCATGCATAGAAATGCCAAGGAGGAAGACTATCATTGCCAAAAACACACGATCTTAGATAAAAATACAACTCACATTTTTATCAATGATCTAAAGAATGAACTATTTCCTTTATCTAGTATGGAGAATATAGAAAATATCTACCATAATTTTGCTACAACCCCCTCGTTGTCCATTAACAAGTACTCTATTGAAGTCTCGACTAAAACGAGCAATAGTAGAACCAACCCTTAGTATGATCAAGAGCGTAAAGATGTGAGAAAATAAATTAAGCAAGCTACTACAGATTCGATAAAAATGGACAAGATAAATCACTACAAAACCTTAATTAAAAGAAAAAAAGTCATTATCTAAGTAAAAGGTAGGAAAATATCCTACAACTCTCGAAGGTGGCTCCCAAGAAATTCTAGAGGAAAATTCTAACTCGCAACGAAAGAAGACAATAAAATTGCTTTAAAAGATTGGAATTTCTATCTTAAAAAGGTTTATGAACCCTCAGCTATCAACGATAACATTCAAACCCTTCTTACAATGAAATAATTTTCTCGTTAGAAGACATAGATTTTGGGGTTAAGTGCTTAGCAAATGGAAAATCCAAAGACATTGAGGTCATTAATCCTAATTTGGAATATTAGAAGTATCTCTTGGTAGTAACTAGCTCAAGGAAGAAAATTAATATAACCAAGCTTAAAACGAACTCTCATGACCTCTATAGTGCAACGTGGCATTGTTTATTCCTAAAACTCCATGGGCAGAAAGGGTTTGTCATATGTGTGAATCTATGAACGTTGAAGATAAAAATCACTTTCTCTTAGAGTGCCCTGCTTACACCCACATTAGATCCAAGTTTCATAGTATTTGTTACAATACAAACCTTTATAACATCCTAACTTCCCAAAACTATAGTGAGCTTGGAAAGCTTTTTAAACATAGGAACAAGATTTTAAAGTAAACCAAGTATTATCTTTCATAAAGTGTAGATCAAAGTTGGTCTTAGTGAACTTTAATCATCATCATCATCAAAATAAAAAAAATAGATTTAAAATAAAATAAAAAATATATATATATTAATTTAATATATAAATTTTATAAATCTTATGCAAAACTCTTGAAAAAATATATAAACTAATTAAAATCAAAATTATTGTTTGACATGTAAGATGTTTATGACTTGTATATAAATATTTTTTAAAAATTAATTATTAGATTAATTAATATTGTGTGATTCATGTTTGTGGCTTGCATATAAATGCTTAAAGATTAATTAATGGATTATTTAATATTGTGTGATTCCTACTATGTGTCTAATCTTCAATTCTATGACTTTGTGTATTTTTTTTTATAATTTCATTGCGTGTATCTTCAATTCTATGTCGTTGTATGCTTTTTTTTTATTATATTTTATTATATTTAATTTTAGTGTGTCTCTTCAATTCTGTATGTGGGTGTATGTTTTTTTTAATGTTATATTTTTTATATTTAGTTTGTAATATTTATTTGTAACTATTATTTAAATTGAGTTTGTGTTTTTTTTAATGTTATAGTTTTTCATATTTAATTTATAACAATTTTATGTTATAATTTTATTCCAAATCAAAATAAATAATTATAATATTGTTATTTAAAAATATATTTTATATATTTTCCATAATACATATATGACTTGTATGGGGATCATTATCCTCATAAAAAAATTGCCTCCCCCATCTAGTTATCCTCGAATATTGCATAGTTTTATTTCCCTAAAATAAACTATGTTTTATTCATGTATATCTTTATGGAATGTTGCATAGTTTTTTTTTCCTAAAACAAATTATATTGTATTCATATATATCTTTGTTTAAATTTTTTTTCAACAGAATAAAACCATAACTTTTATTTACATTGTACAGATGGATCAAAAAACATGTCCATTATTACAAAATTGTTCAAAATGTCTAATAGTATAATCTTTTTATATCATATCATTGTATTTTTCAAAGCAGATCAATAGCATAAGTCTATTCAGTAGAGTCAAAATATTTAGCATACAGATCAAAAGATCATTGTATTTGACAATACAAATCAGTTCATAGCATAAAACTGAAACAAAAGATAGTTGCTTACAGGTCATATACAAAAAACTCAACATTCTTCCACATCATCATGTATAAGTTCAAAAGGATAATGAAATATAACATAATGTATACAAAATTATCAAAAAACTTAATCCCAAAAACTTCATCAATGTTCAAAGCGAGATATAGGCATATTCAGAAAAGCTGATATCTTTCAGTGCAATCAGGAGCTCGATACTCTTTAATGTACCAATGCCCATCCATAACCAATGCTCCAGCTTTAGCTAGGACATCTGCACGAGAATTCCTTTCACGATAGATGTGTTTGAGGTCCAAATGCTCAAATAAATCTGATAGTCTGTTAATTTCATTAAGAACATGTGAAAGCTCTAAATTCAAACATCAGAACTTACCATTAGCCCAATTAATCACTAACTGAGAATCACCAAAAATCTGAATTTTTGAAATATGATTCTCCCTAGCCAAGGTAAATAGAAGCTTTAATGCACAAAGCGTTGCATAATTACTAGTTCCAATCCCTAAACCAACTTTAAAAGAAAAGTAATGCTCATAAGAAATATAAAGCATACCCGCAACTCCATAGATTTTTGGTTCACCAGCAGCAGAGCCATCAAAATACCCCGAAGGGTAAGTTTTGTCAATATTTTCAATAGCTATTGTCTTGATTTTCACCACTAAGTTGTCGTGAGAAAAAGATTTCAATAGACCCAAGCTGAAAAGGGATACCTGAAAAGGTAACAAGGTGTTGTGCTCAAAACAACTCTGATTTCTGGCTTTCGAGATAAACCACAAAACAATAATGGGTAAAGATATAATATTCTTAACCTCCATATTAAGACACCATCTCTTCATGCAGTTTATCATAGAATCCCCACTCCAAATATTCTTGATTCTTAACTTATCCTCAATATTCAACCAGACACTGTGAGTGAAGGGGCATTCCACTCCAAGATGGAAATTGGTTTCAGCATCCAATTTACACAAAGAACATCTACCTGGACCTTCCCTACCTTTTCTAACAATGGCATCCCAAGTAAGTGCTTTATCAGAGAATAAAAACCAGTAATTTTTTTTTGCCTTTAGTGGGCATTTAAGTTTCCATAGTACTTTCCATCACCAGGCGTATTCCAACTCAGATCTGTCCAGCAATTGCACATAGCCCTCTTTAGGTGTATACCTACCTGATTTGGACAAAATCCAAACCAACTTATCATCCTCATTGAATAATCTCACATGACTTGCTTTGAGTGTAGATAGATATCCATTCCAAACAGATACATCCAGATGATCTGTTAACCCAAGGTGATTAGCAGACATCCATCGTTGTTCCATCAATACAGTCAAACAAGGAGCTCCAATGTCTTCTTAATGATCCAATTATTTATTCAATTACAGAAAACCCCTCCTCCCTCCTTGGCCCTGAAGGAAAAGGCCCTTCAAAAGAGCTATAAAGCCCTCCGGGAGGGGGGGCGGGTTGATTTAACTGACTCTTTCCTTGGTTTATTAGTGCACCATCTCTCTAGAGATAATTTCCCGTTGCAAGTGCATTTCCCTTACTATAGGAATGACCCTGATCCTTAGGGAAAAAACACCAACAAAATGTAGTTTCTCAACCAAAGGATAAGGTAATAGGTGTCTCCACTTGCAACCCACCCACGGATCCAGTCCAAGACGAACATCAATCCCATTACCAATTTTCCACACAAGATTGTTACCTAAAAAATTTGTATCCTTGTTTAATACATATACAAAATCTATCCCATTATAGTCTATTCATGTATATCCTTGTTTAGTATAGATATAAAATCTATCAAATTATAATCCAGACTATACGAAAAGAAGTATTCACGGAACCGAATTATTTGGCAATGTAAGCATCTTTTAAATAATGAATTATTCTGAATGTTCTAGTTGTTATTCCAATCTTTTAAAATTCCGTATCAAATTTCCGTATTACTCACGTGAGAATTTTGGTTTTTCTTACTTTCGGGAAAAACGTTACATTTTTGTTTTGAATCTAGGCATCGAAACCTTTTTAACGGTAACTCTAAATTGTTAACAACCTTGTATTACAATAACATATCTTGTATGACTGATTCTATGTAGTATAAAGTAGAATGTAATTTTATATTTGTATATAAAATTATGATTTAAAAAAAAAATGTAATGCAAAATTAAATTTGATTTTAAATTTCATTGTTTTTAGATGTTTATGTTAAAAGTTTTATTCATTTATCTTAATTCTAATTTATAACAAATTTGACTCAGTACTAATTCAAAATTAAATTTAAAAAAGCTATTATTTTTATTATTTAAACACTATAAACAGGATTCAATTTTATATTTTATTATAAAAATAATTAATTATTATTTTTCACATTAATTTTTATTGAACTTTTATATTTTTATTTTTAAATAAAAATTTAGATTATAAATGACATATTTAAAAATAAACAAATAATTTATATTTATTTATACTGTATATATTTAAAAAATATTATATATATAAAATATATGATAATAATACTTTATTTTTTAAGGACAACAAAAGAAAACATCAATTTAGTGTATAAAACCCTTTGTTTATAGAACAAAGAACCCCTCTTATCTGTGATTATACTCATACCCCATGCAAAAGAAAATAGATATGTAAATCAATCTGAATGATAAGTCATAATATGATCCGGTTAAGTCAGTATCATTGATATGCCGAGAGAACGCATGAATTAGGCGGCCATAGGTATCCAACTCCCTTCCCCGAGCATCCACATAGTCATTTTGAATATCTTATTTTTACTTATTGAAAAATCGTATTCATATTCATATTTTATACACCAATTAAATATTATTTTGGTTGTTTTACTGTCATCTCTCGGAACTTAATGCGCGAAAATATTACAAAACCGGTTTGAGAATTACCTTATCTACGTTATAAATATAAGTCAGTTCCCACTTCCTATAGCTACTCACTCTCATCTGCCTCGGTTCTTTTGCG
Source organism: Pseudotsuga menziesii (assembly GCA_001517045.1). NCBI lineage: Eukaryota > Viridiplantae > Streptophyta > Pinopsida > Pinales > Pinaceae > Pseudotsuga > Pseudotsuga menziesii. The sequence continues at coordinate 983,704 of LPNX010731805.1, read as the reverse complement.
TGTTTTTACGACCGTTGTGGAGTGATGGCGTTGCAGCTGGCTATTCCTTCTGCACAGTGGGTATGGATTCTGGCTATGCTTTTGCTGTCCTTGCAGTGTGCGGGAGATCATGGAGGACTCCCGGAAGCAGAAGCCGACAGAGTTGAGTTGTCGATCTTCCCGATCAGCCGCCGGTCGGTTTCGCACATTATTCGGGATATGTAACAGTGAACAAAGAGAGCGGGAAGGCTCTGTTTTATTGGTTCTTTGAAGCTACTCACAACGCGTCGCAGAAGCCTCTTGTTCTCTGGCTTACTGGAGGTACTTTAACTACTTAGGTTTCATGGCTTTTGCTTTTGCTTTTGTTAATGGCAACATAGTAAACTAGCAATGAAGTAACGGCCAAATTTGTATTTGTATTATTGAATTTCAGGACCAGGCTGCTCATCGATTGGAGGTGGAGAGTCATTGGAGTTGGGGCTGTTTTTGGTAGACAAGAACATCCCACACCTTCAGTTGAACAAGTATTCTTGGAATAAAGGTTCTTCATCATTCTTGGCCTTACCCTACTTGACCAGAAAGCTACTTATATGTGTACTACTTCTCAGCATTTTCTAAAAGAGAATTTCTTATGTTATTTTCAAGAGCCCACCGTATACACTCTTTTCGCATAGTAAATCATTTTCTAAATTGTTTTTTAAGTGTTTATTTGTTACTGGAAAACTTTTGATTTTATTTAATCGTTTTTTTATTTAAAACGTAATTGGAAGTCTTCGGATTTGATTAGAATTTTATTCACATAATGATTTTCTTTTAATTGTTTTTCCTGCCTTTCATTACTTTATTTTTTTCTCTTTTATTATTAATTTTTATTTTTTCTCTTTTATGTAAACCACTTTTCAGATATTAAATTTTAATATTAATTTTTATTTTTTCTCTTTTATGTAAACCACTTTTCATATATCAAATTTTAATATTTTCATCATGAAAAGGTTTTTATATATATCAATTTTAATATTTTTACGATGGAAAAAGTAATACATGTTTGTATTAGTGAGGTGTAATTTACTCGTAGATATTTAAAATTGCCTTGTCTCATTCTATAGCTTAATAGGAAAAGATGTGTAACTTTTCCTATATTCATTAAAATTAACAAGTGTCATTTAAAAAAATAACTTATAGGCTTAATTTAGATTTAAAACATTTACAACTTGGTATATATTAAATTACACAAATTAGTTAAAGTAAAATGCTTCTTAAATGTTTACACTTTTGATCCCTCTTAGCTTTTGGTAGATCCCCTTTTAAGATAGATCTATGCTGATTTTGATATTCAATTTTTAAATGATGTTATTTTTAAATCACTAGTAACAAAAGTTATTTTGAGATCATTTTTTAAAATGATTTTATTGAAATTGAATTTTAGTTTATATATATAACTAATTTTATTAATGAAATGTTTATTTTAATTGATTAAAAGTTGAGTTAGTCTTTTATGAAAACAAGTAAACAGTAGCAATCTTCTTTTATTGGAGCTTTATCAATTTTTAAGAACATTTCAGAACTTTACTCAATTTTTTATCAAAAATCTTTTGGATCACAATGAAAGCATAACTATCCAAAAGGCTAACTACATTAAAAATTTTAACCAAATTTAATTTTAAAAATCTATTAAAAAAGTGTTAAATTTGCTATTACATTAACTTGTACCTTTTGAAATTATAGATTGCTCTTCAAATTATATCATTATAACTTGTACGTTTTGAAATTATAGATTGCTCTTCAAATTATATCATTATAGATTAAACAAATAACATTAAATTTATAATCTTTCTGTTATTTTAATGAAACAAAACAGTCCTATTTAAAAAAAATAAAATCAAAGGAATTTATAGAGGCAAATATATTATTCCTGGACTCACCTGTTGGAGTTGGCTTCTCCTATACAAATACATCGTCCGATTTGTATCATCTTGGAGACAAAATTACAGGCACCTAATTATTACCATTCACGTTGGTTTGGTTTGGTCTTTTCGTAGTCTTAAACTTTAAATATTATGTCTAAAAGCTCTACCCATATTGAACTTGCAGCGGAGGATTCCTACGTTTTTCTGTTTAATTGGTTGGAAAGATTTCCTGCGTACAACTCTCGAGACTTTCACATAACGGGAGAGAGTTATGGAGGTAATTGGAAAAGTCGTTAAGAGAATTTAAGCCAAACAGAATGATGTCGAGATGTTAAAGAATAAATTTGATTTCCTGACAATGTAATGTGATTTGTGTATCAGGACATTATGTCCCACAGCTTGCAGAGGTGATAATTGACCGCAACAACCATACAAACAAGGACAAGGTCATTAATATCAAAGGCTTTATGGTAAACACCTTGGATTAATATCAAAGGACCGGTACTTAAATGACTTATAATGACTCGATTTGACTTTGATAACTTTTAGCCGTCTTATAAATGATTTTGTTTTTTTATATACAGTGAAGTGATTTTGGATAACTGGAACAACGCTAGGGCGAAAAATACATATTATGCAGTGTAGCAATTAATGCGACGGCGGTTGCACTGTCCGTGTCCGCCCTCGGATCTTTTGCAAAGTAAGATCCGACGGCGGACAGTGCGACCGCCTTCGCATTAATTGCTACACTGCATAATATGTATTTGTCGCCCAACTCTAGTCCTACCTCAGTCCTTCCTACTTACAGGAAGCTTATCAAGGCCGGTTTAAGAATATGGGTATACAGGTATGAAGTCTTCCGCATTGGTGAATGAGTTTTTCTACTAATCAACATACTATGGAAGCATATAAACTTTGGAAGTGAAGTTCATGAGCTCGAATTAATTAAATGTTTTGTAGTGGTGACACGGACGGGCTAGTTCCTGTAACTTCAACACGGTATAGCTTAAATGCCCTTGGACTTCAAATAAAAGACGAATGGCATGCTTGGTATAACAACCACCAGGTAAATACAAGTCTCTGTCTAAGTGTAATATATCTTGGCGGGATTTGAAGTGTGGTTCTAACGAATGACAGTACAACAGGTGGGAGGATGGAGCATTGGTTATGACAGACTTACATTTCTGACGGTCCGAGGAGCAGGGCATCAGGTGCCAATGCACAAACCTGAAAGTGCCCTCGCAGTGTTCAAGCATTTCATCACAGACTCGCCTCTGCCCAAAGCAAAAGCCCTCGCCTCTACCCAAATCAAAATCTTGCACATAGCCAAGCCCACATGAGGGTTCTTCTAGTTCTCTTCACGCTTTTTATTATAATTTCTCTCCTTGTATCTAATGGCAATCTAGGGATTCATCCACGTTACTTTCTTTTTATGAATGGGATTATTAGCGTCATTTTCTTATGGGAGTTTCTGTTTTTTTTCCACTGAATTTGTTTCCTCCTCTCGTTCTTCTCTAAAATTTGAATGTAGAGCTTATTGTTGGGAAATGGAGATACTTAACATTGTGAAAAAAGTGAACCTAGTTCAAGATATATGGGATTCCGGATTATTAGCGTCATTTTCTTATGGGAGTTTCCTCATTTATTTTCCACGGAGTTTGTTTCCTCCTTTCGCCTCAAAATACTGTACAATAATTTTATACTCCGAAGCTTAAGCTTCTCTAAAATTTGAATGTAGAGGTTATTGTTGGGAAATGGAGATACTTAACATGGTGAAAAAGGGGAAAAGGTGAAGCTAGTTGAAGATATAAGTCTCCATTATATATCATTTTAAGTGTAACTTAGGTTAAGATATCAAAAGAATAGAAGGAAAAGAAAAAAGTGAAGCAAGTTCAAAACTCTGTATTATATATCATTTTAATTAAGTTATATATCATTTTAACCATCTAAGATAAAGTTGGGTAAGATTTATGAAAGATAAAAAGTTATTACTAATTTTATTTGAGAAATAAATGTTTTTATAAGGAAATGAAGAATATTATATATATATATATATATATATATATATATATATATATAAAACACACTTTGGAGAGTGAAAGGGTTTGCATATTTTTTTTAGTTGTGTTTGTATTTTTTTAGGTTGTGTTTTTAGGGAGAGTTTTCTTGAAATTTTTTGGGGAGCCAAAGTTCCAAGGGCATGATGGCAGATTTTTTCTATGGAACTTTGTTCCTCGGTTTTAGCTTATTTTAAACGGATTCAAATGATTGAAAAATCAAGCAAAGTTATGGATCAATCGAAACTTTGTCTTTTTGAGTTGCACGATTCCACCAAGGAGCAGCAAATCATTGTGTTTTTAGCCAGCTTCCAAAAGAATTGGCAAGGTGTTGTGATCAAGTGATGAAGTGGTCATGATTACTTTTAAAATATATTTTCTTCTTTGATGCAAACAAAAATAGGGTAATCTAAAATTCAAGGTGTGGTGATTAAGGTTATGATGAAGAGGTTGTTATCATTCTTACTTAGAACATTTTTTTTTCTGGGACAAAAATTAAAAACCTTTTCGAATTACTTGTTTAAAACCATGGGCTTAGCAGCGAACATTCTTGCAACCAAAACCCTAAAATCACTCATCTAATTAAAAACGGATGCTACCATGGCACCTCAAAAGTACAATTTATTTGAAATTGTGGCTTTAATAGCTAATACTCATGGAACACAAATGCCAAAAGAAACCCTAGAATCCAAAAGAGGTGCTACCATTGACAACCATTTCTTCTCACACGTTTATAGAAATTTTCAAAATACAACCCAAAAATATTTCAAAATCATTTTGAAGACATGATTTTAAAAGCAAAAATAAAAACTAAGTTTTATAAAAAAAAATTGAAATAAAACACACTAATAAAAAAATTGAGAAAAATAATAAAATTAGAAAAACATTAAAATGATATAAAATAACAAAAATAAACCATTAAAAATAATCAAATAAACCAAAAACATAAAAAAAAAATTAACAAAATTAAAAATATTAAAACAAACAAATTTATATATACAAACTAAAATATAAAAACTATATAAAACTAAACTCTAAACCATATTATAAAATTAAAAAAAAATAAAATATATAAAAATGAAGAAAACATAAACTATAAAATATAAAACTATAAAAAAATTAATTAAAAAACTACAAACTAAAGTAAAATATAATATATTTTAGAAAAAAAAACATATTATAAAAACCAATATAAAAAAACATATTATAAAACATAAAAATAGAAAGAGAAAAAAACATATTATAAAAATCAATATAAAAGAACATATTATAAAACATAAAAATAGAGAGAGTGGACATTGTGACATACAATACATTATATTTTAAAATGTATGGAGACTCCAATATATAAAGTTGAGAGTATTGTTATGAGATTTAACTTATTTTAAATATAGTCAAGAGAGGTTGAGAGAATATCTCAACCACGCACCAAACTAGGTACATAATCATGCTCATCTAACTATCAAATATCAGATAAACATTATGTCTAACACAACCCCTTAATGTGTATATGGACTCTTCTTTTAGAGTAGTCTTGGTCTTCATATGAACTTGTTGAGATTTCACCACTTTGAGCTTTATCCGCCAACTTTGCTGGTATCTTTCTCTACATAAAACAGATTATTGATGTCCATATAAAAAATAATTCATCTACCGGAATACATGGGTCATATGGCATTGTAACCGTCAGTTCTGTAGAAATTCTTTCCAGCTACATGGTTCATCAATGTTAAACTTGGTCCTTCATTCTTTGAGAATCTCCCATCTCAACTTTCCCTTGATTTAACATTAAGCTAGCGTACGAGTACACCTACCACCCTCGTAGCTACCCAAGTGGTTCATTCCACAACTTCATGCCACATCCTCTCTATGTATAAGAGGGATAACACTATGTGGTTCTGCACCAGAACATGTATTCCTTAACATATGAAAATGTCTTACAACAACTTGGGAAATCAGCTTGCCAATGGCTAAGCTTTACAACTTGGACCGAAACACTTTGGGATGTTGGGTACAACCGATCATGTACCCCTCACAATAACTCAGGTACATCAAGCATTCCAAATGATTTTACTAAATTCCTAGTGAAATTATATAAACATCTCATCAAAAGACCAATATAACCCTTTACATACCAAGACAAATATAACCCTTTTCAAACCATTAAAGAAACCTCCACACAATTACTCACACCTTCAAATAAAAAAAATGTATACATGTTCTTTCTATTAGCTCACTTTTATCATCATTCTCATCATAATTGTCTTCCTCGTAACCCAACAAACAGAGAGAAACTGCATGAAATGAATGCCCAACAAGTTCCAATCCAGTCCCCTTCCATGGAAGACAATTTGATATAAAGAGGCTTCCCACCTTCAAGCTCAGCAGAAACAATGACGCCAGTAGAGCAATAAACCCTGACAGCCTCCTCCTCAGTTACAAAAGCAAGGTCGCAGCATTAATCCTTGAGTGATAAATGTCATATCCTGAGGGAGGACACTGAAGCCATGGATATGGGGGTTGTGAAACACATAATTTGAGATTTCTTACGCAAGTCCAGGATTCTTCATGCACATCCTCTACACTCAGTCTCCTATTGAACTCTTCACACAATATTCAATGAGGCATCAGGTGGCTCCTCCAAATATGGATAGCGCACTATTCAATGATCCAGATAGTGGACATTTGAAGATGAGCTATTCAAGCACCCTCGACAAAAATTTTGACACACAAACTTTCCACTAGATTTTCTAGATCGTTTCCAAGAAATTTGCTTCCAGATGATCTCACAGATCTCCAAGCTTCTCAAGGGAAACTCCTTTTGGTGGCAGGAAGGTAGTGATCCGTCCTCTTCTCCGAGTCTAATGATGCTACCAAAATGGGATTGGGCCACAATAATGACAGCAGCTCCGATGAAAAGGAAACAACGAGACTGCTTTTTTTGTTCTTCAACAAATTCACAGTTCACCTCTTCTCAATGCAACAAGAGCTAGCGATCTCATGCACATCTTCTATCTCCACATGAGAATCCTTCCCACGGATCTTTCAGCAGCACTTCCATGACGATCAAGTCTCTAGCTCTTCCACATGAGCTCCTCCATGCTTCACAGTGCTTTTCCTTCCATGCACAAATGCACAGACATGAGGTCAACCTATCTAATCGACCTCACATTTCCCTCACACAGATTGAAATACTCAGCTGCATAAGTTCGAAGAAGAGACTCTCACTCACACTCACACCTAAAATGTTTACTCTCTCATGATCTTGGGCGCTCCCATAAGGGTGCCCACAAGAACCTGCTACCCAAATCTAATGCAATGGGAGTGCGCAAGCCGACCAAATCGACAATGCACATGCACCTCCTAGATGCGCGCACATGCTTCTGCTTCGGCAGTGACGAACCTCCATGTCATATTGCCAGCGTGGGAAATATGAGAGCGCACGCACATTTGGACGCGCACGCGTATGTGTACGCACGCGTGTGTTGGGAGCGATCGCACACAGGGACACACATGCGTCCTTGTGTTTAAAAAAAATAAAAAACAATGGGAATTTGGTTTTGTTTTATAGCCACCCACGAGCACGCAAAGAGGAGACAACGACCCCCAAGTAAATGAAATCGACCCCGAGGGAGCCCAACGAACTTGTGCAAATCACCTAAAATGACGTTGGAGTAAGGTAAATAGAGTAGGAATGTAATTTTTTTGTTTATTTCATTGTTTTTATTGTTTTCAAAATAAAATACAAAATTGAAAAAAATGAAAATCAATTGAAATGGGCAAAATTTGATACTGCAAGTAAAAATTACCTAACCACAATGAGAAATACCAATGAACCATCCCAATAAAGGAATGAAACAAACCAAATAGAGGACCCAAACCCCGAATTAAATGAAGAAAACCCCGAAGATGAATTACACAGGGATTTAAACCAATTAAGAATTTTGAGTGATGATCTAAAGAACATCAGGGAACCCTCTCGGGTTTCCCTCGCTACATCAATACAAAACATAATAGAATCTATCAACATTTCCCACAGTGAGATAACCTGTTTGAGTGAATATAGGGCTCGAATGAGAGAGCATTATAGCACTGGTATATCCAAAGAGGATATAAAAAACCTGAGTATCATAAAAGCCCAACTCTGGAGAAAATTTACAGATCCTAGAACAGGACAACCTCCAGATGTGGGAAAGAGGCGTGTTTGCATGGATTGGTGTAATTACCAACCATGGAGATAAAACTGGAGGAAGAGATGGTTCATGGTTTTCGACAAGCCTCCATGCAACAATGTCGAGGTCCCACAGTATTTTCTCAGGAAACTATGGGATTAATTTGTCTTAGGGTTCCATGTGAACTACTTCGACATCACCAATTTCCAGGGAGTTGGTTTTGGCTCAGCCCAAGATGGACCTCACGCCCACCGGAACCCACTCAGAGGACCTCCTGCACCTAGGCGAGAACCAAACCCGCATCCTCAACCCCCTGGGTTACGTAGCGAGCTAGATGAGATCCATGAGTCCGTTAGACATGCCACACAACACCTTCTCAGGCATGACGCATTTGTGTCTATGTCCTTGTAGAGCGAGCAGGACCCCCCGAAGAGACACACTTCTGCACGGTCTACTGGTGGTGGGTGAGGGAGAGCACATACAGGTGGTAGCCAGGTGGATCCATCCAGCTCGACGAGACCAATGTGACATCATTGTTCTCATTGTGGGATTCCATGCCAAGTTCCCATGCAGGAGCATGGCACAGAGAAATACCTACACCAGGTTAGTTATTATTTTATTTAATGTCATAATTTCTAATAAATTTAACTCAGAATCAGATGTTGATGACTTGATTTTTTTTAATGTACATCTATTCAGTGCCGAGTCTCCAACACACGGGTGGGAGGATGATGGTTCCTTCAACCTAGTTGGAATCATGACAGCTACAGAGGACATCACGACACCATACACACAGGTAGTTTTCTTTCAGTAATTAAATTTAATGTTAGTAGTTAATCTTGTCATCCAAGATATGTGTCTCTCTTGTAATTTTTTTAATATTTGCATCGTGTTTATTGTTTATTGTTATTGCTCTGCGATCCTCTTTTTCTAACAAGGTCATGAGAGAAAAAAAATATTCTACCACACTATTTTAAAATTCATTCAATTCCTTCAAAAATGGATGAAATGTTCTCTTACCTTAATTGGTAACAAGCTAGGAAGCATGTTTGACATTGATGAAAAAATGAGGGACCTAGAAAAAACTTATGTGGAAAACATTTACATGGAGATGCACCAAGATGATGGGTTAGATAATTAAATTGGTTTAATGAATTGGGTCTTACTTGTATTGTCAAGAATTGAATATGTGAAAATAACCATTATCTGCTCAATATGCTACCTCTAATGGAAACTTAGAAGAAAATGTACTAAGAAGGGTATTCTCAATTAGGATACCTTAAAAATTTAGGTTTGAAATAGGAGGAAAAGAGAACTCATAGCCATGTCAACTCTCTAGACCAGAAAGGAAATGAAGCATAAGAAAGGTTTACTAGGGATAACTAGTCAACTAATTCATATAT